>JAREIS010000323.1:367500-842756 GCA_030060385.1 Muscicapa striata striata
TGGAATTTCCTAGGATGCAGAAAGCCAAAGAAATAAAACATGCAATTTCTGCATCTCTTCTTTGAGCCTAATCCATAAAAACACCCGAATCTTCCTGACTTTCAGTGAGGAGACTACAGGCACAACCATAGGCATGGAGGAAACACTCCTCTGACTTCTTAATTTCAATTGCAAAAAGCCTTTTACCAAAAGCTTAATTGAAATGCAAATAAGTTCCTTCAAAGGCTAAAATAAATATATAAAAAATTATCTGAATGTCATAACGGTGTTGCCTAAAATGGATAAAGGATTTAGAAGGGGGAAAAATACTACTAAAAATAAGTTATGAAGAGTATGCAAGGTATTGATATACAGCACATGGTTTAAACTGTTAATCATTGAACAGATTCCAGTATAAAAATAAAGAGACTGAAGCTGCACATAATGGAGGAGTTGCTCTATTTATAAACTTCTCTGTGCAAAGGGCAGCAAGGGCCAGGATGAGCCTGCAGTGGAGGCAGAGGGACGCTGCTACAGAGCCTATATTTGAGGGAAAATAAACAAGGTTATTTTATTTTTTTTGGTTTTTTTTTTAATGTTGTCAACAAAATCAAAGTGAGTTGCCCAGGAGCCTGTGTGCCCCAGCCATGTGAGCAGCATTTCCAGCCCTGGCATGTGACAGCTCTCCCAATTTAGCCAGTAACTGACTCCCTCTGACCTGTAATAACACCGCTCCCAAATTAGAGCCCTCAATTTGACTTGGCTCTGGTCCTCCCCTCCCAGCAACATAAAGCATCCTTTTTCCCCCCCTCTCCTCGAACATTCCTAATCCTGTCCTTTTGCACTGCCAACCCAAACTCCCATTTAGTCTTTTCCTATTTTTTCTGGGAGGGGGGGGAGTCGAGGAGGGACGAGGGGGTGCAGGCAGCAAAGGGCAGGGGAAAAAAGACCGGTGGAAAAACACCAAGAGACAAAAACAACAACAAAATCAGACAAAAATTCCAAGTTGGTGACATTCAGCTGGAAAAGCTCAATGACTCACATGCAAATAAAATCTGCCTAAATTCACTGTTGCATGACGCAGGCCACTGGCTTCAGCATGAAAAAAGGGCCAGGATGAAATCATCCACGATTAAATGGGAGCTTGGAAAGCTGCAAAAAGCAGCAGCTCCCTCAGCTTAGTAGGAAACACAAAGGAAGGAAGTTCAGGGCAGTGAGAACATCCCCCTTTTTCCCCTCCTTCCCACCAACACCTCACACCATCAGTCATCCCAGCCCTCATCGTGGCTCCTCCGGCATCGCACGTCGGCTCCCAAGCAGCTGCCAGATTTTAATGGGCTTTCCTGGAATACCAGCTCAAAAGTAAAATAAAAATAAATGTGGCTATGCAGCAAGGCAAACCCCCTCCACCAGGCAGAGATTTCTGTCCTGATCTTTGCAGAATGGTCGGAGGTGTTGGAGAGTTCACAGTGAGAAACCCTGGAATAAATCCAGTCCCTCCCCAAATCCCCCGTGCACATGGGGAGGGATTTAAATCTCACTTCTCAGGTTTGCTCTTGCATTGCAGCAGTGCTTTAATATTCTCAAATACTGTCTGAAGTCATGTTATAGGAATGCACTTGGAATAACTCACAGGGAATGGGGTGCCAGGGGTTCCCCTTTTGCCAGGATGAGCACCAGGATCTGCACCCCACCCCTTCAACACACGAACTCCTTCTGTGCCATGAACCAGGTCACTGCCCTCCTTCAAGCCAAAAAAAAAAAAAACAATGTGAGGGGGAAGAATAAACTAAAAAAGGTCATTTTAACCTGGACTGGGAGTCACAGCACAGTTCTCCACCTAAGAAGGGAAAACAAACCTGAAAACAAGAGCTGGCACCTCTGCACCCTCCAAAGTGCTGCCCTGGGGATCACCTGGTGAGTGCAATCCCTCTGATCTGGCGAGATCTCACCTGGAGTCTGGCATCCAGCTCTGGGACCCTCAACACAGGAAGGACATGAGAGAGTCCAGAGAGGCCATGGAGATGTTCCAAGGGTTGGAGCCAGGCTGGGAGAGCTGGGAATGTTCACCTGGAGAAGACTCCAGGAGAGCTCAGAGCCCCTTGCAGAGCCTAAAGGGGCTCCAGGAGAGCTGGGGAGGGACTGGGGACAAAAAATGGAGTGACAAGACAATGGGGAATGACTTCCCACTGTCAGGAGATTGGGAAGAAATTCTTCCCTGTGAGAGTAGGCAGGCCCTGGCACAGGGTGCCCAGAGAAGCTGTGGCTGTCCCTGGATCCCTGGAAGTGTTTAGGGTCAGGTTGGACAGGGCTTGGAGCAGCCTGGTGATGCCATGATCCAGCTGGGATGCAGGAGGACAGTACCCCAAGCATCCAAGAGTGGCCACAACCAGCTGTGAGGCCACTGCACCTCATTTCAGCTACCAAATGAATCCTCTCTCACAAGGAGAAATTCAGTGACCAGCTCCACATTCATTTGGAAACTGGGTGCTTCAACCTTTCTGGACTTCCCTTCAGGCTGGATGTGCCTGTCCCTGGGATTATCCCCAGTGCTGTGCTTTTGGAAGATTCCAGCCTGAGCTGAAGGCTTCTCAGCACTGGCTCACTCCAGCCTGCAGTGGCTGCAGGAGCAGGGTGTGAGCAGGTCCATAAAAGGGAACTGGGAGACTTGAGCCTCCTGCCAGTGAGCCTACATTTGCTCTGGAGGAATCTGCACCTCCCTGGGAAAAAAAAAAACAAACAAACCAAACCAAAAAAAACACCAAATGAAAAAAACCCCAAACATAAAAATAATATACTGAGGTCTGCAAGTGGGGAAAGCTGCAACTGCCTGCAAGAGGACATCTGACTGTGCAGGGGCCATCTGGTCACCCACCCTCAGTGACACTGCCCTCCCTTTGCCACCAGATGCTAATTCCTTTCATCCTGCCCCTCCGCTGGTGTAATTTTAGGTCTGTGAATAGGACCATCTGCCTTTGAGATGCTCGTTTATTTTTGGCTGAGCCCTCCCTTTCACCACTCCCTCCTTAAAGGAAGTCCAAACCAGGCACTGTTCCTTGTCTGGCCCTCTAATCACCAGGCATTAATGAGCTATCTAGAGGATGTTCTGCCCCTCTGTCACTCGTCAAATTGGGGGTGTCATTATCTTCAAAGCACTTTGCAAACACTTTTTTCCTTCCTCCCACTGTTGCCACCACCAAGTAGTAATTATTCACTTCTCTCTGAATTTGGTGGGCTTGGTCCAGCATCCTGGAGCTCGGCCAAGATGTGCTCAGCAAAATTCAACATGGCCAAAAGTAAAGCTAAAACAAAGTGGTTCCTATCTTTGGATGCTGAGGACTGCTACCATTGCTTCCTTTCCCACAGCAGACATGGAAATGGTAAAAATAAAAATAAATGCTGGAACCGCAGTGGCCAATAATGTAATTTCCACGTATTAAGCAATGCCTGGAGAAAAAGGGAGTTTTGAGGAAAGTTTTGCTTTTATACACATCTAAGTGCTATGAATGAAAGTCACTGTCACAATTATGGAAAACAGTAATTAGCAAAATGCTGCATAAAAATGCTGAAAGAAAAGCTTCTGGCTGGGGTGGCCATATGGGTGCTCCCAGCCAAAGCTGCACATGGATAATTCCTGAGATCACAGCAAGGCCATGGGCAGCCCCACCATGCCAGGGGCTCAGCTCATCCCTGGGGATGGATGTGGGACCCATTTCTTGGGATAAATGTGTGTTCTCCCACACATCCCAGCCAAAGGCATCCCAGACTGCTTGGGAGGATGCAGGCAGGGTGAGCTAACAGGCTGAATCTATGCATCCACCAGCCACAAAAACACTGATTTTCCTTCTTTTATTAAGATTTTCACAAGTGTCTGAGACAGGTGGGAAGAATGGTTTCAGGAACCCATTCCAGATTTGGCTTCTTTGTACAAATCCAGGTTGGGCAAAGCTTGTGCAGCTCTACCAAATTTTTTTTTTTCAAAGATGGGGAAGGTTGTTGTTCAGTCTGAGGTCTGAGCCAGTTCTCAGCTCTGCTATGAACCTCCAGAAGCTATAAGACATGGAACCTATTGCTGAAAATCAGTGTTAGACACCAGAGAACATGTGTACAGGGGAGCCCCCCTCACTGCATGCACCCCACAGGCTGAAGAGCAAGAGCCTGTTATGCTGCCAAGCCCCTCACAGGGAAAACATACCCAGGACTTCAAAGAAGAAAATTTCTGTGCAACGTTTGAGGTGTTAAAATCAAGCCCTGGCTTTGGCTGGTCACAACTCCCTGCCATGCAGGAGCCTGGGGAAACACCTGGTTGTTCATTGCTTCAAATTCTCTGCAGTGAATGAAAGAAAAAGGAACTTAATGGATCTGACCAGATCCCAGACTTGACAGGATTTTCTGCCTGGGGAAAAACAGACCCATTTTTCTTTGGCTTGAAGGTACAGTGAACAGAAAACTGCACTGGCTGGGCTGTGGAGTGAGGACAAGCAGCCTCACCCCCACGCTGGGGTGAATTCCCAGGAGGAATTAGGGGATGCAGACATCCCTCCCTCTCCCTTTTCTGCTGCTCACATCACCCAGAGTGAAGCACTTGACCAAAGCCAGTGATGAGTCACTGTGAGGAGGAGACTTCCTAATTTCACCCTCTTTGATCCTGCCCTGGAGTGCCAACGTCAAAGAGGAGGGAGGGGAGAGCTGGGGCTGAGTCAGGGAGGACTGAAAATCTGAGCATCTACAGCAGAGACATTCAAAGCAAAGTGAAACTCCTCTCTTTTTTTAGGAAAGCCCCACAAAAAAAAAAAAAAAAAAATAGCACAAAGAGCTGACTCTCCCCAGCTTGTAGCAGAGCAGCAACACTCACACTGCCTGTGCCTTTCCTGGCTGTACAAGCACTCATAAGGCAGAAACACCCAGTTAAAATACACCTTTCCCTGGGTAATTCACCTTTCCCTGTGGAACTCAGTGTGCTGCAGTGCTGCCCACAGCAGCTGGTTTGTCTTTCCTTTATGAGCAGGCTCACATTTTGTTTCTCATACAGCCACGAAGCGCTGCAGGACCTCGAAACAAAGAGCGACCTTGTTCCTTCAGAATAAAACCCCTGTTTGCTCAGCTTTTATTGGTGTTCCACAAAAACATCCCAGGAGCTGGAAAGAAAAGATGTGTCCCAGTCACAGCTTTTTCACTGGGAAGGTTTTCATGATGTCTTTCCACTGAGAACATGGTAAACATGGACACAACTTAAAGGACAAAGAACACAGGTCCTGGCAATGACACATTCCCAGTGTCTGCCTGGGTGGTTTGGCCATGCCTGGTTCCTCTCCCATAATTGCCCATCAAAAGCACCAAAATTATGCTGAGTAACCCAACTCCTGTCCCAGCTCTGAGCAATGATGAGTTTGACACTTTTTAGTGCTTGAAACATGGAAAGCTTTCCCAACTAACTCAAGTTTTCACTAAACCAAAATCATCCTCCTCCCCTTGTCTGTTTTCAGCTATCACAAAAAGCTACAAGAAGAATTTGAGGTTTCATTTTTTTGACCAAATTTCATAATATTTAGGAAGAAACTTCCAACAAAATGAAAACCTTGGGGGTTTTTTTGGGTTTGTTTTTTGGTTTTTGTTTTTTTTGGGGTTTTTTTTGTAGAGGCAGGGGGAGGAACAGACCTCCTTGCAGAAGAAAATTCCCTTCCCTGGGCAAGTCTTTATTACATCATGATACAGCAACAGCATCATCCCACTCAGCACTACATTGCAACCTCCAGGCCAGGGGCAGCTTTACATCCCAGCTCTCCAAAGGAAAAGTGAAGTCCCCAGCTCAAAAGGATTCCTGCAACTGCTCAGACACTCTGAGTTTACAACTCTCTTTGTGTGGTGTGAAGGGAAAATTCAAGATTTTGGGTTTTACACAACTCTGAGTTATCCTCTGCCTCCTCTACTTCCCACTGTGTCCCCTCCTGGTATTAGGAAGGGCAATGTCTGAAGCAGAGGGGAATGGGAGGCTGCAGCTCTCTGGCAATGTGTTACAGACAGGCACTCACACAGGTAATGCTTGCAAAGCCTCTGCTCCTCCTCTGGGCCACTTTACAAGCAGCAGCACAGCAAGAGACTTGTTAAAGGCAGAAAGTTGGGCACCAGGAACAAATTCCCTGCCCTGCCACTTTCCACAGCCCCTTTGCCACTGTGGAATATGCACATACAGACACAGGACAGCAAACTGCACCTGTCAATGTGAACAGTGTGACAAGGAAAGCTGCAAAGTAAACACTGAGGGGTTTATATGGAAACACAGCAGGAAGGAGTGTTGTTCCCAGAGATGCTCCTCCATCAGATGCTGGCAATTGGTTCAGAGCATGAAAGTTCCCCAGGTTCAGCAGGACCAGCTCACAGCAGCACAGGGAGGAGCTGGTGAACGTGGTGAGAAGTCCTGGCTTCCCACTCACACCACATACCCCAGGGAAGAACTTGGAAAACAGTTTTTGAGGGAGAGATCAGAGATGCAGTAAATTCCTGGCTTGATAAAGCAACCAACGTGAGGCCATGCTCAGCTTTCAGGCCTTATAACAGCCACCACTGTTTGCAGAAGGAAATTATTTCAGGTGAAACCTGATCAGCTCCCAGGGCAGCAGCACAAAGACCAGGAGAAGCATCTCCCTGCTCTCCCTGGGATGCAGCTGCCAGGGAGCTGCCTGAAGCACAGTGCTGGCACTGCCTGCTGTCCCTCTCCTGCCCCTCTGTGTCACACAGTGCCTGCCTGTGCCACTGACACCAACCTGGATGGGATCAGGATGCTGAATGCAAGACAGAGTGAAATTGGAATGGAATGGAATGGAATGGAATGGAATAGAATAGAATAGAATAGAATAGAATAGAATAGAATAGAATAGAATAGAATAGAATAGAATAGAATAGAATAGAATAGAATAGAATTTGTTTTCTCCCAGTATCCCAGAGGACTTTCACTCCCTGCATGACTTCCAAGTGTCTTTTCTCCTCCACCACACCAAGAGCTCAGCACAAGCAGTGAGGGTTCCTCCTTGCAGGAGCTGACAGAGATGGACAGATCCCTCTGCAAAAGCCATGGAGCTGCAAGGCTGGAGCTTGCCAGCATTCCCTTTATCCTCAGTTTGGCCTTTCCTCTCTTCCAAGTAATTTTGACAGGAGTTTAAAGCTTCCTGCACCTTTAGGGGTGGCAGGACACCTTGTTAGTGGAAGATGAGTGGCTAAGTCAGAGCTCTTCCAGCCCTCCTGGACATCAAGGATGACATCTCCCACTGCTCTGTACCCCAATGATTTTCTACTACACCAGACAAATTAGAACTGGGTTTAAAAAACCATCCTCACACCCCCAACCAGCCCAGCTTTCACTAGTGCCAGGAAGGAGGCAGTGAAGAATCATCTCCCTGTGACTCAGACCTGCCTCCAGGTGGGTGCCATCCAGGAGCTGCCCTGGATTGCTGGCCAGGTGTCACCCACCACTGGTGTTTCACTGGGATTCACTGGGATTGGGAAGCAGCCTCCCTGGCCAGGTTAACATAGGTGCTCATCAGCCAAAACTGCTCCTGCAGCAACTCATCCCTTCCAGCCATGGACCAAAAACCACCTACTCAAGGAGAATGATGCAAAAGTATCAAAGGGACATTGGTGGGTTGGGATTTGAGAGAGGAAAACATTTAAATGCTAGATGAAAACAAGACAACCTCTGAAAACACCGCTACTTTTATTTAGTTGGAGGCATTTTCTGGGTAAATCCATTGAATCAGAAGTACCCAAAGCCCCAGCAGCTGCTGTTTCCTCTGCAAAGTTTGCATTCAAGGAGGTTTTCCTTCCCCCCCAGCTCTTAAAATAAAAAGTCTGTTTCTCCTGCCTGGCCAAACCACTTCACCACACTGCAGAGCAAACCCAGTCCCAGTTCTCCCAGTGCTGGGGATTACTGGGTTACACATCCCTGGCCTTACCATACAAACCCAGTTTCCTGGATACTTGCACCACAGCCTCTAAATTCTCTTGTGGTCTGGACTTCACAGGCTGCTGGTTTTAATACTTTAGGATGCTGGAAGCAAGGCAAGCTCCCTGCAAGTCCCAGCCATTTTCTTAACCTATTTTTTTTGTTTGATTTTCCTTTTCCATGATGCTGTGGAAGAGACACAAGCCATGGTGTGGCAGGACACAAAGGTGGCTCTGGACACAGCTGGGTCCTTCCATCCCTGACTCTCAGCAGTTTCTAACAGATGACAGGGCTGCCTGAAACCACTGCTGCTTCCAACCTCTTTTCATGTAAAGACCAAGTGAAGGTACTTTTCATTACACAGATATGTCTATTACCAATATAATTTATGGCTTGGCATTATTCAGGGAGATTAATGAAGTGTCCTTGTTTCTAAAGATAAAACATCTTTCCAAATTCTTCTGATGCATGTAGTGCTTGCTCAGCATTCCTGCATTATTCATTTGAAACATTAGAGCACTTTTTGCAGTGCCTTTCCCATAGCAGTGCCCTCCAAAGGGGCTGCTCCAGGTGGGATGAGGAGACCCAGACCCACCTCCTTTTCCTGAACAGGGCAGTTTAACTCCTCTGGGATTATTCTGGGGTGTTTCTCCCCAGAAGCCTCCTAGCCTTTCACATTGGGGTTTATCTTCCAGCCTCCTCCTAAAGGATCCTTTAGGTTTGGGATCATTAACCCAGCACTGACAAGTGCCACATCCACACATCTTTTAAATCCCTCCAGGAATGGGGACTCCACCACTTCCCTGGGCAGCCCATTCTGACCTTTGTCACAGTCTGATGCTGGGGACTCTCTGGGTATCTTGCCAGGCAAATTTCCCCAAAGTTCCATGAGAAGCTGAGGTTGCTGACATGAGCAGCAGCATCTGATCAGCCAGTGTGTGATGCTGAGTAAGGATGTGTTTGTCTTTTCTTCCTGGACTGTTTCACAAGCTTTGTGGCTACTGTCATGCCCTGGGCACCCTCACAGTACATGGGGTGAGGTCTTAAAGGGAAAGCAAAAAAACCCCAAGCTCTGGGGAGGTGATTGCAGCTGGCAACAGGGATCAAAGCTGTGGGCAACAACTCCCATGAAACTTCAACACTGAAGGCACCAAGAGCTCACCCAACAGCCAACAACAGGAAAGTCAACCTTGCTGCACATTTGAATCAGAGCCTGAATTCTGCACACCCTAAAAAACATACATTTTTTTATAGTGCTGTGCCCCTTGAGCTGATGTGGGGAGACAGGACCCATCTGACTGACCACTATTTTAGGAATATCCAAGCCAAGCCCACCAGGTCAGTGCAGAACACACAGATCCACCCTGATCACAGAGCTCTGGAGCCCAAAACCAGACTCTGGGTCAACACTGGCCTTACACACCACACCAGGAGAAACCCAGCACCAACCCCACTCCATCTCAGAGAATCACATCACCTGCACATCCAGAACTCAAGAAAACCCTCAGTGCTGGCAGAGGACAGGCAGGGAAGAAGGCAGCAAATACCTGTCACTGTATGAAAACACAAATCCTCAGCAACCAGCATTCAGGATCTTGCTTTTGATCTCAGGTTTTGCCTGTAGCATCTCCTTGATGAAACCTGTATTCCATCAATAAATCCTAGCCCTGGGGATAAACTGGATCATCAAACATCTCAGCTTGTTGCTGAACTTCCCAAAATAAACAGCATGTTCACAGTATCAATCCAAACTTTGCTAATCCTCCCCAGTGTCACCATCTCAGCCATCTGAACACTGGTGACCTCCAGCAAAGTGTGTCACACATCCTCACCATCCTCACTGCAGCACTGCAGCAAACCAAACCTGTGCTTCAGCCCAGACCTCCCTGATGCCAAGTGTGCTGTCACACAGGAGAACAAGGCAGATATTTCACTATGGGAGTGAAATTCAGAGCTCCCACAGAATTATTTCCAGTTCAGGCAGAGAAGTGCAGCCCCTCACTCCTCCACCCACAGCCCCAGGTGTCCTGCAGAAATCACAGCTCCCAGGGACTTTCCCTGCTCTTGCAATGCCAGGTTGGCTTCCAGGAAATGAGGGCTCAGGGCAAAGTGGTGGAAGGAGCATTAGTTTTGTACATCAGGGGAAATGTGTTTGCCATAAGGGCACCCAAGCACTGGACCAAGGAAGGGTTTAAGAGCAGAGAAGACAAATGTGTTAGACAGTGAGGTCACCTCAGTGCTCTTTCCAGGGGTCTATATAGGAGATATTTTTAGTAACTTCATAAAAAATATAAAGGCAAAAACACTCATTCAGAAAGTTCAAAGTTAACCAGTTCAAGGAACATCTCCATCACTTGTTCTTCTTGAAGGTCCTGCACACATCAGCTGATGCTGCCCCTACAAAGCCAGGGAGGGCTGTACCACAGAATCACAGAATAGTTTGGACTGAAAGGACCTTAAAGACCATTTCATTCCACTCCCTGCCAGGGCAGGGACACCTTCCACTATCCCAAGGTTGCTCCAAGCCCTGTCTAACCTGGCCTTGGACACTTCCAGGGATTTGGGGCAGCCACAGCTTCTCTGGGCACCCTGTGCCAGGGCCTCACTTTCATTATGAAGAATTCCTTCCCACTATCCCATCCATCCCTGTGTCCTGTCCCTCCATCCCTTGTCCCCAGTCCCTCTCCAGCTCTCCTGGAGCCCCTTCAGGCTCTGCAAGGGGCTCTGAGCTCTCCCTGGATCTTCTCTTTTCCAAGCTAGGCAATCTCTGAACATCTTCTGGATCTTTTGCAAAGGTGAAGCCAAGCCCCACTCCACACAGAGGTGCAGAGATCCTCCCTGGCTAAGCTGGACTGTGACTCCAGCTCTGACTCCAGCTCCCTACTGTTCAACAAAACCAGGATAATTCACACCTGCTGGGACACTTTCTCACCTCTGGCAGCTGAAGCCTTTTGGAAATTTACAGTCAACAGGGTTCTCCCCCTCCTCTGCAGTTCAGTGAAATTGTTGTAAAGATCCCTTGTCTAGAACAACACAGACAGCAATGTTTACTTAAAAACAAACAAGCAGGACAAAAAGTGCTTTTCCTGAGCTTTCAATGCAGCAGGGTTTGATTGGAAGGTGCAGGGCTGGTGGGGAGGGGAGTCTTGCTCAACAGCTACAGTAGGTGATGAGAGCTCACTGAGCACCTGAAAGGCTGGAAAAATAGCTTTAGAAAGCATTGGCTCCCACACTTTCATGTAATCAGATACAATGCTAGCCAACAAAATCCTGGCTTTAATGGCCAATCCAAGTTTTCCTTGGCTGGCAGACAAAATTTGCTTTCTGTTTTTTAACTCCAGCATAAGTCACTCTTGAGAAACAGATTTTGCCTGCATTTTAAACAAGTCAACATGAATGTGGTTTAGAGGAGTTAGAACTCAAAGGCTGGGGGGCTGTCTTTGCATTTCTTATTCCTGACCAAATGTCCTGCTCCTGTCTATCTGTCTGGCATGTAGGAAGCCTGTCTAGGGCAGCAATATGTGACCCCACCCGTGATTTGTGAATGATTTTTCATCACTCTGAGGAGATTTATTCTGGTTTATAACCATTGGTTTGACATGTTCACTGTATCTCACTGCCCTGGCCCTAAAGATATTCATGTGTACACAGGTAAGAGAGCAGCTGCAAAAAATGGAAAAAATAGGGTGCCCATCCCAGTGATTCCATGTATTCAATAAGAGAAGAATTAGGGCACATATACACATACATATATATATATGTTAATATATATATATGCACACATATAATATTTTAGAATGTTACCCTTTTTGATAAATTTGGGTGCCAAGGTTCTTTCTGAACTGTGAAAGTTGCACAGTTTAAAATCCTCTCAATAGCTGAAAGAGCTGTTTTCCAGTTTTCTAAATCCACATATACACAGGAGATAGTTGACAATCTGTGACCTGAAGGTATTTTACAGTGTGTTGGTTGCCTAAGGCAGCAGTTGGATTTGATGATCTTAAGGTCTTTTCCAATATAAACTATGAAACTACAGGTGTGCATTTGAATAAATACACTGGTTTTGCAAGAAAAGATTGTTCTGAAGATCAAGAGTGTAGGAATAGCACTGTATGGTTACACCACATTACTGCAGGATGCATTATCACAAATGGGATTTTTCCATCTTCACAGGCCAATTAAAAACCCAACAGGTTGCTAAGAGGCCTTTAAGGTTTTATTTTTTAACTTTCTTTAAACCAGCCATGACCAGGAACCTGTCAGCTCAGCCCACACCCCTGTGCCCAGTTGGGCAGGAGGCACAGCAGCACATCAGATAGAGCAAACACATGACCACAGCCCTAAAAATACACCCTGGTATCACTGCAGGCCAGGAATAGCCCAGGAAGGGGGGATGGATGGAGCCATCCTGACAGGATTTTCTTTGTTTTATCTTTTCACACCTCCCAGAGGCTGCAAAGATTAACCCAGTGAGAGGAGTCTGTGCTTGGCTCCAACCATCACCCCACGGGGCAATCCCCAGGGAATGGCAATCCCCAGGGAATGGCAATCCCCAGGGAATAACCATGCTGCCAGCAGCACCAGGTGAGCCTGCTGCTGCCAGGACCAGCACTGGGACAGGCTCCTTGGGCATCACTGCCATGTGGATGTGGCACCTGGGGACAAGATTTAATGGTGGCCTTGGCACTGCTGAGGAAACAGCTGGACTCGATGATCTTGGAGGGTTTTTCCAACCTAAATAATTCTGTTTATGATCGTTCTAATTTATGATCCCTGTGACACCTTTTACTCTGAGTGTCTTCCCTGGCTGAAGGGATCAAAATCCCAGTTGAAAGCCCAGTTATTGATCTGCTTGGGAAAAGAGTGTGACCTGTCTGGAGCACACACAGCTGAGTCCAGAGTGCCAAGAAAGGTCCCTCCAGGCACTGCAGTAAGGGAACTTCATAGGGAAGAGAGATCACAGCCACTGCCAGGTAACCTAAGGGCCTGCCACGAGGTTGGAACATCCTGTTTTCTCCCTGAAAAGGGATTGGTATTTTCAGAATGTGCATTCTGAGACAAGCCTGGAGCCCAGGGAAGAAACACAGCAGGTCTGGGGAGAGACAGAGATAGGAAAATTAACCCACCAAAACCCCCCACTATGAGACTATTCACAGATTGATCAGTGCAAGGCTCAGGAGGGGCTGGGCTGTGTCATTTACTCTGACTGACTGAATTAGAAGAGGAAAGAGAATTTTACACTTGGGGAGCCCTGCACCCCAGCCTGCAGCATCTCCACCAGGGACCAAGTGGGAAGCTGACATTCCCAAAGTAAACCACATGCAGAATCCACCAGAGTCCCTCAGAAGCTGCTGCAAGGGTTAATCACACCACAAGCTAAAATCCCAATCCCCATCTCCAGCCTGAACATCTCCAGCATCCATTTCCAGCCCTCTGAGTTTCTAAAACCAGCTACCACCCTCTGCTGAGAGCACCCACGTGGATATTTATATATGGATGGATCAATTCCTTGTGTCCTCCTGGATAAACTAAATGACTGAGTTTCCTTAATCATTCCCCTGAACACAGCCTGCCACAAGTACTTCTCCCAGAGCACTACCTGCTGACAGAGGCTAAACAGATTTATCCCCCTGGCAGCACATCTTTTATTTACTGTGTTACCCCTATCCAAAGAGACCTCGACTTCCCACATCTTTGGTAAAGGCCACATCTCAACATCTTCCTCCAAGGAATTGCTGCTTAATATGCAAACCAGAACAATCAACTTTCCATTCAAATTCTTCAGTATTTAAATGAGGGTGAGTGCACAGCAGGGCTGGGACTCACAAGTCTAAGGGTAAGGGGAGGAATTACCATAAACAACACCCATCGTATTGATCACAAACCCAGCAGATCTGTCACCCTCCAGATCACTGTCCCCAGCAGCTGGTCCTCTCCTAACCTGCAGCCACATCTTTCCTAAGCCTGGGTTTGTTGCAGGGGGATTTATAACAAGATATGGAAGGAAGGGCATTCCCATCCTTCCCTGCTGAGGGCGTGATGATTAACAGAATCACTTAGGATGGAAAAGCCCTGTAAGATTGAGGGCACCAATTCCCCCAGAACTGCCAAGCCCACCACTAACCCATGTCCCTCCAGGGTTTTTAAATCCCTCCAGGGATGGGGACTCCCCACTGCCCTGGGCAGCCCATTCAAATGCTTGCCAAAAAAAGATGCTCGCAGAGAAACTCACAAAGAGAGGTGAAAACCTCGCTCCCACCTCCACACCCACGTGGCAAATTCATTTTATCTCCTCTCCTTGGATGGTTTTGCATAGCCCCCCATGACCTCCATGGATGCTTGGATGGGGATGGATCCTCCCCATCCCGGGCTCCCTGTTTTTTTCCTGCCCAGTGGATGAGGGAGTTGCATCCTTCTGCTCCTGGCTCCTACTGAGCCAAGGGCACAGTTTTGCCCCTGGGTGCCAGCAAGGCACCAGAAACAGTTCAGGGCACGTCCTGCCAGCACAGGAAATTCAGGAATTAGGGAGAAGTCCAAAGCAGCAGCCACGAGCAGGCTGTGCAGGGACTTGCTTTGTGTCTGTGCTTCCAGGTGAAGGACTGAACGCTGCCATCGAGGAGACGGGGATGAAACAGGGCTGGGCTCCTTATCCCCCCTCCTTCTTCTTCAAGTGCCTGAAAATAGAACATTTTGTAATGGCAAAAAAAAAAAAAAAAAAAAAAAAAAAAAGTAGAAGAAGCAGAACTGGGTCAATCAGCAAACGGGCTGATTTAAGAGAGAAATCGCAGCGTTGGTAATGGGCTAAAAACGGCGCTGCTGCGTTGCCGAGAAAGAATATAATTAAGAGGCTTTTTAAAGCGGCGCTTCCCCACCCCAGCCGCAGCAATCCCAGCTCACACCACCAGGATTGCTTCCAGCTCATGGAGCAGGAATGCGCTGGCGTGCCGCAAGCTGGCCCAGGAATGCGGAGTTTCCGTGGGCCGGGAGAAGATCCCGAGCGCAGCGGTCCCCGGCATTCCTCGGTGGGTACATCACTGCTCTCCTGTTAGAGAGCACAGGAAACCGGCACGGGGGGGGATGGGGGGAGCTGATGCTTTAATTCTTTTGGTGTTTAAGGGAAGGGGGATGGGAGAGCTGGGGTAGCCCAGTGTGGGTAAGTGAATGGAAATAAAGATTAAATAGCTGGATGGGTGATGGGGTGTTTCTGGTTGGAGGTTCTTCCCAGGAATGGCCCGGGAGGATCTACAATGAGGATTTCTATAAGGAACACACTTTTCAACAGCGTTCATTCAAGAATGAGCTTCTTGGAAGAATACCCTGCCCTAATTAGGTACAGATGGACCAATTCAAAGAGGCAGCAGGCATGGCACTGCCTAGGGGAGAGCTGTGGCCCTGCACTACCCAAAGGGTCATGGCAGCAAACTCTGCCTCCCTTTGGACACCAAACCCAAACCAATGCCTCAAAGCAGAACAGGACTTTCCTGGATTCCCCCAGGGCTGTACAACAGAGTCACAGAATTATTCAGGTTGGAAAAGACCTTTAATATCATCTGTTCCAACCACAAACATGGCCCAGCGTAAGTGCTGTGCCCCTCAAAGTCTGCAGGAGCCAAAGGGCCATGAGCTTGACTGCAGGTCCCATAGCTCTGGAAACCCAAACAGCTGGGGTGAAGCCACTGCTCCATGTCCAAGGACACTGTCACGCTTTGGGATCGTCTCTGGGGACAGCCCCACCCTCTCTGCCCTGCCAGAGAGGAGCAAAGAGGATGAGTCAGTCCTAGAAAGTTCATTCCTTCTGCTCCTTGCCCTAATTAATCTTCAGGGCAATGAGATCAGCAGCCCTTCCTTTAATCTTGCCCAAGGCAAACTGCATGTGGCACCATCCACCTTGGGCTGGTGGTCTCCTTCCCCATCCCACAACCCTTTTCCTCACCATCTGTCCCAAACACTTTGGATCAAGGAAAGCTCCACATCAGATGGAGGTGATGGGGAGAGAGAGGGCCAGAGGAAGAGCCAAAAAAAGAGAAGCAGAGAGAGCTGTTCCTGCTGAGAAACCCCAGTTATCCCAGTTTGAGCTGTTCCACCTCCCTCCAAATACCCAACAAGGAGCGGGTGCATCGGGGCGTGCCGAGCCCCAGCAGCTCCCCGCTGGAAAATTTTGGCTGGTGCCTCCCCCTCCCTCCACACAAACCCTTGCTCTCCCTCTCTTGCAGGCACGCACAGGGAAAGGGAGGGACAGCAGAGCAAAAACCACAAGCAAATGTTCTGGTGCAGTGTTTCCCCTCGTCAGACCGTCGCACTCGAGATTCAAATCGTGTTTAAGGAATTTAAAAAAAAAGCCCTTTCCCAAAAAAAGCTGCCCTGCTGGAGGCAGCTCCAGTGGGACATGCTGCTCTGGCTCACCAGTGCAAACATAGATCTCTCCACAAGAGCTTAAACAAACTGGAAAATAATTAATCATTACTGAGAAATTTAGGATTTTTTTTTTTTTAATATGGAAAAAATAATCGCGGTAGACGATATACGCTGGGAAACCTCCAAGAGTTTGACCTTTAACTGAGCAGCTAGGACAGTCAGACAAGTATGCCTGAGGATTGCACATACATGCAAAGGAGCTCCAGAGGGTTTTCCAAACCTTCCACAAACAAACCACATCTCTTCAAAAAGGAATAAAAAAGACAAAAAATAAATGTTTTGCTCTGCATTTGCCTGTTAGGGGATGCTTAAGTCTGTGTTACACATGACATTACCCAACCCTACACTGCATAGGGAGATTTTATTTCATGTGGACTCTCAGCTGAATAGGAGGAATGAGCCCTCTCTCCTGATTTTTAAAGGGAAAAAAAAAGGAAAATGAAGGGTTACATTCCTCATTACTCCAAGGAGTCTGTACATTGCTCTGACAATGAAAAAGAGTGCAGGGAAGTGTGCAGAAGGAACCCATTCATCTTCTGAGGGTCCTTCAGTCAGCCAAAATAAGATGTTTCAGATTAAACACAAAAATCCTTACAGCAAAGAGACAGCCAAACCTGTTTTGATGCAGAATAATGCAGGGGACTCAAACTTTATCTCTGGAAAACCAGGATCAGAGGTAACCAACCTGATGTGACTGTTTCCATCCTGCCTCCCCTACAGTGGCTGGAGCTGCACAATGTTTCCAGAGCTTTGGAAAAATAGTTTCAGGTTCTGCTGCCTCTATCTTGGCACCAAAACCAAGTTTCCATTAGTGAAAGGCTGAGGGATGATTTCACTTCAGAGCTGAAATGGGGAAACCAGCAAAATGAGTAAGATGCAGCTAAACATATGCTGGGATCTTTGTTGTAAGCCTGTGCTGAAAAATGGGGGTTTATCCACTTTTTTGGGGGTACAAAATACCCAAAACCACAAATGGGAGATGCTTTAAAGAGGATTTCTAAGCTGTGTGCCAGCTAATGGATCACCATCAGGGATGATCAGGGATGGTATGGGACAGCCAGAATGGAGGAGACACCCCAGGACAGTGCAGGGATGGGCAGAGGTTTGGGGAGTGAAGGATCCAGCCCAGGAAAACCCCCTGGGATCCAAGAGGGTCTCCCCAGGCAGCAAAGGTGCAGGAATGCAGCAGACAGGGAAGCTGACCTCCAGCTGGCTGCCAACAAACACCGAGGTTATTCACGTCCAAACAAATAATTCTGCTATAAATAACACGGCTGCTCCGACTTCCTGAGCAAAACCCTTCTCCTCTGGAGCTCCCAGAGGTGGAAGGAAATGGCATCAGCTTGGGAGCTCATGGCAGGAGAAGGAACTCCCCAAAATTCATGTGAGGGGATTGTGGACTGACTCCTCCACACTGTTCCCATCCCTGTGTGTCACACAGGGCTCGGGCACAGGTGACACAGCAGCTGCCAGGCAAAGCACCACACAGACAAAAAACTTGTCTTCCTTCTTTCCTGATCCCTTCCTCCTTTTTATGCCACAACAAGGAGGTTTGCAGTTCAAGCCACCAAGTGACAGCTCCTCATGTACACTAAAGGTGCATCTTGCAGGCACCACTTCCCTGCCCAGCACTGCAAAGGCACCTTGGAGTCAAAAAGCATCAAGGCACATCCTCGGCGAGCAGCCAGGACACACTGCCAGCATCCCCAGGCAGGAAGGACCAACAGGGACTCAGGCCAGGCAGGCAACAGAGGGTGGGAAAGGTGCAGGTCCTTTTCTTGGATCTTCTTGTTTTTGGAGCATCTCAGTCCATCTTGCTGCTGGGCTGCCTGAAGGAGCCATGAGCCTCTGGCTGGGTGCACCTGAGCCCTGCCCCTGGTGAGGCTGTTCCCAAAAATCCTCCTGCTTCCTGAGCCAGAGCCATCTGTCTAGACTGAGGGCATTCCTCACCCCTCCATCAGCCTGGTATGAGCTGTGTCCTCACTTGTCAAGGGCAGGATCCACGGTGAAATCCCCCAGGGCAGAATCCTAATCCTCCCAGGAAAGTCAACAATGCCTCAAGAGGTGTTTTGGCACCTGAATTCAAGGATTCAGTAGAATCTCCTCCAGCCTCAGGAGCTCTTCATGGAGAGGCAGCACCTGGCAAGACACTTTGGGCACCTGCAGAGCCAAAGCCTGTCTGGGTGCCCAGGAGGATCCTTGCTAGGGTGGAAACATCCCTGGAAGTGCTCAAGGCTAGGCTGGATGGGCTTTGAGTGACCTGGTCTAGTGGAAATTGTTCCTGCCCATGGCAGGGGGTGGGATGAGAGGGTCTTTAGGGTCCCTTCCAACCCAAACCAGTCTGTGACTCCATGAAACCAAGCCCCCAAAAGCAAAGGATGGATCCTGCACCACTGCCCAGCCTTAAGGCACTATCACAGCTGGAGATCTCAGGCAAAGTGACATCTCCAGATATCCAGAAAAAAACACACAACATCTTCTCTAAGAGGTCTGACCCATTCCCTCTTCTCTGCAGCCAGGAGAAAACCAGAGCAGGTGATATTTCAAAGCAGAATGGCAAAACCAGGTTCTTTTTCCTTCTGCTTTTAAGGAAAACCAGACATCTCAGACACACAAAGGCCTGAGTGCTCCCTCCCCTGTGCAGTTATTCTGTAACTACAACTGCCCGCTGCTTCCCAAACCTTGCAGCACTTGAGTCCCTCTGACTTGCAATAGGTTGCAGACATGAAGTTATTTAAAGCACTTTTAAAATATTAATTGACATTTGCCTTACAGAGGGGAAAAAAAAAAGGGATGAGACAGAGATAGGAACCCCAGGGATCCAGATGATCCAATTTCAGGCACCTAATTAAAATTAAATTTCAATTAATTTCCAATTACTTTAGTTTAAACTTATTTTGTATTTATACTTTTTTTTTTTGCTAGTTGCCTAAAAATGACTCTGTGTCTTCGGTTGCTTTGCAATTAAATATCATCTTGACACTCAAATTAATGCTTTTATTTGGTAACTCTGAGGTTATTTGAAAATCCCTACACATTTGATTCAAGGACTTCAGGAGAACTTGACAGACATTCCCCACCTCCCTTTTTCACTACAGTAGGAATGATGAATCATTATATTTACTACAGGCTCATTCTCTGCAGCAACGTGTTAAACTTTGCTCAAGTGGAAACTGAAGAGTGGAATGACAAGGTGGCTTCAGCACTGTGGAATATTTATGGAGAAAATAACAGGATCAAAGCTTATTTTGCTTGCATTGTGCTTTTTAATTTTTAATTATTTTTTTTTCTGGTTGGTCTCAAGAGTTTAGAAGTAACAGATTTTTTCCTCAGCCTGGGGGTCCTTGTCCTTGTCTCAGCCCTGATGACTTTTTCTGCTTTTAAGGGACCAGCCATGAAACAGGACTGGTCAGTTCAACCCAAAAGGAGGAAAATTCAGCACTTCAATAACCTCTTTACAGATACTTTGCTATAAACTCCCCCCCCCACCCCCAAGAGCATGACTTGAACATTCTGGCAGCAAACAAGCAGCATTTAATATTTAATATGAAGCACAGCAACTCATCATGGTGTTTTTATCCTAACACAGGTTGTCAGCATGTGGAGTCTCATTTTAATTCTTTTTACAAAAAAAAAAAAAAAAAAAAAAGCTTTAAGCAATATGGATTTCTTAATTTTATTTATTTCATCTGCCCTGTATTTACATCTACACTTTGCCTGAGTTTCCCAGCACTATGCAAAGGCTGGGAGCTGCTGCAGAGAAACAGGATGGCTGATGCTGTGATAAATACCTGTAGGCTCTCTGCCACCACTAATGAGAGAAAACATGTACAGAAGTAGGAAAAAAAAAAAAAAAAGCTCTCCAAAAGTTGGAGTTACAGAGCTCATCTCTGGAAGGATTCCCACTCATTTTTGGAAGCAGGCATGCCAGGGGGAAAAAAAAGAATCCAACAAAACCTGTGGGCGTCTGAAGCCACCTCAGCTTTGAGAGACTGAAGATCTGGTTTAAAATTGGCAAAAACATCCTTCTACAGAAAGACAAATTGCAGACAGGCACAATTCAGTGCTGCCTGGGAGAAAACCTGGACCAGGAATATTTACAGGGAAACTAAGACAGAGAGAGAGAGAAAGGGGCAAGAAGTGCCCCAGAAGGCTCTGCACCGGATTCCTTCCACTTTGCAATTGGAAATTTTTTTTTTTCCATTAAGACATCACTGACACATCATGTATTTTTTTCTCTGCCTCTTTTTGTCCCTCCAAAAAACCCCAGCAGAGCACTGGTTTACATGAGAGCTGCTGCTGTTGAGAACAGGGAGTTCCTGGTCACTCCAAGATCTGACGTTCATCCCTGCACTCACTGCTGGAGTGGAGCCACTCCGGGGTCACAGTGACAGATGCAGTTGGAGGAAAAAACAAAAAAAACCCAAAATATCCAATAAACAACACAGCAAAGTGACTCCTTGGTGCCAGTCCATTCCATATTCCCCCAGGCTGAGCTCTGTGCTGCTGCACCAGGGTCCTGCTGGAGCTGAGCCAGGCTGGCAGGGAGCTGCAGGAGCCCTGGCACAGCATCACTGACTTACCCAGGTATTAGTGGGCAACTTTTTTTTTTTTTCCTCTGCCTTCAGTCAGAGTCAGGATTGAACCACCAGAGATGGATTTTTGTGTTTAAACTCGGTTGTTTATTAATTCTTATTCAGAGTATAGTGAGTTTTACAAGCTAAAAAAGACAACATGGAGTGTATCTTGCTCGTTACAAGGTCCCTTAAGGCCTAACTATGCAATTAAAAACTGATATTTATATTATTTATACTTTTGACCAAATGACCAAACACCCATGACCCACAGTGCCATATCCTCTATTCAACCAAAAACTACTACCTAAAACTAAGAAGGAGGAAGACAAGGAAAAGACAAGGAAAAGACAAGGAAAAGACAAGGAAAAGACAAGGAAAAGACAAGGAAAAGACAAGGAAAAGACAAGGAAAAGACAAGGAAAAGACAAGGAAAAGACAAGGAAAAGACAAGGAAAAGACAAGAAAAAGACAAGAAAAAGACAAGAAAAAGACAAGAAAAAGACAAGAAAAAGACAAGAAAAAGACAAGAAAAAGACAAGAAAAAGACAAGAAAAAGACAATTCCCCAGAACATCCATCTTGTCCCATACTTATCACTATATTCTAAAACCCCAAATTCCAAACTCATGTGAAATCACACACTACTATTCAAACTACACACCAGTGATTCCAACTCCATCACTCAAATTTTGGAAGCCTTCTCCAAGGCCTCAAGTTAAAAGAAATGTTCTTTTGAGGGTCAGTGCCAGAAAAGCAGAGAAAGTTCAGAACTCCCAGGCTGCTGGATTCCAACACCCAGGAGCACACAGGGACTGGAAGATGCTTGACAGCCAAAAAAACACCCACACTGAGCCCAAAACAGGCACTGCCAGGAGCAGCAACCTCGGGGAATGGTGTCTCCACACCCTCTGTGTGCACAGCTGAGTGACACTATCAGCTCCAAAATCACTTGTGCATAGTTTAGAATTGCTTGTACCTTCAGTGCAAGAAGCTGAAAGATTCCTGGCACCAGCACAAAGCTCTGAAATCCTACATTTCTTGCCCCCAGGGGTTTTTCAATGCCTGAGACACCTTGGTAGCTCTGTGGCAGCCAAAACCAGTCTCTTGGTCCCACTTCCTTAGAGCACAGAGGCCTCTCTTCTGTAAATGGTCACAAAAGGGAAGAAAAAAAAAAATCCCATGCAGCAAAAACGGGTCTCAAAACCAATGGAACAGTCATGAAGTTACCACTCCCTTCAGATCATTAATGCACAGCCTGAGAAAGAATGTCAGCAAAACTGCAAAGAAAATGCAGGTTTTTGTTTTTAAGCTGGGCAAGCAGCAGTTCTAAAAAAAAAAAAAAAAAAAAAATCAGCTTTTCTCCTGTTTTGCTTTCCTCTTGAAATCTGTCAGTTTGAATCATTCCTCCAGATCAGGAAAGTGCTTTATGATCCTCCATCCCCAAATCCAACAGCTTTGCTCGTAACGCCTTTAGAAAGGAAGGAAAAAAAAAAAAATCTTTCTGTTCTCTTTCTCTATCCTCAAAGAGGCTGGTTGGATTCCTGATGCTCCAGCATATTTCTGTCTTTTACCACACTTCAAGGCTATTTTTTCCCTGCCAAAATATGCAAGGAAAAGCAACACAAGCCCTGCAGCTTTGGGGGAAGGGCCAGCCCTGCAGCTCTTATTATCTTTGGATGGGAGAAGGGAGACAGACAGAGACACTGTTGATGCCTTGGATATTTCTAGATCCTACCACTGTCCTACCAAGGAAGTCTGAAACATAAAATACCATTAAAATGGGCCATTAAAAAAAACCACTTTAAGAGTCTAATTTGCTTATTATCAGCATCTGGAGTCTCTTGGATGTAACCAGCTTGAAGATTGTGCTGGTTTCACAGCTCATGTGCTGCTCTACACAATTAAAACCAGCACCAAATCTTGACCTGGGGGTTCACATCTTCCTAAACACACCCCTGGTGTCAAACATTTTATGGACTTGAACATTTCCTTGTGCTTGGGATGTGACCTGACACCCAGCTGTGCATCCAGCCAGGGCAAGACCTGAGATTTGTGTTCCTCTCATGGTTCACAACCTGGCCCACAATTTTGTGACTGAGCAGATAAAAGTCTGGCATTAAGCAGCTCACAGCTGTGTGATGGTTTGACAATACAAAGCTCAGAACTCACTATTTTGTGGGATCAGTCCCATCCCCACCCTGCCTCAACCCCAACCAACCAAGGCAGAATTGCCAAGTGCATCAGCCCAAACCACCACGGTTGTGATGATCTATGATCCCTAAATCCATGGTTCAGCACTGTGGGTGCTCCTCTCCAAGGATACAGTTAAATTGGGGGGTGATATTAATTGCTCTGCTGAAAAGTCAGTCAGAGAGCAAGCACAGCTTCAAAGATCTATTTAATTCCCCCACAACAAGACACAAAGTCCTTCAGTCTGTTTTTCATTAGAAAAGAAGTAGCCCAAAGAGATTCCCATTGTTCTCCTTTCTTCTGGGGTCAGTTTCCCAAACTTACATCTCAGCACAGGGGGTCTGGATGGAACCCAAGGAAGTCCCCAAAAATGCTGGGCTGTTGGAAGATGAGAGTTTGTAAAGCATCAGTTTTAGGCCTTGCCACTGAGACGATTTCCCACACGTTCCCTTGCAATGATCCCAGCACAAATTCCCTATCTGAGGGATGTGGCATCCTGTATGCTGTTGAGGGATAAAGCAACCACATGGGAATGGCAGGAGTTTGGCAAGGCCCACACAGATTGCCCTTAGCTCCCCAGTTTCAGCACCCAGTGCCCCAGAGACTTGGGAGACAGAGCAGATAAACAGAATTAGAGAATCCAAGAATGGTTTGGGTTGGAAGGAACCTGATGCTTTCTCATTCTACTCCCTGCCATGGGCAGGACACCTTCCACTGGCCCAGGTTGCTCCAAGCCCATCCAACCTGGCTTTGGACACTCCCAGGGATCCAGGGGCAGCCACAGCTTCTCTGGGCACCCTGTGCCAGGGCATCACCATTCTCACAGGGAAGAATTTCCAGTTCCCACTATCCCATCCATCCCTGCCCTCTGGCAGTGAAGCCATTCCCTGTGTCCTGTCCCTCCATCCCTTGTCCCAAGTTTCTCTCCAGCCCTGCTGGAGCTCTTTTAGGCACTGGAAGGGTCTCTGAGCTCTCTCTGGAGTCTTCTCTTCTCCAGGCTGAACACTCCTAATTCTCTGTCTTTCCTAACAGGAGATGTGCTCCAGCCCTTTTATCATCTTCCTGGTCCTACAATAACACCAGCTCCATGCTGCTCCCACCCTGGGGCATCCCCAGCCATCAGCCCCATCCCCTACAAGCAAAGCAAAGCTCTCAGGTTTTCACCCTCACTCCATAAAACAACAGGCATCTGTTCACCGACTGCAGGGCCACACAAACCCAGACTTGACAGAGTTTATCCAAAGCAATTCTTTCCAGCTCAGGAAAACCAAGGCTCCCTGGCTGGGGGACAGGTCCTGCTGCTCCTGTGCACGTTGGCTCTCCTGCACACTGCCCCCAGCAGCCCTGCAGATGGCAAAAAATGCTCTTTTTAAAATCCTTCTGAGCAGCATCTCGCTGAGATGGTCCCACTGGAGGAGTCTGGGCTCTGGAGACCACTCATGGGTCTGACAGGAACAGGACTTGCTGTGCTGATGGTCTGGGAAATCCCTCCCACCCCTTCACAGATGTTCCTGCAAACACTTCTGCTGATGGAAACGACACCTCCGTGCTCAGATGAACATATGGCTGCCTTTGTACCAGCCCTGCTTTAATTCCTCCTGCAAGGTGCTTTAAGGACAGGCTGGACCACAAAAGGATCATTACAAACCCTTTTATGAAAAAATAGGCTCTAGGGTTTATTTTTTCCCCCTGCAGTGTCTGGGTATGAGCTGTGGGGCTGTGGTCCAGGTGCCTGGCTCCAGGACACAAGCTGTCCCCTGCTTCCCTGGGTATCCAGCTGGAAAGGGTCCAGAGAGCTCTAATTAACCAAACTGCTCGTTTACCTTCACAGAGCTGCTTTTCCCAAGGGCTGCACTGGAGATGAGGGAGGGATGCTGTGCCCTGTGAGGACAGATGGAGGCAGAGCTGTCAGCTCACACAGGTGCCAGTGTAAACCAGCCCCTTCAATGGTTTTATGGCCAGGAGGACAAAAAGGAGAGTTGAGAACACAAAAGTTCACTGAGGCAAGAGCAGCTTACCAATACCACAACCACACCAGGAAAGGGTTTGCCAAAGGATGCTCCAGCACCCCAGGCTCACCACAGATCTCTTCTTCTTTCCTCAAGGACATTCAGCTCTCATTATACATAATCCCAGCTCTTCTCAAAATCAGGTTTTACCATATGAAAGTAAAAAACAACCACTTGAAAAAGGACCCTCCAGGTAAAACAGGAGCAGGGAGCCCAGGCAAGATTCTCTTCCAGAGGGAAACAATCCAGCTACAGAGCCACAAACAGTTTAAGGCAACAGGAGAGAACCTGGGTAACAGGGAACACGTGAGCCAGAGAAAAGGGGGTCTATGGTTAGAAATAAATTTAAAAAGAGAAAAGGCAGGAGAGTGGGACTGAGAAAGAAACCCCACCAAGAGTGATGCAGAGCTGCCTTTCAGTTGCTCCAGCCCTTGTGTTTTCTGGCCTTATTTGTGAAACACAAATAATCCAGCCTTCTCTGTAAGCAGCCAGATCCGGTGGAATTACATGTCTGAAAACCCTTGGTAAACAGAGGGAAAGCTGTGGAAACACAGCTTAAGGCAATGTGCACTAACAAGGGGGCCTTTATCACCCAACCTGGCACAGGGAAGCTGCTGGCCCTGGCTGGAGTCTGTGCCACTGGTGTGTTCCATGGGCTGTATGGGATACCCCCAGCTCCATCCACTGATTTTCCCTCCTTGTGATGCAGATGGGACCCACTGGAAATGGGCAGGGAGAAGGGATGCTGCTACCCATCACTGTCCCTTTCCCATCACTGCCCCTTTCCCATCACTGCCCCTTCCCCATCACTGCCCCTTCCCAGGGAAGGAGAAGGGATGGTGAGGGCAAAACCTGTAGGAACCACCCTCCCCCTCAGCACTGAGCATCTGCCTTCACCTCTGGATAAAATCCCTGCAATGCTGCTGCCATGGACCAGGTGAGGCACAGGAGAGAGGATTTCCAGCCACATCACCCACTGGAAAGAGCAGCAGGCAAGAGCTGACCCCATTTCAGGGAGTTGATGGAAAATGCTGAAATCAAATCCAGCTCACCCAGAAAGCAGGAGCTCAGCTAGGGGAATGAGGGAGAGCAATTGTCTGGCCAGACCAGAGGATCAGCATGCTCCCTTCTGGCTGCAGGATCTAAGGATATGAAAGTATTTTCCAGACCAAAAACATACGCAGTTATTTTCAAAGATCTCCTGTTAAGGAGAGCCCTGTTCCTACAGGAACAAATTTCCACCTCTGCAGAAAAGCTGTTCCAAGCCTTTTGCAAGGAAACCTCAGGGCAGAGGGGTCTGCAGAGCATTTCCCCCTTTATCCACATCTGCATGGATGAGGCAAATAAATGCTCCTTGCATGCAGGATGAACGGGGGGCTCACATTTTTTTCACTCCCATCTCTCCCTCCTTTACTCACATGAAGGGTGGCAAAGCCACTGCAGCCTTCTGCTTCCACAGTGTGCTCAAAATAAATTATTATACTCAGCCCAAATAAATTACTGTTCTCAGCTCAGACACCTCAGTTCTTGTTTCCAGGCTATTCTTGACCAAAAAGAAAATAACTCAGAAAAATTCAGGTGGAGCTTTATTTCTTTTTCCTTAACCAAAGGAACTTTTCTTATACTTAAACCTGCCTGATGACAGGAGGGGAGTCAGGGCTCCTGATGAAGAGTTCCAAACCTCTGTGACTGTCAGATAAAGAAAAATAGAGTCTTCCAAATGTATTTCCTGAGCAGGGACCTGTAATGTGTGACTACAGAATCCCAGGATGGTTTGGGTTGGAAGGGACCTTAATGATCATCTCATTCCAAACCCCTGTCATGGCAGGGACACCTTCCACCATCCCAGGTTGCTCCAAGCCCCATCCAGCCTGGCCTGGAACAATTCCAGGGATCCAGGGGCAGCCACAGCTTCTCTGGGCACTCTGTGCCAGGGCATCACCACCTTCTGAGCAAAGAATTTTGTCCTAAGATCTCACTGAAACCTGCCCTGTCAGTTTAAAACAACTGGATGGTTTAGTCCATGATGAGGACTCTGATACAGAAGGATGGGAAAGAAAAGGCTTGGCTTTATTTTGAAAGCTGGAGACTGAATATTTTTCCTACATTTACACTTCCAGCTGTGCAGGTGCCTTTTAGAGCCACACTGAAAGGTATCAGCACATTTCTACATCAGGTTAAGAGGCACCATCCCAGTGCCCCCACTACACTCTGCACACTACTGCAGCATTTTCTGTCCAAAGACCTCAGTGTGAATCCATCCACCTTCCCAGTTCCTCCTACAGAGAGAGGAGAGGACCAAGAAACAAACCTGGGCTAAAGATGAAACCATCCCACCGGCACTGCCTTCAGCACAGACCCTGTGTATTTTTTAACTTCTTTCCCCCAGACCTGCAGAGAAGTGTGTTTGCAATAGGAGCACACAAAAGGTCAAGTATCAAGTCAGATGCTGATGCTCTGATTTCTACCTGTGCCTGCCCAGGCAGGAGCTGTGTGCTTGTGTGCTGTCCAAGTCCATGTCAATGTGATGTTTTGAGCACAGAAGATCAGGTTTTACCATCTGAATGCAAGTACAAGGTCAGATATCTGGGATGTGGGTCACAGATCTTGAGACCCTGCAAGAGCTGCTCTCACCACTTTTATTCTTCCCCCAGTATCAGAATATCTCCCCCAGGTCCTGCAGTTCCTGATGACTTGACTGGGCAGCAGGAGCAGGGATGTCACAGGTGAGGTGGAAATACACAGGGCAGTGGATTCAGTGTGAGAGGAGCAAGAGGAGCAGCTCCAGCCACTGCAGATGCCCTGTCCCATTCCTGCCCCATGGCACAGCCACTTATCCTGTGCCTGCAGGAGCCAGCTCCTACATTTAAAACAGCCAGAGAGCAGCTTTGAAACAACAGCCAAGCCTCTGGGATATGTGTGTGCCAGGGGAGGAAGGGAACACATCCCCACTCTTTCCTTCAGCTTCTCTCACAGTCCTGGATGTGGGGAGCAGCTCTGGCACCCACCAGACAGTGCCTACATTCCCATTTGCCTGCTGGAAGCAGCAGCAGCTCTAAGAGGTGTGGGTTAGGGGCATCAGTTCCTACTCTGGGATATGAGGGATCCCACAATCAGCAGAGGGTCCCTTGGAGCCAACTCACAGCAAGCCTGGGCAGGCAGACAGGCACCTTCTCACCCAACACACCCAGAATTCCCATCCATCCCATTTCCAGACTGGAACTGTGCACCAGCTCAGGCTGGAGAAGACTCCAGACCCAGCACTGGCACAGCCATCACTAAAGTGTGTCCCCACCTGTCACCTCTACACATCTCTGGAACACTTCCAGAGATGGAACCTGGAATTCAGCATTCCCCCCCTGTCTGCACAAGGTCTGATGCTGTCCTGAAGGGTCTCCAAAAGACTCCAGGTCAGAGCCAGAGGGGTCCCCTCTCCTCAGGTGGGGTCCACAGGGGAATCCCTTGATGAGGCTGATGCACCCTGGTTCTCTATGGATGTCAGTGGGGGACCTTCCACAGGAATCTTGGCCTGCACATGGACCAGTGTGTGCTAGAAGAAAGAAATAAATGCACAGAGTGGGGGAAAAAAAAAAAAAAAAAAAAAAAAAAATGAACCCAAGAATCCCAGAATGGTTTGAGCTGGAAGGGACCATAAAGACTATCTCATTCCAGTTCCCTGCCTTGGGCAGGGACACCTTTCTCCAGGCTGCTCCAAGTGTGAGCTCCAGCTGTTATTTCAGACAGAAAATGCTGCTTCTCTCATGGCAACACAATAAAATGAGATATTTCTGTGGCTTCTACTCTGATAGGAAAATGGTCAGAGCTGAGAAATGTGTGGCCACGATGAATCCTGAGTGAGCCTTGCCATGCTCCACTGCCTGGGAACAACAAGGGAACAACTCTGTCCTTTAGCAGGATTCCCCCTCCTTTTTTCACCTCATTACTGCATCATCAGCCATAGGGACATCTAAGAGGACGAGTACACAGAACTGTAAAAAAGCTGTTTTTTCAAAAACAATTGGAATATAGCACAGCCCAATTCATCCTCTACTTGATAGTTAAGAGGAAACCAAAATCCTTTGGACAGAGGGAGGAGAATTGCAGCAGCTCCAGCCCCAAGTGTCCAGTTCTATCCACAATCCTAAAGGTTCTTCCTAAAACCACAAACCCTTTTTGCCCAGGATTGAGGATGCACAGCCCATGCCACCAGAGCCCTCATTGCCCTGAACACATCCCTAACGTGATTTAGTGTTTCCACCCTGCCAAATGCACCTAAAGCCTGAGAGAAGAGGGGCTGCAGCCCCCCTGCTCCCTCCCTGGCATGCAGGACACAGAAGCCACTTTCCCTCTAGTCCCTGTGTAGGCTGATAGGGAAGAAAGGAAAATCTACAAAAAAAAAGTTCCAAAATCTCCATCCTAAACAAAGCAGAGAGATGTAGGGTGGAAGAGGGAAGCTGTGCCCAGGCTGGGTGCACAAGAACCCCACAAAATGCAAAGATGATTATTTGGGACCCACCCACAAGTCAACCTCAGAAGAACTCAACAAGAAGCAGCAGGGCTAAGAAAGGAGGGAAAACCACTGCACACATTCCCTGGTTTTACAAGCTTTTTCCAACTGCAAAAATAAAAAAGCCCTGAGCAAATTTAGCAAAACATGTCAACAAGTTCTATGTTATAGCCCAGACATGTGTCCTCCTCAATAAGATGCATTTTTAGAAACCTTCTTTTGCAAAACCTGTTGGTGAGCCTTTTGTTTTCTTTTCTAGCTCCAAGTACTCACAAGTATCCTGGAGATTTAAAAAAAAAAAAAAAAAAAAAAAAGGCCATTTTTAGACTTGCATGTGCAGAGAGGACTAAGAGAGTGTCACCACGTGTCTGAGATGTTAAATCCTCCAAACCCATATGCTGATGATTGCTCTAACAAAAGAGACTGCAATGATAAAAGGAAGCCTTATGTTCAAGTACCGTTAGTTGTGAAAGATTAAAAATTACCTCGCTATCCAATCTTTATAAAAAAAGCTTTAAAAGCACAGGATTTCTCCTTAATATGAAAGCAATGAACTGATAGCTACTCATTATTGAATTACTCATTCAGATTTCACAGCAGCACAAGTACAAAGCTTCTCATCTTCTGTGTCCTCTTGAGAAACTGCAGGGGGAAGGACAAGAGACAAATACATCCCATGGGATTCACATGTGAACCCCACTCCCAGAATTCCAGAATGGCTGGAAAAGACCTCTGAGATTACTGAGCCCTTCCTTTGACTGTCACCACCTTCTCAACCACACCAGAGCACCAAGTGCCACATCCAGTCATGATGTGGATGAACACTTGAACACTTCCAAGGATGGTGAACACCTCCAGGGATGCTGAAAACCTCCAGGGATGGGTTCCACAGGAACCTGGGCTGCCCTGCTGAATGTGAGGTCAAGGATTTTACTGGCTGACCAGCATATCCCCAGGGCAGGAGAAGTTTAATTATGGAAAAAATGGGCCACACATTAAACAGCTTGTGCCAAAACTAGTGCTGATCAAACACAAAGGAGTGGGTGGACACCTCCATGCCCAAGACCAACGTGGCCAGACAAACCATCCCCTGAAATAGCTCCTTCCCTCCTCCTCCTCCCAAACCTGGCTTGGGTTTCAGCTCCAGCTGTTCCCTCACAAATTCTCCTCCTTAAATAGTGTCCCTTCCTCCTTCCTTGGGGAGGATTTGCCCCTCAGGATGACAGCAGGCTGCACTATCAGGAGAAAGCTAAAATAGACTTTCACTAAGATTAACATCCCACTAGCAGCTGTATTACAGTGAAATGCAACCACCTGGAGGGTTAATAAATATACGGGTGGATTAATACAGAGAGTGAAATTTATAAATAGACTGAACACTTCATTTCTGCAGTGAATTCCCCTGAAAGGAGGAAGGTGGGAGCACCCACAAAATAAGGAATACACCCAGGCAGAACAGCTGTGCACAGTATGAAGCATCAGGAAGCAATTCTTCCCTGTGAGGGTGGCAGGCCCTGGCACAGGGTGCCCAGAAAAGCTGTGGCTGCCCCTGGATCCCTGGAAGTGTCCAAGCCATGGGGCTTGGTGCAATCTGGGATAGTGGAAGGTGTCCCTGCCCATGGTAGGGGGTGGGAATGAGATGATTTTTCAGGTCTCCTCCAACCCAACCATTCCTGTAATTCTCCATCTGCAACATCAATGCTGGAGGAGTGTGAGGATACAGAAACAGGAAGGAGCTAACCACGTTCTTGTTATTTACCACCCAATGCACAAAATTAGAGAAAATAAAGCAAAGCAAATCTGAGATGCATTTTTGGGGCAGAAGTGAGCAGAAGGCAGGTGCTTCAGTACCCTAAATGAGTGTGATTGCACTCATCCAAAGTATTTCCAAGCAATTTCCAGAGAGGTGACTGCAGTCTGGCTGAGATGCAGATCAAGCACTCAGCAACACTGCAAAACCAGCTATAAACACACCTGCCATCTGAACTTGGTAAATGGGAAAGAAAACTGGATATTGGGATTACCCTTGGAAAGTCCAACTGTCCCTTGTCATCCTCCAGAAGTAACAGCAACATGCCACAGAGCAAACAGGGATTTGTATCTATAAAGCCAAGCTACCAGAATCAGTTTGTGCTCAAGCTGTGGCTCACCACCAGAAAGATCCATCCCAGGAGAAGCAGAGTGTTGAGTGCAGGATCAGATACAGCTATCTGCAGAAGATGTGCTGTTATCTGGGTGCAGCACACAGTTCCTCCATAGGGTACATGGTGGAGGGATGTGATAAATGGTAAAGGCACCCTTCAAACACCAGGGCATCGTGTCTATAAAACACCCACCTCGTGCAACACAGCAAATACACAGTGGGAAAAGCAGTTGGTGACATGAGGAGAAAAATGAGGGGGGAAAAAGCCCACTGCCTTGACAGGATTTATTTTTAAATGCTGGCTCAAGCCTGCTGGGGGATTCAGTCAGGAGCAGCTCCCCATGAGGCAAATGGTGACTCAGCAGGTAAAAGCTGTCAAAAACACATCCAAAACTGAAATGATTAGAAAAGAAATCAGGATGAAAAGCTAGAAGTGCCTGGATCAGTTTTGCTTTGTGCACTGTTTGGATGCCAGTGGCTGCAGATGATGCTCTGCAAGGCAAGCAGGGGAACCCCATTTGTGGGGGGTTTCCTCCTCCAAGGGCAGGAGCCACTGATGTCAGTGGGATCCCCAAAACCCAGGAACCACTTTGGGATCTGTGTCTGCCCCAAATACAAGATGGGAACCCATGGGATCCCATCCCACTGAACTGCAGATGGGATGCTAAAAACAGCCCTGCACCCCAAAGCACATCCTGGCCCAGCCCTCACTGCACATTGCTCCACAGAGGAGAGGAGTGAGACTTTGCAATGCACATTCAGACAAAAATACTTCTTTTTTTTTTTTTTTTTTTTTTTACACTGACTTTTTTTTTTTTAAGTTTTATTTAAAAGTCAAAAAGCCCAGCCAACATGAAAGGCTGGATAAACACTCCTCCTTTCCCCAGCAGAAATTACAAAAATGCCTTTGAATTTGTTTTGGCAAGAAACAATGTTTTTTATGAAAGAGCTTCATTGAAAAGTCACAATTTGGAATGTATTCATCTATTCTACATTTTAAAAAAAGTTTTAATTACCACTTTAGGAGTATTTTGACATAGTTTATGGTTTGTTAGATTGTGCTGTGTGTTACAAATGCCAAACACACCTTTTGGAAGTGCCTTATTATTGTATTAATGCAAAATGTGGGGTTTGTGCTGCCGAGACTCGTGTCGGCAAATGAAAAATAATAAATTAATTCCATTTGGAGAAAACGCTGCCATTTATAACCCAGCAATTAAGAACAGATTTAATTTTAGATATTGCTGCATTCTTCAGCTTATCAAGTTATTCAGTACCAACACTGGTACTATCAGTGTATGCTCAGTTCTTTAAAAAACAGACCCAGGCCAATTTCTCACCCCTTAAATTAGCGACGCCAGACATGAAAAGTTAATGCTGCTTTCCTCTCTCCTGAAAGCTGCAACATATGGATTCTGCTGGGGAAAAAAAAAAAAAAAAAAGGCAGCACATGCTGGGATTCCTACTGTAACAGGCCAAATTTTATCAGCCACAAGCACGTAAGGAGTTAACAAACCCCAAACCTCAATGGAGTGAGGCAGTGTTTGCAAACCAGGGGGTGCAGACATTCTGAGGGAGAGGAAAACAGCCCAAATCCTGGCTCTGGAGAGATACTCACAGCCCCATCTCCCTCCCCAGGGCCAGCAGTGCTGCAGCAGGTAGGAGATGGAGGGAGGAAAACATTTCTGATTTGGCCAGAAGGTGATGGCCAGGGAGGGCTGGTGCCATGGGCAGGGCTCCAGCTGGCACAGAGGGGATGCTGGCTGCATCCCCCAAGGGAAGAGTCAGAGCACAGCCCAGGGACCAGCACCTGCATCCCTGGCAGTGATGGGGCAACCCCAGGGCTCCCTGAGAGCCAGAAGGAACCTCAGTGTGCTCCTCTAAAGCACTCACTGTCACCAGCAGCAACCTCAACAGCATGAAAACAGACTCTGGGGCCAAGGGAAGGGAGAGAGGAGCAAGGAGATGGGAATTCCCCTTCCCCCAGGCATCCTCACAGTGTCACCAGGAGAACACAGTGTACAGGAAGAAGGGACACACACAGGTTGTGGCAGCAATCCAGAACTTGGAAAGCAAAAGAACACATGTGGAAAGGGACAAGGAGGGGAAGAGCTCTCTAGTGATGGCAGTGGAGGGCCCAGGGCATCCCCTGCAGCACTGAGGTGACACAGTGACACCTCTTTGCTGCTGTCACAGCTGCCAGGACAGGCAGTGGGATCCCCAGGGTGGCCTGACCAAAGCCAGGTGTGTTTCTGTCACACCACTGCTGTGGGCTTGCTGCAGGAAAAGCAGGATAATGCTCTGGGCTTCTTGTTATACAGAACAGGCAGCACACCCAGAGCTGTGTGGAAATAGCCAAGTTTGGGGTTTTGTGACATGAAGATGATGAAGGTAACACTCACCACAGAAAGGCTTAATAGTGCAACAAAAAGATTTTGTGAAGCATTGAGGGGATTCCCCCCAAAATCCCAGAGACAGAGCAGCAGAGCTCACACAGACCAACACAGACCCTGGGAGAAAAGCTCTCCCATCCTTGGGACCCTGCCATGGGTAAACCCAGATAAACCAAGTGATAAGGACTCCAAACCCCCAGAGGGCTTTGCCAGCCTCCCAAAAATCCAAGGGCACCTTCAGCACACTCTGACGTGCCACAAACCCTCTTGGGGCACACGTGAAAGCAACCAAAACCAAATTAATTAATTATAGGGCTCCCCCCTTCTCCTTGGAGAAAAAAAGGAAAAAAATATATCCCCAAGCACATATTTTTATTTATCAAGATTCCAGCAGTCTCTTCTCCTGCTACATCCCTCTCAAAGGCTGGACTGAGGAGGATTGCTGCACTAATTGTAAGTCTGTGGAGAAACAGGCTTTCCTCTGCTTTCACACTGGAATTAGTTATGCTCAGCCTGACCTTGCATTATTTTTAAGCTCTGCTACATTAAAAGAAAATTAGAGAGACTTGTTAAATCCCTTAAAAGGTAAAATAACCCTATTGCTCCAGGTTTACACACACAAAAAACACAAACCCAAACCAAAAACGAGCTCTTAAATCACAACTACTGCTTTCATGTGGTAGGATTTAGTCTTATATTTCAAATTCATTCATTTCTCGTTCACTCAAACAATCACACCAACTTTAATGAGCTCTCCCTATGAAAACTCCAACTACAAAGGATCACATTTGCTCTTGTTCCAGAGCTCCACACACCTAGAAAGGAAATCCTAAAGCATCGTGTGCTTCTTAGCAGCCAGATTACCAGCTTTTAATCCTCTCTGCCAGATGTATTTTGAATCTTTTTGTGTGTAATAAAGCAAATTAGTGTAATTGTATGGGTAAACCGAATCAAAATAGGCACATCAGATTAAAAAACCCCTGAATTTGGTTATGTTTTGCAGATCTGGGGGCTGAATCAGCCCTGCAGGCACTGGCAGAGGGAGAAGCTGCTGCAGGGTGAGTGAGGAGCTTCATCACCCCTGGGCCACAATCAGAGGCTCATTTCCCCTGCAGGTCCCCTGCAAGGGACCCCAGCAGCTCTTGGATGAGCAATCACAGCATGGTTTGGGTTGGAAAGGACCTTAGAGACCATCCAGATCCACTCCTGCCATGGGCAGGGACACCTTCCACTGTCCCAGGCTGCTCCAAGCCCTGCCCAGGTTCCTCATCCCTCTGAACTGACACAGGTCTGGCTGTCTCAAGCCACCCCTGTGACTCACTAAATGGATTCTTTGCTATCAGCAGGTTAGGTGGGATATTGGGAATAAATCCCTGGCTGTGAGGGTGGGCACAGGTTGCCCAGAGAAGTTGTGGATGCCCCTTCAGGCATCTTCTCACAGAAGCCACCCTGCTACCAAAACTTTGCCAGGCAAACCCAACACAGCCCAGGGGAATGTGTCCCCCAGCCAGTGGGGATTCTGCAGTAGCCCAGCAGGGTGTGGGCTGGAGCCCCAGCTATCCCACACTGAGATTACTGACACCTCAGGGCAGGGGGAGAAGACACCAACTATTTCTGCTTTAAAAACAGAAACCAGCTGAACATCAATGCTGACATCCAGCTTGGCTTCAGCAGGGATTTAAAGAACTTGGGTTTCTTCACTCCCTAATCCCACACCATGCTTCCCCACTACCAGCCAGGATGGATTTCTAACAATGCAAAAGCATCTGCCCACATTTTTGCAATTATTTCAGACCCAGCAGAGAGCACCCTCCCCTTTCTGTAGGGTTAATCTAAAGAACAGTTGCCAAAATGCTGAGAACACAGCAGAACAATAGCTCCTCTGATGAAATTCCTTCACTCCATAGAGAAACCAGTATCCTCCAGCTGCTGTGGCTTGTCCAGAGAGATCTCCGAGTGTTTACCCGCTCCCATAAATAAAAGGAAAACAAAAAAGATGACAAACTCAAAGATTTGAGTGCAGCTTGCAAAAAATGACTGCAGAGCCCTTCCATCTAACCACAACACAGGTTTTATTAATGCAACATTTGCCTTGGGTGAAATATAAACTCAGGACCAGAGGGAGGGCAACACCAGCCACCTGTCCCGGGGAGAGAGACTCGCTAAACTTATCAGCACAGAGACCACTTCCAGCAGCTCCATCCCTTTAAATCCTCATTCTCAGTGGAATCTCTGATCAGTCATTTATAAAAGCTGGGAAGCCAGGCTGGACAGCTGAATTACAGCAGCTATTATCCACATATGCCTGAATACCAGCAGACACCTTTATTTATAAAGGCTCTCCGGCTGACCGAGATTTGACATCGGCTACAAAAAGCACTCAGCATCCAACTGGCTGCTCCAGAAGAATGTGAGGAGAGGTTGGCAAGCAGGGGCTAAGCAGACACCTTTGCACAGCATCCCTGCTGCTGCCATGACTCCTAACCCAGCAGGTTCAAGTAATTGATTTCCTGAGCAGACACACAAAGTTGCACACCTTTGCCTCTTCTGCTATGGATTCAAATGCATTGTTTTCTCCTCGTCCCTAATTCTAAAATATTTGGAGTATTTTATCAGGCCTATCCTCTCTCTTTTTAGGGTCTCTGCACTTTCCAAGATGCTGTTCACCTTTAGGCTCATCCCCACCTGTGAGCTGTGAGCTCATTTCCCACAGAAATTGGGAACCCACAGCACACAGGTAATACAAGTGGCAAGGGGATGGGGAGGGAGAAGGTGATAAAATATCCAGTTGCTCTTGGCATTGTTCTTTAGCTCTAATGGTCTCAGTGACAACCTCTGATAACAGCAAGTGACCAAAGTGTGAATTCTGCTTTAAATGGATACAATTCCCAGGAGCAGCACATGCAAACACAGCCCACAGGGCTCAGCTGGGCCAAGGAGGGCTCTAAGTCCCTGTGTGCTCCATCTCACTCCTGATCCACTGCAATAACCTGAACCAGGAGCTGGCACCTCTGCCAGGACACAGAGACTGGATCCAGCCCCCAGCAGGGCTCCAAGGGCTGCCCTGACCCTGCCAGCACAGTCACTGTAAAGAAGGGATTTCCTTGCCTCATTCCTCCTTCCTTAAGCATTGAAAGCATCCTCCTTTGACCTCCAAAAGCATCCCTGTTCAGCCTGGAGAAGAAAAGGCTCCAGGGAGAGCTCAGAGCCCCTTACAGTGCCCACAGGGGCTCCAGGAGAGCTGGGGAGGGACTGGGGACAAGGGATGGAGGGACAGGACACAGGGAATGGCTTCCACTGCCACAGGGCAGGGATGGATGGGATAGTGGGAAGGAATTCCCTGTGAGGGGGGTGATGCCCTGGCACAGGGTGCCCAGAGAAGCTGTGGCTGCCCCTGGATCCTTGGAAATGTCCAAGGCCAGGGCTTGGAGCAACCTGGGACAGTGGAAGGTGTCCCTGCCATGGCAGGGGTGGAACAAGATGAGCTTTAAGGTCCCTTCCAGCCCAAATCATTCTGGAAGTCTGTGATCCTTCCTGCTCCCAGCACCCTCACATCCCTCCCTCCTCCCTCCCACTGCAGCCAAACCCCAGCACCAGACTGAGCCTCAGCACAAAATTCCCTGCAGATGATGAAAATCAGAGAGCTGACAGCAGCAGGAGCAGCCAAGTGACCTCAGGCATCCCTCAGCACAGCCTGGAGCCCTGGGGAGGTTTCTGGATGGGATCCCTGTGGTGCCACCCTGGAGCCCCCAGCAGCAGTGTCAGGAAGGAGCTGTGTGCTGTCCCTGTGCTGCAGAGTAAGTTGTTATGGTTACTGAAGGGTTTTTGTTGGGCTTTTTTTCCTCCTCTTCTAAAAAGAATTCTTATCAGTTTAACATAATACTACCAGTCAATAACAATTCTTATCTTAAAAGGTCACTCAGGTAGTTATAACTCAACATTTCATCTATGTTTGCATTATCTGGAGGGAAACAGCCAGGGGACTTTGTATTTTTTTTAATAATCCACTTCTTTGCAACTGTAAGATTTTAAAAAAACCCTAACCAGAACCAAGCTGACCCTGTGGCAACTTGAGCACACTGGGGAACAGTCAGAAAAAAAGGTAAAAAAAAAAAAAACAAATCACACTGATGTTTGCTGCATGAGAAATGGGAGGAATATCCCAACAGGAAAACTGGAAAACAGGAAAATGCAGGGACACAGACTGCAGCTGCTGCAGAAACACCATGTTCTGCTTGTAAATGTCAGATCAGCCAAGTTTCCCCACAACAAAAGTTGTGGGTTTTTCCCTCCACATTTCTCTCCCCAGTTTCTTCCTTCTTCAATTCCCATTGCTGATGGGGAACAGAGAAAAGGGGACAATACAAAAAACCCAGTGACAAGAAGAAATGATCTGTGATGTTCAGGGTTAAAAAAAAAAAAAAAAAAAAAAAAAAAAAAAAAGGCAGCAGCATGGAAAGTGGGTTTTAAGATGCTTCCAGCTAAACCTGGTTAAACCCTGTTTTATCCACCCACTCAATTTCTTCTTATAACAACAAGTAAAACTCTAAACACAACACATGCCCATTCCCCACCAGGCAACAGCACAGTCAAGGAGCAGGAGAACTAACTGGTTAAAAGAAATGCAGGTTTGTGGCTTGCTGTATTAAAAAAAAAAAAAAAAAAAAAAAGGCAATCTGGAATTAATTATTTCTGAGGATCAGTAACAGAAGAGAAGCTTTTTGAAGCACCCCATGCTTCTAAAGCAGGGCAGCCTTGCTGGAGAGCCAAGAGTGGAGCAGATCTGCTGAATCCTGCAGACGACAGTCACAATATTAACATTATTTTAAGTCAAATAACATCTCCAGGCATAATAGCTCAACAAGCTGGGTCACATCCAGCTCCTGCAAGTAATAGGGAAGGCTTGCAGGGGTTGTGGCAGGAGCTGGCTCAGCCCTTGGTGCAACAGAGCCATCAGTATCATCCATCTGTTGTTTTCCATCTTGGACAGTCCCTTGTCCACAACACAAAATGAGTCTGAATTTGTGGTAGCACCTTTCTCTGCCCCATGGATTATTCTGACAGAATACAACAAAGTGTTTGCACTGCAGCTTAAGCACTGCAAGAAGTCTGCCAAGGGCAGCAGGTAGGGTTAATGGTACAGAAATAAAGAAATAATTACACCCTGGTTCAACTCAGAGAGCAGAAATCTACAGGCACCATCAGCAAGCTCCAGACAGGAGCCCTGAGCCCAGGGAGCCTCAGCTGAGGTGCTGCACCCCACACCTGCACAGAGCCCATCAGAAAAACCAGGCTAAAATTCAGGCACCTTCACCAAAAGCCCTGATACAGGCACGCCATGGAGTCACTGCATGTAAATACATCCACAAAACCCCCCACTGTGAACTGAGCACCTGATGGGAGATGGGAAATCCTTCACTCCCAGCTCCTCTTGCTTTAGCCAGATGTGTTTGTGCCCTCCATGGAGAGCCAGGAGAAGCCCATGCACCTGCCTCACACAGCCAGGTCCAAAACAAACTGGGTTTGTGTCTCTGCAGCTGCCACACCCACCCTGACCAGGCTCATTTGCTGCTCAGCACATAGAACTGGAGCATCAGAGAAAACCCAGCTTGCAACCCCCCTGTGCCAGAAACACAACTCCCTCTGCCCACAAAACCCCTTCCAAAGAACACCTCCTCCAACAGAGAAGCCAGCCTTTGCTTTGAGGAGATCCTGCCCTTCCACTAAATGCATCTGCTGTAGAAGAGGAAGTCAAAACAGATCTGCTCACTCCAGCCTCAACTTTATTTGTGATTACTGGGCCAAGATGGAAATCCACTGGCTTGGCTGTTTGCCACTGCCAAACTTGCACTCAGTGATGACCTCTGCAACTCTCTGTGTCTCTTCTTAGGACCAGAGCACTGGAAAGACAAACACACTATTTTTTAAGGGAAAAGAGATGAACATGCAAGACTGGGGATCCCTTGCATCAGACCTGTTTTAGATCCCTCAGCAGCTCTTACGTAACCAGGAGTTAGTAAAATAGTAATTTTCTTGTTTATTCTGTGAAAACTGGAAATACAAAGGGCACATGCACACTCAGAGGTAGATTTGCAGAAATACACAATTCATGAAAGGGCTCATCCCACCACTCTTGGAGCACTTGGAGCAGACAAAAGGGGCTTTAAACTCAACAACCTGTGCTCTGTGTGGGCTCCTGCACTCAGCTGGCACCGTGCAATAAATGGGGAGGAAACTGGGGCGATCAGCTGGGAGCCCCAAAACACAGCACTGCAGTACAGCAGCTTCTCCCCTCTCTGATGAGTGCAGCCCTGGGTTTGGGGTGCAGTGGCAGTGCCAGGGGTGCCCTTTCTGCCAGCAGTTATCTGTGGTAACACGAGACACGAGCTCGGCGCTGAGGCACTGACGGGTGCATCCCAAAATAAAGCCAGCCTTCACACTAATTACTATTTCAGTTATGCTGATTGCAAACATAACTCCCAGCTCAGTAAGAAGTGGCTTTCATGGGCCACAAATGAAACCAAGGTGTTTTTTTGATGGAACACCAAAAAAGGAAGGGCAAAGCCTGAGAAATTGTAGGGAGATGGGAATTTGCACCATGATCCACCACCTTCAACTGCTTCAGGGAAACTCTGCAGGAAAATTCAGCTGACCAGAGCATCAACTACTTTAAAAGCAACTGGCCTAATTGCAAATATATAATTGGTGAAGTGGGCATGCAGCTTTGCTCAGATTTTGAGGTCTAACATGCCAGAGGATCATCCACCGGCAGCAGCCCAAGCTACGAGCAGAGCGCTTTCCCCACTCATCCATTTAATCTCGTTTGCAGATAAGTGTATTCACAAACCAGATTATTTTAATTGATGGCTCTACAGCTGGTTCCTATTCAGCTCTTGATCTAAAGCTGTCCTCCACCTCTCCCATCAATCCATATCCTGACACAGATGCCCTGTGTGCTTCCTCTCCTTCACCAACATCCTCCCTGCAGCCACTCTGGTGGGAGAGAACTTCAGCTCTGCTGCTTTTCCAGGCACAAATACAAGATATCTGCACTGAAAGAATCAAGGAACAAGCTGGTTTAGGCAGAGAATTCCAGTTTAGGTCTGTGATGATGCATGAAATGCTTCCCTGCATCTTTCACATGTACTTCAATAGTGGGATTTTTCCCAACTGAACTCAGTGTGGAAATGAATTCTGGCATCAAGCCCCTCATTGAGCCATGAACAACCTGAGAAAATGGTTAAAAGGACACTGCAAAGTATGGAAAGCTCTCTGGGAGAAAGCAGCCCACCCATGAGCAACCCTCCTGCCCACACTGTGCTCCAGGCAGCAAAAAAGGCTGTTACCATTACTTAACTTTTTTCTTCCCATTTTAAGCATTACTATCTAAAAATTACTACCCTGGCAAGCTCTGCCACCATCCATCCAAAAGACCTGGTCCTCATTAGCTCTGCCAATGGAGACCTTGTCATTCATGCTGCCAAAATTTTGGGAGCAAGCACAGGAGTATCTCCTTACTCCTCTTACTGCAAGGGACATGTGCCAGGAATGACAAGGAAAGGAGTTTTTAAGCAAATAAAGAGAAAATATAGAAGAGCAAAGTGCAAGCCCAGAAGAGTTTCCTGTAGGTCCCAGCACTGGGGTGAGGGGACAGCAAAGGGGACTCTTTGTAATGCCACACCACAGATCTTCCTCCAGCCTGCAGTGCTTCCCACAGCCACTCTGGAAAGCATCCCTAAAAATAAAAATAGCTTTGAATCACAAGAGAACACTGGGTGTGTAGCCTGGCTCAAAGCCCCTGGCTAACACCACTCTGTACTTCTGTATACCCCTCCCCTTGGTATTTTCCAAAAGTCCTAGCACTGATAGCTTTTAGCCCTCAAGTTTGCAAACAAAACCTGGGAGAGATGTGTGGCAGCAGGTCAAGCACCAACAGGCAGGTTAAAAGCAAGTGTCCAACAGCTCAGCAGATCTGAGATTTGCCCAGGTCACCCAGAGAAGCTGGGGCTGTCCCATCCCTGGAAGTGTTCAAGGCCAGGCTAGATGGAACTCTGAGCAGCCTGGATCTGTCCCTGCCTGAGAGGTTTGAACAAGATGATCTTTCAGGTCCCTTCCAAACCTTCTGTGAGTCCCTTCTGTAACTCTGTGATCTCTCCATTTAGGAGTCCCAGCTCCTAATTTTTAATGAGCAGAGCTGGCAGGGCTGCTCCCATCCCTCTCCAGGCAGAGACAAGTGAGTGGAATGACCACACAATGCCAGTGTCCAGCCCTGCTCTCAGAATTCCCAATCACTTCCAGTAAGCACAGGTAAGCACCTCCCCATTCTCCTCCTGGACTCCTCCAGTCCCACTGTGTGACAGCCCAGTGATGCCCTCACACAGACCAAGGACATTTAAACCAGAGCTCAGAATTACAATGCAATTGTAAGCCAAGAAAAAATTTTCAAAATCAGAAACACCTTCAAATTGGGCACTGGGATGGTGTGCCATCAGTGGGGGGCACTGGAGATGAACTATAAAATTTGCACAGGACAGGGGTAGCAGCTTTCTGGTGGGCTGGGACACTGTCTGTGGCTAGGGGGAGAGCTAAAGCTGGAGCCACAGGGAGCTAAGGATATAAGCAGCAAGGTCTGCAGGAATATGTAATACCTTTTAATAGACCAGCTGGTACAGTTGGGGGAAAAAAAACCAACCCACAACCACACAAGCCCTCCTTTGAGCTGGTGCACCTTCATGCCTGGCCATTTTTTCCAGCTGCATCATTTGGTCTATTAAAAGACATTACGGCTCCCTGCAACCCTTGTCTCTTCCTTTGGCCAGTCCTTCCCAGGATGAGGAATCTAGGTCACCCTGATGCTCCCCTTGTGATACCTGACAGCCTGCTGAAATGAAATAAAGATTTTGGCCCTAACACATGGAGCAGTTAATGTCCTGTGCACAGGCCAGAGAAAGCTTGTTGTCCTTTAAGGCCAAGAGCTCAAAGCTGTCACTGCTTCCATCAGTGCACATGGGTGTTGGGACACCTGGAGGACCTACAGGAGCCTTTGGGCACTTCCATCAACCTTACAGGAATGAGGAAGCCAGGGCTGGTGGGGTAGGATGTGGGAAAAAACACAGAGGGATGCTGGAGCAGATGAAAGCAGAAGCACACTCTGCACTCAGTGCCCAAAGCCTGTGGATCATGTTTAATGGATACAGCCCCCACATCTCCTCAGTGGGGAGCCCACAGAGCAGCCACAGCCAGCACCCCTGGGTGCCTCAGGAGGAGCACAGGTCCCATTCCCACCACAAGGCTCACCCCATTCCTGCCTGACCTTTCCTGGTCGCTGCGTCCTGATGGCTCCGAGCAGCTGGGACTGGAGCTGCCCAGCAAGGCCAGGCTGGAAGGAAGGAAGGAAGTTATAGCAGCTTTTAAATAGTGCTATACAATACCTGAAACTTCTATTTCTGTGCAGGGATAATATGGTTTCCATATTCTCCTCCTTCTCAGCAGACCAAGCCATTCACGCTCAAATTAAATTAGCAGCAACCCACACTCTTCACCAGTTTAAACCATTAAAGCTCAGTGAAGCCACTGTGTGGGCCAGTCCCATGCTGTACATTTCACCTAATGAAGAATGTATAGATGTCCTTCCATGCTTGCTTCCCACTCCTATTTCTGAAGGTCATACACAGCTGTACAGAGCAGAGCAGCACTGATGAGGATGGCTTGGCTGTCATTATGGAAATACCCCCACACTCAAAAAAAACCAAGATGGAACTCCTTTGAACTAAATACATTTGCCTCTCTGTGGTAATTAACTAGTTAAAAAGAGTTATTTTCCTTCCTTGAGTTTTCCCACCACATCTGTCATTCATCAGACCTCTCATCTGGAGTCTTCCAGGCAAGAAACAACCTGGACACCTTTGCTGAAATGGGTTTTCCTCCATGCCTGGTCCACACACCACCAGTCAGAGAGGATCTCTGAGCCCTGGTCTCCCTTTGGGACCCTCCTGATCTCTGTTGTTGGTGATAATAATTCCAAGGATGGTGCCCATCTACCACAGACCACAGCAGGGCTGCCACCTCCTCCTAAGCATCATCACCTGGGGGCAACATTCCAGTTTTCCCACCTCTGCACAGGGCTGGGGCAAGCAACAGGTCCTGCATGTACAAAACAACTCAATTCTCACGAGGACCCGGTGTAATTCCAGCACCTGCTCCAGTACATTAGCCCAACATGTCACACTCAGCAGGGGACACCCCTTCCCAAACAGCAGATTTCATGGAAAGGGAACATCCCCTGCCTTACACCCCCCACCAGGGATACCAGTGAGGCACCTACAAGCAGGGAGCCACTATTTCCAAGTCAGCAAACACCAGGAAAATGTACCGGGAGCCACCTCAGGCCCCAGCCCGGGTAGGAATAGAGCCCAAATTAGTAATGCAAACACCAGGATTCAAAGAGTAACGAAGTAACACAAGGCTTGATGACAACGTTGCTGTTCAGGACTTGGTGTGATTCCATCGCCAGGGAAGTGACAAGTGCCAGACTGCCAAACAGGCTTGGAACAGGAGAGATTTAAGGAATACAGGTGGTTTTAGGAAGGCAGCACTAACACAGGAGACTAAAAGATATTTCTTAACTGAGCCTGGTTACAAATCTCTAATTTTCGCTGCATTGTAACAGGATTGCCTGGCAGGATGCAGGGATATGCCCGTCCCATGGGGAAGTCACACAGAGGGTGAGAAAGAGGTGGGAAAGAGGAACTCAACAGATCCAGGTTTTGGCATCGGAGTTACGGATGCCCTGGAGGAAGAGATCCTTTTTGGAAAGCATGCCAGGGAGAGCTCAGGCAGCTCCACCAACGCAGCAAGGGCCAGGCAGGAGGCTGGCTGCCAAGCTCTGCACCCAGGAGAAATCCTCGCGCCAAGCAAGGTCACCGGGATTACAGGGGCAGGCAGGGATTGCTCGCACGAGTGGAGATGGGCAGGGCCCAGCCCCTGCTCTGCACCCAGGCTTACACCCAGAAAATGTCACCACACAGGCAGCCCTACGTGACTCTGTGTCCAGAAACCACTCCAGAGCCCTGTTTTCCTTCACAATTCGCCTTTCCTGACGGCAGCAGGCAAATCAACCCCTCCAATTCCCTGGCCAACCCACAGCCAAACCCACAGCCGGAATGAAAAGCTGAGATGCTAATAAAAAAAAAAAAAAAATTAAAAATGTATCGCTCACATCAACTCACAGAGGGAATCACAGCAAACCTGTGCTGAAGCTGGCACGGGAAGCTGCAGATTTATCCAGGAGCAGCCAAAGTTTTGGAGAATGTATTCCCTCCCAGCCCCCCCGGGGCCTCCCCACCCAAAGGGATGGATGAGGTTCATCCTTCAGCTGTTTATAAAAGCAGCAGTATTGCGCCCAGACGCACTGGGCAGCATTCCTGCCTCTCATTCCTGCGAGCTATATAAGGGAACGGCCAATTCCAGCCCCGCTCCCTCTGCGCCGGAGCAGCTCCAGGCTCGGTTTCCTGCAGAAGGACTTAAATCCGTCCTCGGTGGAACACGGCGCTGCGCTGGACCTTGTCATCAAATGGCAGCACAGGCAGCTGCCAAATCCTGCCGGCTCGGTGCTCTAATAGGGAACAGCTGGAGAAGGACCCTGCATTCCTCCCGCCCCGTCCACACCGGGGGCTCTGTTCGGGATCCGGCCGCAAATTTCCACCCAGCACGGAACGCACTGCTCTGCCACGCACAGCCCAAGCCCCCAGAGCTTCCAGCCCCTGGGATTTTGGTGCCTGGGAATGGGGAGGGGGGTTTGCTTGGCTTTTTATGGGTTGTGGGATTTTTCTTACTTTTTTTTTTTTTTTGAGGTGTTGGAGAAACAGAACTGTGCAGCTAAATGACATTTTGCCTCCCCTACTGACCCTCTGCGTTACAAAAACTCTGCTTTAAGCAACTTGCATCTCTGTGTACATCCACACCCAGGAACACACGCATCTGTAGCACAACCCCCCATAAATAAATACGGGAACACACGGTGCAATTCGCACGGGGCTTGTGCCATTCCCATCCTGCTCCAACTCCCATTTACTTTGGAGGAGTTGAGCAACTTGTAATGGCGAATAAATAAAAAGAAAAATACACTTTCAATAGCCACGCACATTTTCTGTCCTGCACCCTGCACGCTTAGTAACATGAAACAGTCCACTCATATTTTCTTAAAGCTCTGCTGAAACACAAGGGGGTATTCAGAGCCGCATGAAAAAAAATGCGTCCAAACAGGATCTGAATGATGAAATAGGAATTGCCACATTTAACAGAAAAAAAAAAAAAAAAAGGATAACCCAGTTGCCCAGACCTTTATACAATAACAGTTCGTCTGAGGTAGCGATGGGCTGCTTCTGCATGTTGCAGAGAGCAAAGCAAGCCACGTTGCCCAAAAGAAGCCTAGAAAATCCAGACTCTACGTGACCTGACTTACTTATTTCACAGGAAACTGCATGGAAAGAGGAAGGGGGGGAGCGGGGGGGAAAGGAAAAAAAAAAAAAACAACCCACCAATCATTCATGCTACCGTAGTTACACCACGCCATGGAGCGGAGTAGTTTGCTGTGAAAAACCAAACTGAAATAAACCAAACCCCGTTCGGAAAAACAAAACGTGAGCAGAGAAGAACCGAGCTGGGGGGTTCCCAAACCGCACCCGTCTCTTGGGTGCATTTATTTAAAATTTCGACGGCAGCACTCACCGGGGTTGTTGGCCTCCCCTTCGAGGATGTGGAGCTCGGTGCAGTCTGCCAGGGAATGCTCGAGGCAGAGCTGGAGGAAGCGAGCCTGGGTCCGGCTGACGCGTTTGAGCAGGGAGAGCAGCGCAACAGTCTGCTCGCACTCGTTCCAGCCCTTGAACCACCCGGCCAACACGCCAACCTGGTCTCGGAACATCATGGTGAGCCGGAGGGACAGCTCTGCAGGGAGAGAATAAATAACCGGGACAGCCTCCCTGCCCCGGCGCCGCTGCCGCCACCGTGCTCGGGTCAGGGGTATTAAAAATAAAAATAATAATAATAATGGTTAAAAAAAAAAATCTCCTTTGCGACGCGAAGGGCGGGTTTGGTTTCTGGACGCGGCTCTCGGCCTGGGCTGGGTTTTGCTCCCTCTCTTCTGGCTTCGGTGCAGCGCTGGATTCCTGGAGGGAGGGAGCGAGGGAGGGAGGGAGGGAGGGAGGTGGTAGGGCCGAAAAAAAAAAAAAAGAAAAAGAAAAAAAGCCAAAAAAAGGAAAATCCCAGCGTCAGAGCTGCAGCCAGCGAGGGGAACGACCTCCTCCCGGCGGGGGCTTCACACCTGGAACAGAGAGAGGAGGGGGCGTCAGGGGGCTGCAGGAGGACGAGGGGGAGGAGGATGGAGAGGAAGGCTCGCACTCAGCCCGCTGCCCTCCTCCCACTCCTCATCCAACGCGCATTCCCACACCGGCATCGCGATCCCCCCACATCCAGCACCGCCATTTGGGATGGGATGGGGGGGAGCACCCAGCACCCCCACTCCTCCCCCCCAAAGAAAAAAGTTCTCCCCCGCACACACACCCGGTACAAAACCACACTCACCTGACTCATAGCGGCCCCGGCGATCGGGGGAGGAGGGGGCGGCGCGGCGTTTTTAAGGTGGCCGTGCCATGTCCATGGGATGAAAGGGGGGAAATGAGGGAAGGAGGCGGGAAAAGGGAAAAGGGAAAGAGGGGAAAAGGGGAGGGGGGGGGACGCGCGCGCGCTCCGCGGCGCGAGACTGAGCCCGGCCGCGCGCCGGGCCCCCGCTCCCCGCTTCCCTCCTCTGTGCCACTCCCCCCGGGAATTTTGGGCGCTCCTCCTGCACAGGGAATGCTGGAGAACGCGCTCCGGATCCCCGCCCCGCCCCGCGCCGCAGCGGAGCTCCCGCTGGAGGAAACCACCCTCTAGTGGGCTGCGGAGAAATGGCAGCGGGGGATGTTCTGGGGGGAAAAAGCGCCGATTTGGGATTTGGTAAATGGGGCCTGCTCCCCAAGTGGTAATTTTAAAACTTTTTGTTTGTTTGTTTTTCCAGAGTTTTGCATATTAGATATACGTGTTAAATATACATGGATTTAACCCCGTCAAGCAGCAAGCAAGAGACAGGATTTGTGTTTGGGTTATCATTTCCTGTGCAGATTTTATTTCCCTTTCCCATTTGTCATTTATTTCCCTTCTTTTTTCCTTTTTTTTTTTTTTTTTTTTAAATTTAATTTATTTTCATTCATACAGGTATATATAAGAAGGGAAATGGGGATAAAAACCTCTAAGCACAAGTGTTGGCAAGAACGCATCAAATGCTGAACATAATCAAATATTTTATAAAGCAAAAATAAAGGTGTAAAGTGCATTTATCTGTGGGCTTTTTATTTGTGGGAGTATCTGTTAGCTTTGTGCTATTTCTTCTTGTCTTGTCACTCCAGGCAGTTGTCCAAAGTGTCTCTCCATATCTCAGAGCCTCTTTAGGAATCCCTTCCTCAAAATATCTGATCCATGCTCAGGAGCAAGTGACACTGGTGCCTCTGCTCGGGGCAGTGGTGGAGTCCCCATCCCTGAAGGGATTTAAAAGCTGTGTGGATGTGGCACTTGGGGACATGGGTCAGTGTTGGGTTTGGCTGTGCTGGGGGAATGGTTGGACCCAATGATCTTGGAGGGCTTTTCCAACATTAACAATTCTATGATGCCATGATTCTATCTTGGCAGCATCTCCCAGTCCTCATTACTTTGAGGACAGGGAATCTCAGAGTTGGGAGACATGCCCAGGTGTCAGGACATGGTCTGGGGGGGAGACACAATGGGATGGGATCATGGTAAAGGAGGGGCTGAACCCCTCCACCAGTGAGTCACAGAATCACCGAGCTTAAAGCTCATTTCATTCCAAACCCCTGCCATGGGCAGGGACACCTTCCACTATCCTGAGTTGCTCCAAGCCCTGTCCAACCTGGCCTTGGACACTTCCAGGGATCCAGGGGCAGCCACAGCTTCCCTGGGCACCCTGTGCCAGGCCCTTGCCACCCTCACAGTCAGGAATTCCTTCCCAATATTCCATCCATCCCTGCCCTGTGGCAGTGGAAACCATTCCCCCTTGTCCTGTCACTCTGGGCCCTTGCCCAAAGTCCCTCTCCAGCTCTCTTGGAGCTGCTTTAGAAATCCATCCCCTACAAATACTCTGTGTGCTCTGGTGGGGGCTGGAGAAAGGAAAACTCCACGTTTGTGCATCCTTTGGTTGCTTTTTAAAGCAACACATGTCTGAATATGCCCCTTTGGAGGGAAAAATGGTAGTGGGGAAACAAAGGCCACCCAAAATCACTGGAACACCTGGTCCTGTGTGCTGGAGCATCAATCCCACTGCAGGATGACGAGATGAGGATCACCAGGTAGATGTCAAGTGCAAATGGTCCATCTCACCACACTGGGAGTTTGCTTTTAGCTCTCAGTCTGTCTGGTGACTAATTAAACAAACAGGACTTCCCTGCCAACAAATCCGGGCCATCTGCCTCATCCTCCGGCTCCATCCCAATAAATGCTGCACCAAGGAGCCCCTTTCCCCTCCCCTGAGTGCTGCCAGCCCTGCTGCTGTCGGGGTGTGCTTTGGGAGGGCCCGTGGAAGGTGAGGATGCACCATCTGCCAGGCCGGGTGCGCGTCTCGCGCGGGAGCGCGGCTGCAGGAGCTCCGGGTGGGAACGCCGCGCGCTCACACCCCGCTAATTTAAGGGTTGCCAAGCTGGCTGTGCCAAGAACGCCTCCCAGGTTTTGCATTTTGCACGTCTAAAAGTGGGAATGGAAGTGAGAAGGATATTTAGGGCTGAAGCAGTAAATGCATCTCTCTGTGAGGCTGGGCAGGGTGGTGGGAAATGGTGTCCCCCCACTCCAGCAAGCTGAGGATGAAAAGAGTAAAAGCGCCAAAGGCACAGTTTCTATCCTGTGCTCCAGGAGACACCAAGACCATGCTTACTAATTAATCCAAAAATAATCACCTGCCATTCAGGACCCCACAGTTCCTGTTCCCCAGTGTCCCAAGCAGGCAGCTGTGGAGGAGTGAGACCCTGACGTAACAGCACACGCCTGATGTTTGGAGGTTTCCATGGTAATTAAAAAACAGATCTGTGACCCGTGGAAGAAATTCCTTGCTGCATTCCGTGCTCTGCAGGGCGGGTGCCCGTGCAGATCCGTGTGATGGAAGGATCCTCAAGCTGGCTGAGTGCAAATCTCCTTGCCTGGCTGCAGTGGGACTCACCAACACCCCCGTGGCCAACTCTCTTCCCTGCGGAATCCAAAGTGCAGAGCACGTGTCCTGGGAGCAAAGACACCCCAAGCAAAACACGAGGCAGACTGAGTGGAGAAGCAGGGCAATTCTCTTCTATATGGTAATTCCTATGGGACCTTGGGATCTTTGCAGTTCCAGCTGGAGCATTTCTGCAGGGCTGCACGTCCCTGGGTAGGAAGCTGAGGCTGTTAGTGGGGCTGTGCATTGTCCGTGCTGTTGTGGGCTGGGGCAGAGCAGATGTTGGGCTGGGGTGGGTCATGGAATCACAGAATATCCTGAGCTGGAAGGGATGCACAGGGATCATCCAGTCCAACCCCTGGCCCTGCACAGACACCCCAACAATCCCACCCTGTGCCTGAGGGCATTGTCCAAATGTTCCTGGAGCTCTAACAGCCTCGGGGCTGTGACCTTCCCTGGGAAGCCTGTTCAGTGCCCAGCACCCTCTGGGGGAAGAACCTTTCCTGATATCCAATCTAAACCTGCCCTGGCACAGCTCCAGCTGTTCCCTGTCACTGTCATAGAGAGCAGAGATCAGAGCTGCCCATCCAATGCCCCTCATGAGGAAGCTGCACCCTCCATGAGGTCTCCCCTCAGCCTCCTCTTCTCCAGGGTCAGTACAGCAACATTTAGATTTCTGTTTACCATTTCAGAGAGAAAATAAGAGGCTTGTGGTAATATTAGCCAAGCAGGTGGTCTAAGCAAATTAGTGAATCCTGATGATCCCCAAGTTCAAAGGAAGCAGTTGCTCATCTCTGTGGAAGCTATCTGATAACATATTTAGCTGAAGAAAAGATGAGTGTATCCACCAGCACACAATGGCCCAGATTTCCCAGCTCATTAAACCCAAATATTAGTGAAAATACCGTGGTAAGCAGGCTGAGATAATTAAACACATCTCTTCCATTTGTTCCTAAACACAGTGTGGGAATTGGACAATTGGCATTTCCCTTACCTTGGGTGGTGAAGTGGAGGTTTAAACTTCACACAAAAAACCACTCTTCAAAAAGCAAAGCAAAATCAAATAAAAAAGAAATATAATAAAATTAAAAATAAAAAGGTAAACAGTAAAACCTATATGGGTCTATATTTCCAAACTGGATGAGACAGACATTAAAAAACAACAGAATCCTTGAAGAATTTGGGTTGGAAGGGACCTTAAAGACCATCTTCCAGCCTTAACATAACTGTTCACATGGATCAGCTCTCAGTGTAGATGAAACTAGAAATTAGTAGAAAATGAAGTGTTGCACAGACCAAATCCTGGTGAAAGCAGCACAGGCTGACTCCTCTGGTGCTGAAGGCAATGACCACTGGGTGATGGAGGATGAGGGCTGGTAGGAAAAGCACATTTAACCTTCTGGCTTGAATTACGACTGCAGATCTGACAGGGAAAGAGAAGGAGTGGCAGCATCTGGGTGCAAACACCTGGGGAGAGGAGCACTGGGAAATACTGGTTAGCATGGAAGGGCTTCTCACATTGTATTTGTTTAGCCATTGTCAAGGGGCTGCTGTGAGAAGATCCCATGTCCTCTCTGAAATGTTGGGAGTGCACAGACATCGCCTCTCCAGCAGTGTCAGCTCTGCCCTGCACGCTTGATGAGCTGGCTCACAGGGACCCCAGGGACACAGAGCCAACAAAATAAATCAGTTTAACTAATGGTCCTCTAAAAACTACCCCTGGCAAATGTATCAAAGGCTGCTCTCATGCCTGGAGATGCCAACAGAATCGGTGATGAAGAGCTGAGGGACAAGGGGATGCAAAAAGGGAGGTGAAGGATTTCCCGTAAGTTTCACTGGGCTCTGCCAGTTTCAAACAACCCCTTGAATATAAATATTGCAACACCTGATCGTCCCATCAACAGCAAATGAGTATCTGCAGAATGTGCCTTTGCAGGACTGAGATCTCCATGCGTGCTGGCCTTCAGGGCAGCCTGGTTATCAGGGCTGGATTATGGGGCACATGAGATATGTCCCATTCCATCCCTTCCAGCCATTGGCATGGGCATGGAGAGCAGCTCCACTCACACCTGCCATGGGTCTGCACCCCTGAGTTACTCTGGGCCCCTCTTCATGCACACAACACCCCATAAACGCCTGCCAGCCCCATAACTCCCTGCATGGCTGCATCCCATAGCCAGCCTCATGTTTACCTACAACACTCGGATTTTTACAACCATTTCCAGCCTGCACTGAGAGCAGCTTGTTCTAGGACTTGGAGCTGACTGAGGCAGTGCTGCAAGCAGATGGCCCTGATGAAACAAGACACTGATCCCCAAGGAGAAACCGTGCAGCAGAGCTGCTCGACTCCCCGGCTCCAGCAGCTCCAAGGCAGCCTTGGATATGTGCATTAGCACGCACCATCGAGGAAATTGCTTCCCTAACCACCCCTCTCAAGCAACTCTCTCTGGAAACCTGGTTCCAGCTCAAGACACGTGTCAGCAGCACTGACACTGTGGCAGCTTTCCTAGTTAGTTATTAATAATGGAGCAGCTGAAAAAATTCGGGTAATTTAAGAATATCGTTAAAGGAGAGAGGAGGAGTTTCCAGGCTGGGTGAGGGTTTAGATGTAGCCAGGATGCTGGGATGGAGGATAACCTCAATGCTCACACTTGGTGAAATGGAAGGGGATTGAAATGTGGAAGATAAACACAGATAAACAGCCCTCATTAATCCTCCTGCTCCTGGCTCCAAAGAACTTCAGCAAAATCAGGGAAGTGACATTAGGGCTGCATGGGCTAACAAGGATGTGTGGGCACAGCTGGAATAGATGTAAATGGAGATGATCCACTGAGACCTCTGAGGGCTGTTCTGCATCTTGCCCAAGCCCTCCTAATGACAGAGAGTTGAGTGCTGTGAAATTTGATGGAGACTTTTTCATTAAGAAGTTGGTGGCGAAAGGGAAAACTGGAGCTGGCAGACTCATTCACACATTTTTGTGTCTCTGGGAAGACACTTAGAGGTTGAAAGACTGGGAAAGTTGTAGTCATTCTTTAATGGAAATCCACCAGCTCTTGGCAAACACTCCTTTTTGGTCCTAAAGCAAAATGTAAAGGTAAGTTCTTGTGTCACTCAAGCTGTCTCAGCAGAGAAGGGTTTGGATGATATCACACCTACTCCAGCCAGAGTTTGGTACTGAGCACCTGGGAGGGGACTGGCTTTCAAAGGAAAGGCAGCAGCTGGATCACCAACCTTGTCTCATGCATGGCAGCATCTGGTGAATGAAAATCATTGCTTTTCAAGCTGTGCTGTGCCATAAATTACTGCCCTGGTCTTACTTTGATCAATGGAATGTGCTGCTCCCACAGGGCTCTGCTCACCCTGGCAAGCAGAGACAATGCCATGTCCCACTCCCTCAGGGCTCCTCACTTGCCATAATCATCCTCAGCCTTGCTGCCAGCAATACCCCACCCCAGGCTCCCTCCAAGCTGGTGCTTTTTGAGCTTGCAGTCTTTCCCTACAGGGAAAATCTTTGAAACTGAAGACCCTCAGGAACTGGAGTGAACAAACCAAATGTGATGTCTGTGCTGCACATGAGCAGGGAAGACACAACATCTGTATCTCACAGTTCTACTGGCAGGAGACTGATGTCTGATAACCCTTGGCAGAGCTCTGTTCTGCCTCCAAACTCAACAGCATCTGCAAAGTTACAGAGAAAAAAGAAGAGGGAAATTATCAAAATAATTCACAAGTTAGCAATCCTCCAGCCTGTTTGTCAAAGTATGTTCATGAGGAGCTGATAGACACTGTAATAAATAGCACAAGGAGAGAGAGAAGTGATGCATTAGACCTCTCACCAGTCCCCTGACTGCAGCTACTACTGAGAAATCTGCCAGGAAACATTAGATGTGAAGTGGCTATGCAATGGGAAAGGAAAAATTATTAGGAACTGCCAAAACCCCTCAGCTGATGAAGACAAAAAGCTGGAGGAGGCATTTAAAACCCAGAAAAGCTTTTAAAGTACAAATCTGCTGATAAAAGGTCGCTGCAGACTGAGGATAGAAAACACAGGTAGCAACTAATTGTCCTGATAATTACTGCTGGTCCCACAGAAGCAGTTCTGGGATTCACTCAAATCTCAGGAGGATCCAGGTAGTGCAGGTGTTTTCTAAAGAATGGAAATCAGAGAATCCCAGAATGGTTTGGGTTGGAAGAGACCTTAAAAATCAACTCATTCCAACCCCCTGCTATGGGCAGGGACACCTTCCATGTGACCAAGCTGCTCCAAGTTCCACCCAGTCTGGCTTTGAACACTTCCAGAGGTGTGACAGAAATGCAAATCCTCATGTCACAACTGTGACAAACATCCCAGTGTTGCCCTTTCTATGCCTGAGGACTGCATGTGCAGGGAGAAGGAACAAAAGGAGTTTTTTGGGTTTCTCAAGCCTGATGAAGGCTCAGTAACCTCAGCATGAATTTATAATGTCATTGATTTCTAAAATTCTGTAGGAGAAACACAAAGACTCCTCACTTTGGATTCAGACTCTGCTGATGGATTCATTTAGTCTTAAGATTGTGTCTACAAACAGTATTTTTACTCTTTTAAATCATTCCCATTATGAGACAGAGTAATTAAGGCAGGACCTCTCCTAGCTCAGCTGCAGCAGCATCCACACAATGGTGCCTTTATGTTGGTGTTGCACATTGCCATGAATTTGTGGAACCCAACCAGTGGCAGCTCCTTTTTACAGGTATATCCACACTGCACTGCAAGCTCTTGTCTCTCTACTTACATTGCTCACAGGCATGAGTGAGTAAAAGCAATACAGAAACAAATTACAGAGCTGCCCAAGTGACTCTGAAGTGTTCAGCAGACACTTTCTGGCCCCCTCTGTGGTTTTGGGGGCTGTTTTGGCAGATCCTGCAAAGCCTGGGACTCTCTAGTGCTCAGCTGTGGCCTCATAGCTGTGCTCAGGTTTGCACTTGCATCCCTGTGTGCCATAAGAAATGGTAATACCAAAGTTATGCAGAAATAACACCTTAATCCCGATTTTCTCTTTTTTCCTGCCCAGCATATTCCAGCAAGCTTTCCTAACATCTCAGTTCAGAGGACTTCTGCTGTAGCAGATGAAATTCAGCTATCCCTGACATTAATCAGCTCCACACACACAGGACACCAGGGACAGCCTCTGCAGGGGCTGCACGTCTGCTGCAGTGACAGAGGCCAGTCCTTGTTTACTCTGGATGTGAGGACAGCTTAGCAAGTGGTGACTGGTGGCTGCAGAGCCCTCCAGTGACAGATGTCAGCCCCAGACCTCCCTCACCTGGCAGACCTGGCAGAGTTTCCTCAGGGCACAGGGAGTGCCAGCAACGTGCAAATCAGCAGGAGAAACTCACCCAATTCCTGTCTGCTTTTACCATACTTGAAGTTGGATGTTAGCATGTAAATGAGGCATTTAAATCAGATTCACACAGAAGCTCATCTTAAAGCTGAACAAAACATGTACCTGGGCAGCCTGTGGACAGCCTCATCACCATTTCAGTGAAGAAAATTTCCCTGATATCCAATCTAAATCTCCCCTTGAGGCTGTTTCCCCTTGTCCTATTCCTTGTGTCCTGGGAGAAGAACCAACCCTCATCTGGCTGCTCCCTCCTGTCAGGGAGTTGTACAGCAGCTGTACCACCTGAGCTGATCTGGATTTTTCTATGACCATTTCCCCCTCTACTTAGGAGGCAGATAAGGAGGAAGGAAGATCCTAACACAGCAACTTTCCCTGTAGAAGGAAGATGCCATGTCACAGTCCATTGGCACTTGAAAAGACTCCTTGGGACATCCCTAAATAGCACCACTTTGTCTGATCAACCCATTTGGAAGCCTCAGCTCTGATTAGGGTTGATGAATCAAATCAAACCAACCTCTCCTGCAGCAAAAAACATTACAAATCTGAAACATCCCAGTACTGCTTAGAAGAACCAAGTCCTGTTGCCAGAAGTCTTGCCATGTTCCTTGATGTCAGCAAATCCGTAAACATCATCTATAATGAGCAGAAAAGGAATGTTGTGTCACCTCTATTACAACAGGGTGACAGAGCAGAACAGCCTCTGTCAATACACTGTGTTTTTGTGGGTCACAGGAAGGTTTTATTTCTCTCTTAGAGCCTTGAATCCCTGCTTTAAGACAACCAAGGGACACACCGGGCAGCTTTAGAGCTGGTCCTTTCCCTTCTCACCTGATCTGTATTTTGGCATGACTTCTTAGAAGAAGGGCAAATGTAATGAGGCAGCTACTGTACTTTTTATAACTCTCATCAGGTCTTTCATTTGGGCCAGCAAGGAAGCTTGTTAGAGCAGAGAAAGCAACTAAGCATCTCTGGAAAATGCTATTAAAAGAGCAAGTAGCAAATGAAAAGCTGGGACAGACTTAATGGTAAATACATGGCCTGGCAGTTCAGCACAGCTACATCCTGCTTGCTATTATTATTTAATACTGGCATCGATTGAAGGATGAGGCAGACCAGGGAACTCTCTGTGGGGTTACTTGAATACCATTTCACTGTGAGATTAAATAAGCCCACAGGTTTGGATCATGCTGTTTGATGGGAGATTTTAATTAATTGATTAAATATCGGTGACTACTGTGGTTGAGCAGTAAACAACACCTCCTTCATCATCTCCGTGGGCAAACAAGTCCCTGCTAATTATCAGTGCCCAGCTCCAGGCTGGAAGCAGCACTGCATTAACCTGCTCCTCTGGAATAACAAGCTGCCCAGCCACTGTCCCACATGCTGTGTGAGCTGTTGGTGTGGAAGCAGCTGCTGCCATGGATCAGGCACTGCTCCATCCCCACCTCGGGGTGTCATTCCTGGTTGATACACAAACAACAGCCTGCTTTGTCCAGCAGTTTATTCCCAAGTTGTCCCTGGCCAGGATGGCCTCTTTAGGCAAAGCAGATAAATTACCTTACAAGCAGCCTGCTGATCACTGGCTGGAAATCTGTGGCTATGGGCATCAATTCTCCACTTCTATCTGTCCTTCCAACTAACCATTACTCTTCCCAACAGCACCACCTAAATCTTTTCCTCAGAGGTAACTGCCAGGTGTTTGGAAGCAAGGTCACAGCCAACAATAAAAAAGAAGGATGGAAAGGTGAACATGGAATACCTTTGAGCAGGGGAAGCTTCCTTCCCTGGTTTGGAGGTGTGCAGCACCTTCTGTGTACCCTGGAGCTGCAGGAGAGCAGAGCTGAGGATTGTGGAGCATTGCTTTCCCTGCCTGAGCAGCTGTCCTGGAACTGGATGTGGAGAAAAGCTGCAAGGGAACAGAAGGGAGGACAGAAAGCAGCTACTCCCCATTTCTACAGGTTCTAAGGAACATTTTCCCTTATATGAGCTGAGTGAGACTCAGCCCATTTGCCTTTAGGAGAATTTGTCTCTTTAAAGAAACAAACCACTTTCTTTTCTTAACAGCCATTTTTATTGCTTTTGACAACACACCACTGGAGTGAAAAGGAACAATTTTCTGCTGTTCTTTAGCTTCTTCCTTTGTTAGAGAAGGTACATTTCCTGGGACTATTGATAAGGGTAACTGGTTAACTTGCTACTGGTCATCCAATCTGACCATGCAAGTGAAAAGAGCTGGAAATCCCTCAAAGCATCACAAAACTGCCACCACTCTGGAGAGTGATTAACCAACCACAAGTTCTTACAGGCACTGCCAACAAGACTGAAAGTCTGTGTCTCAAGATGTCATCGCAGGGGCTCAGGCCTGAAAGTGTCAGCAACATGTAGCTCAAGAATAATCAACAAAAATCTTTCCAAAGGGCTTTGGCTGAAGTCCCTCACAGACAAATCCTTCAAAGCAGCCAGAAACAGTGTCCTGAGCCACACCTTCAACTCCCAGCTCCTGCCACAGCTACAAAATAAACACACACAGGGTTAAGGATGAAGAATATTTACTTTCCTTCATATGGTACATTCTGTAAAGTGCTAAGTTCCTAAATTATACCGAGTTAAAATGATATACGGCTCTAGTATTTTAAACACAATAAATATAGAATGAACCTTGTGCAACTGCACTTGCAAGTTTTATTCTTTTTTTAGTAGACAGCCTAAATTTAGTAGTCAAAATAGCCTCCAATAGTGCTCCAAGAAAATCTAGGAAGCAGTTATAAATAAAATCACATCCTTCAGAGCTATCCTACGCACTTCTCCTGTCCACATTGCACGGGTAAGCAGCGCTCCTGCGAGCATATGGAGCGAGGAAAAATAAGGAAGCTGAAAATTACCCAACAAAAAAAAAAGCAAAATCCTACAAGTTAACACTACTTATCCTCCCATAAATAGTCTGGCTTCCACATTTAATCTTAGTGCACACAACCCAGGTCTTTTATTTTTAACTCCTGTTAAAAAACTCTTCCAGGAAGAACATCTTGCAAGACATGGGTCGATTCATCCTCATCTTGCTCCTTTTTGCTGCAAAGTGGAAAAGACTCCTGCACGAACTGCCTGCACATTGGGCACTGCTGGAAATACTTGATGCAGCCATCACACAGGCACGTGTGTCTGCAGGGCAGGAGGACCCAGTTCACGGGGCCGTTCTGGCAAACAACACAGTCCTTGCTGTTCTCTTCCTGCAATTCTGGTTCATCTCCAGCCAGCCCGGCCTTTTCCAGCAGCCCTCTGTCAGTGCTGCTCTCAGCAGGGAAGGTATCCCTGGAAGAGGGTGCAGGACTATTTGCAGACATGAAGAGTTGCTAAAATACACATAAACACAAATATTTAGGAGTGAAGAAACTCTCCCCCCAATCTCTGCATACACACAGGTGCAATGAAGCTCCACTGGGTCCATTCACTGGGTCAAACAGTGCCAGACTCTGTGTGGGTACTGGCAGCTGCCTGGCCCCCAGTTAAAGGCATTTCAGAAACATGAAATTACACAAAACAGTGGAAAAATATTAAAGGTAAGTCTTCAGACCTTGGCTGCATCAAATCAACGTCATGCATGAACTTTAACAGAAGTGCTCAGGTTTTGAGCAGCTCGGGTTTGTTTCTGGTCCATCAATCTCAGTGCCTAGAGGGATCTTCTATCCATTCCTACCAAAATTATATCCACCACACTGTCAAATCTGCTTCACTCAACCCATTCTGCTATTGCTCATATTTTAGTCCCCAACTACTTTTTTTGTCTTATTTTACGTGAAGCGCAAATTCTTCTGGGCATGATTTCTAAGTATAGTGCAAGGAAAAGGAATTTTTAAAAAGTTAGTTTCTTCTGAGGCTTTCCTGATTAAAAGGGAATTTTGAAGAAAGGACATAAATATTCTAGAAAGAAGAGGCATTCAACAGTGAATTTCTTCCTACTGCTTTACCAAGTGGACACTAGGACTCCTGGATTAGAAGCAGTTAATTTCTCCAGGAAATCTTGAATATTTTCATGGAAAATATTTCTGTACAGTAAATTCCTCTGGCACTACTTAACTGATAAAATAATTTTAACTACCATCCAGTTCTTTGCATGACAATAGAAGTCTTGTACTAATTTAGGCTCCTGAAAGCCTACACAAGCTAAAGTTAACACTGTCATACACATGAAACCAGACTCTATGCATGGCTTACCTTCAGGTCATGGTATTGACCTTGTGCCAGGAGGAGATACTGATACAAAATTCGGCAGGAAAGTCTGTAGCTTTCATCAGGAACATGAATTACAGCCACCATTGCAATCTACAAACATAAAAAAATTTCTATGTTTAATAACTTGTCACTTGGGCTGAGAGAACTGGGGACATTCACCCTGGAGAAAAGAAGGTTCCAGGGAGAGCTCAGAGACCCTTCCAGTGCCTAAAGGGGCTCCAGGAGAGCTGGGGAGGGACTGGGGACAAGGGATGGAGGGACAGAACACAGGGAATGGCTTCCATTGCCAGAGGGCAGGGATGGATGGGATAGTGGGAAGGAATTCTTCTTTGTGAGGGGGCTGAAGCCCTGGCACAGGGTGCCCAGAGAAGCTGTGGCTGCCCCTGGATCCCTGGAAGGGATGTCCAGGTTGGACAGGGCTTGGAGCAGCCTGGGACAGTGGAAGGTGTCCCAGCCCATGGCAGGGGTGAAATAAGATGATTTTTAAGGTCCCTTCCAACCCATATTATTCCATGATTTTCTGATTTACTTTGGTACAGCTTTTTATCTGCTTAATTCCTTAGACAATCAGGAATCCAACAATACTGACTTCAAGCATTGATTAAAAAAAAAAAAAAAATACACTGGACAATGTGGCACAAGAGAGCCCTGGGTGCTCCTTCAGCTTCCCCCCTGCTTCCCCATGGAGCTCTTCTGTGGCCAGTTTATAGCAGAGACCTGCTCTGGCTGCTCCCACCTCATGGAATTACACCCCAAACTGGAAAGGCACCTGAGCAGTCTTCTCCACTTTCTCTCCCTTCCCTCACAAACACACAGACTGCAGTTTTTAGACTCCAAAAATCACTAAGTAGTGATTGGCTTGTAATCTGAGCAGGCCAAAGACAAATTTCACTGGAAAGGATTCTGAACCCCCACGAGCTGACTTTAGATAATTCCTCTGGAAATACAAGCACTCTAAGCTTGCATGCTGTGCCTAACTACCCCCACCCTGCCCAAATTACGTAATAGTCTCTAAAAGGCTGGGAAAAAAAGAAAGTGAAATTCAATATTATTGTAGTTCCCAGAAGCTGTCAAAAGAGAAATGAAATATAAAAGCTGTTTTGCTTTAAAAAGAAATTTAAAGGCAAATTAGACTTGCACTTCAAAATCCACACATGGCTAATTAAATACAGAGTTCAAATGTGTATGTACCTACACATATGGATTTGTAAGAACTGATTTCACTATTCCTTGGCAAAAGGGTCTTTTTTGTTTCCTAAATCACAGTGCCTGAGAGCTAAGCTTCTACTTTAGCCATTAAAGTCTTCCAGTAATTTCTGTAACTTTTATATATGGTCATGCTAATTTTCTGGATCTAGAGGAAAATTATGGCACAAAACCAAGTAGGGATGATCTTACCACAAAACCAGTTAGGATGAAAATCAACTCCCTCCCCGCCAGGAAAGAGACACTGGAACACCATGCACAGTGCTGGACACCCACACAGACCCCCAAATAATTCAAAATGGTAATATCACACTGGCAAAGATCCATTTCCACACTCCACTTCTATTTTACAAGTTTGTTTCAACAAACCAGATGCAATTCTGACATTTGTCTGGCAAGGAGTTCAGGTGGAGTTACTCCTTGACTGGATTTACAGATTCTAGATGTGTTCCTTTCCTCCAACACCAGAGAAAAAATACTTCCCCCACTCTCCTTCCACCCCTTTCTTCTATGTTAAGGCCCAAAAGAGAGGTGTTACAAATTCATGCCCATGCTAATGTCAAATACATTCAAATATTACATTTAGAGTCTTTTTATGTTAAACCAATCTGACGTGAACCTACAAAAATGTATTAAAACATCTCAAGTGGGGACAGGAGGGAGGAGGGCAGTCCTAAAGTCAGGTGACAAGAAACCAAGGACAACCATCACCTGGGAAGGGGACAGATTTCTCAAGCACTGGTGTGATTACAGCTTGCAGGTGAATGCATGGAAAATCTTCAGTGGATTTAGGCAATTTGCTTCTGAGTTCAGTTGTGCTACTGTTCAAGGAGTTGGTGCAAGAAGATTATCAATCCAATGAAAAGATGGGAGATAAAAGTGTGTCTCAAATTATTCAGAGATCACTGATTAGAGTTTATAAAGGGTATTGAACAGCATGTGGCAAGGCTGAAGCTGCTTTAATAGGAAGAGATTAGGAGATCTTTTTTAGGGAGTTGAGTATCTCCTACCAGCATCAAGCCAGACATTCACCCCTTCCTGTAAGTGCTGTGGAGTTGGCTCCTGTGAGACACAACCATGACACAGACCTAGGGCAGAAAGGTAATTTCTAGGTTTCTAACAGCCAAGTCAGCAATAAGCTCCATATCTGTGCCAGACTTTAAAAAAAAATCCTCCTGCCTTGCCAACAGAATCCAAGAGTCTGTATCAGTGCAAGAGCTCCACCACAGGCCTGTGTGATCCCAGAAATCAGAGTAACAGGTTGTTAAACTGCCCCAACCTTCATTCCCACAGGGACCTGGGCAGGCAGAAGCTTTGGGGAAATCACAAGCATCTGTTAAATGCTGTAGTGAGTAAGTAAAGAGTAAGCAATGTTTCTCCATTGCCTCTTCAAAGACTGAGGTTTGGAAGTTAAAGCTTTGAAGTGCTTTATTTTAGAAAATAAGAAAGTGAGGGACCAAATTCTAGGGAACAGGAAAGTGAAGCTGCTTTATTCAAGCCTCTCTCCTGAAACATTTAGACCTTAAACAGTGACCCTGAAATATACTTTGATATTACTTACAATATCGTATATTTCTCTGTCTTCTTCATCTGCTAACGTCAGCAATGCTACCAAGGGATAGCGAGCTCTAGGCACGGGGCCAAAATCCACAACTTGAGCATCTTCTGGTAACTGACAATATTTCTCTGCCTTGTCATTTTTTTTAATGCTTTGTCTGTGTCAAGGAAAACAATCAGTGGCTGCAATTGCAGACAAATGTGACGTTTGCATAAAGAATATTTCTCATCATGTTTGTTCATAAATGAGTTGTGCCAAAACCCGTGGTGTGTTCCTCAGTGCTCTCTGTGCCAAAACACCCAACATATTTAGTCAAAACAATTCGAAAAAAGGATACAAGTGCTGTTGTTTGTAGAGGTATTCGTTGTAGAGAGCATCCTCTAATGCCTGAGGAGTCTTTATCCTAAAGCAGTAGACATGTTTCTGCAGCGCCTCGTGGAGTTTCTGGACGTTGCAGCCCCAGTAGCAGGTAAGGACACAGTCCTCCAGGCAGTCTGGTGTCAGTGTCACCCCCCCTTGGAGAAAGAGGAGAGGGATTTCATTAACTCACCATGTGTAGAAATCCTGGAATTACTAAGTCTAGATGCTTGAAGAGCTGCAAGCAGAAAACAGCTTCAGTGTCACAGATTTTTATCATAGAAGTGTGATAGAAATCATAGAATGGTGGACACCTTCCACTATCCCAGTGCTCCAAGCCCTGTCCAACCTGGCCTTGGACACTTCCAGGGATCCAGGGGCAGCCACAGCTTCTCTGGGCACCCTGTGCCAGGGCTTCACTCCCCTCACAGAGAATAATTCCTTCCTAATATCCCATCTATCCCTGCCCTCTGGCACTGGGAAACCATTCCCTGTGTCCTGTCCCTTCAGGCCCTTGTAAAAGTTTCTTCTAGGCTCACTTCAGGTACTAAAAGGCTGCAATCAGGCCACCCCTAAAATGATTAACATTATAAAATAACAAAAATTATTTATCATTATAAACAAATCTAACAATTTAGATTCAGCTTAGTGTTTATGGAAGTCAGTGGGGATTAGGAAGTGGGTGTGAGGAGATAAAATGGCTCATTAAGCTCACAAAAATACCACATGCATTTTATGAATGGTAAATTTTAACTTCTGGTAACACTTTACACACCCACTGGCAGATACAAGAGCACAAGCCTTAGCCCAAAGTCCATTCCTTCCTGAGATAATGACATTAATTGGATCATTCATCTACAAAACTCTCTGTGGTCTCAAAGAACAAGGCTCTTGATCATGTAGAGGAGAAAAAGGGTATCTATGCCCTTCATTCTTTTTCCAAAAACCTGACAACTTCTAAACACTTCCTGCACCAATAGGAGCAGGAGTGCTCAAAGCTCCTGAAAAATCTCAGTTACTGAATTGTTGGATTTGTTGTGTTGGGTGGTTTATGTTGAGGGAGGGGGAAATCTGCTGCAGCCCTTCCTCATGCATTGGAAGGCCCCACATCCGTGTGGGTGGAAGATGCTCAGCCTTGCTCACTGCTCCCAGTGATGCAGAAGGCCACGAATTCCACTTCCTGTGTGGGTGATTTCAGGAATGACAGGGATATCTTGAACTCTGATTCAACAAATATTTCAATTCAGTTTCCATTGGAGAACAGATAGGAAAAAAGGGTGATGATTTATTTATCTATTTATTAAATATAGTGCAATTCCAAACACTGCTGAAGATCTGGGGTTAGATTTAAGTGGGTAGCACATATTCCATAATGAATTCTGTACAATTCTACAGTTCCATTAAATTTATCGAAATGCCTACAGTGGTTGGTAATTTGCAAATGTTTTAGTTACTTATACATCTGTAATGGCATGAAGTGTTCCATTAATGAGAATGAAACTGTACCTCCATATCCAAACATTTCACTTTTAAAAACACCACGATTATAAACTGTGTAAAAGCTTATTTCTGTTGGAATGGAAATGTACTTCTAAAGAATTATGACAGAGAAAAAGGGTGAGAGCAAGAAAAATGATCTTTAAGGTCCCTTCCAACCCAAACCATCCTGATTCTAGGCAGAAAATGGAAAGTAGCAAGTTCAGAAATGCAAATTGACAAAAAATACATAAGAAATGCACTGACTTGTTACTGAAGCTGCAGTAGGATTAGGGATCTCCAACCCAAAAGGATTCTTCACTTGTCTCATCCGCTTTTTCAATACCCTTGTGCTGGATTCTGTCTCTTCTGAGTTCCTCAGAATAACAGGAACACCCCAACCAAACCTAGGAGACACAAAACAAGAAGAATGAGTGTGTTAGTGTTGACACATCTGATTTTTTTTTTTGTCAGCTCTAAATAGCAAGCAGCAAAACAAACAGAGGCAGCTTGGCTTTCTAGAATACCTGCTAGGATGCATGGATAATATATCCTGCCATTTCCACTTCAGCTTTTTGTCAGAAGGAAGAGTCTGCACAGTGATGCAGAGAATCTAAAAAACGGGAAATCTTCTGCTCTGGATTCCCACAAACGGAATAAAATTAACGAGAGTTGACAGTGCCCTCTAGTGGTAAAGGATTAGGCCAGAATTTCCTCTCGAGTCTTGCAGAGCTGAGCACCATTCCAGCCTCCTCCCGTGAGCAGGGACACTTTGCACTGTCCCAGGGTGCTCCAAGCCCCATCCAACGTGGCCTTGAACAATTCCAGGGATCCGGGGGAAGCCACAGCTTCTCTGGGCACCCTGTGCCATGGCCTCATCTCCATCACAGCCAAGAATTCCTTCCTAATATCCAACCTCAAGCTGCTCTCTATCTGTTTAAAGCCATTCCTTTCATTTGCATTTCATCAGTGGCATCATAGGAGGCTCTTGGCCATCCTTGATTTTAGCACACAGAGGGTCAGCTCTCTCTGCTACAAGGGAAAACACCCTCAGGGACTTCCCATGGGCTGCAGGAGAATATCCCAGTTAAACACCCACAAAGAAACCAGAGGCAGCAGCTGTTTCCCTTCTTCAATATCCAAACCTCAACAGAGCTGATCTCTGCAGCTGCATGTAAAGGTGTGTCCTGTTTTATACCAGAATGTGCCTGATTGTGAAGGAAAATCCCTGTTCCTTGGAAACTTTCTTTGCTGGTTGAAAGCAACAGGATTATCCTCATAAAAGGTGGCAAGATAAAAGAGCCTCTGGTACAGTTTTAATAGCAGCTGAAGGCACAGAGGTCTTTCCAGTAAGGTGTGGTTTTCTGTAAATTTTAAGTGTAACAAGCGTAGGAAGGATGAATAAAGATACAGTTTTTATTTTATGATCTAACAGTCCAGACCATTAGCTGTTAGAGGAGAACATTAATTTATTCAAATCAGTGCTAGCTTAGAAAAAGCAGGAATTTCCAAGGGTTTAGTTAATGAATTAATGTTTCTGCAGAGCCAGACTTCCAACAGCTGAGCTTTCAGCTCCTCCTAACAGGAGCATTCCCCTCCAGCTAAAAATACAATGCCCAGGTAATCAGGTGATCTAAATTCCACTCCACCCCTGTGCCCAGGGCACCTGTGGGACTGGCTCTGGAAGCTGCCTGTGCATTAACCTACTTGGACTGTGAGCAGAGCCACAGGTATCCAGGGCTGGCCACAGGGGCAGACTCCTCCCATCAGTGCAAGACTCAACAAATGGGAACACAAACATTCCTCAACAGTTGGTGTTCTTCAGGCTGACTGACACCTTCACAAACACATCAGTAAACAAATTAAAGCTGAAAATTATGGGGGAGCTCAAATGCCACTGCAGCAATACCTCAGGTATTCTGTGCTCCGGTGACACCATTTGCATTTACAGTGGCTGTGCATTTGCATTTGCATTCTGTGTGGCAAATGAAGGGCTTGAGTTGTTTTCCTGAGCAGTTCAGAAACACTTGAGCTGTAACTGCAGCTGCAGGCACGGGAAAATCCCTTGGAGGCTGCTGGTCATGGCCATGGCACAGGAGAATTCCAAGTGAGCAGCAAATACCTCTGAGCAGCTGCCCACACATTCACCTGCTTGTATGTGCTGAGCTCCTGGCTACACCTACTCCTTGATTAACAGGCCCATAATACTCCAGTTTGAAGAAAAAAACGGCATCTATTTCCATAAACCACAATAACATCTAGTGCAGGTGCAACTGGAATCTCTGATCCTGAAAAAAAAAATGTCTCTGGACAGTCCTCTGCATATCTAAAAGACACCAGTGGACAGGTGCACACATATAAAGATCTCGTAGCACATGACTATTTCAGACTTTTTTGAGCAGGGGATTGCCAGCATTTAGTACAAGCAGATAAATAATGATTCAATTGGCAAAAGGATCAGTGGTTAGGGATAGACATGATGAAGATTAATCTAAATCATGGTTCAGTATCATCATTTAAAAATAGATAGCTTTATCACCAGCACTTTGCAGATATTAATGTAGAACCAATGAGTGGAAGTTCAACAACTCCAGTTTTATTTTCAGCACAAGCCACAAGAGTTTGGTGTAGCCACAATTCCTACATGTAAGATTTTGACTGCTGATCAATGCTCTGCTCTTGGCAAGTACTAATATTTACATTTACAGCCACTCCTGAGAGTAAGGGACATTCAAGGAGCTGTTTCTGAAAAAGGCAAGAGCGGCATTTTCATGGCATTCTCTCAAACACAAGCAGGAGCTCTTTCACTCACCACCCCTCGAGACACTTGAGGAGATCAATTCACAGATTCACAGAATCACTTAGGTTGGAAAAGATCCCGGATGCACCCAGGGAGTTGTGCAGAGCAGAAGGTTCCCCCTGAGCCTCCTTCTCTCCAGGCTGAGCCCTTTCCCAGCTCCCTCAGCCTCGCCTGGCGCTTCAGACCCTTCCCAGCTCCGTCTCCTTCCCTGAACACTCTGCTCTGTCTTCCCTGGACAGAGCTCAGTAGATATAAACGCATTGTTTGACAATATTATTAATGATATTACGAAAAACAGAATGAAGAAAACATTTCGGTATTACTAAAAGAGGGACAGAAATATGTATAATATGATATATGTATAATTTCTTTTAAAAATTATTTTTATTGCTCGTTTAGAAGCCTAGGAGGGTTGGGATTGTAAGGGACCATTTCAAGCCCCTGCCATGGGCCTGGTCTTGCCCCCCTCAGCACAGCCCAGGTCCCCTGGGCCGAGCCCCACCGGCCCCAGAGCACTGACCAGCCGAGGACGAGCGCGCTGGTGACGAGGAAGCAGACGGACACCAGGGCGATGTAAAACAGCGGCGAATACTCGTACAGCGTAACCAGGAACACGGCAGCCATCGGGCCGGCCGCACCGCCCTCAGCCCGCGACTGAAGCCGCTGCCCTCAGCCTGCCAGGGACGGGGCGGGACTATGGCGGCACCGACTGAAGCCGCTGCCCTCAGCCTGCCAGGGACGGGGCGGGACTATGGCGGCACAGAGTGAAGCTGCTGCCCTCAGCCTGCCAGGGACAGGGCGGGACCATGGCGGCACCGAGTGAAGTCACTGCCCTGAGTCTGCCAGGGACGGGGCGGGACCATGGCGGCACCGAGTGAAGCCGCTGCCCTCAGCCTGCCAGGGACGGGGCGGGACCATGGCGGCACCGAGTGAAGCTGCTGCCCTCAGCCTGCCAGGGACAGGGCGGGACCATGGCGGCACCGAGTGAAGCTACTTGCTGCCCTCAGCCTGCCAGGGACGGGGCGGGACCATGGCGGCACCGAGTGAAGCCGCTGCCCTCAGCCTGCGGGATGGGGCTGCCAGGGACGAAGAGGGACCATGGCGGCCTCAGGGTTCCAGGGTTGGCACAGACACATGAAACACCACAGATGAAATAATAAAGACAACTCTATTGAAACAGCATGTATTGGAATACATGACCAAAAATCAAAGTGTCCTTGCTATTGGCAAGGAATTGTTGGCTGTGGGGGCTGTGAGGCCCTGCCACAGGCTGCCCTGAAAAGCTGTGGATGCCCCATCCCCTGCAAGTGTTCAAGGCCACGTTAGGTGGGATTTGGAGCATCTTGGTCTAGTGAAAGGTGTTCCAGCCCACAGCAGTGGGGTAAGAACTGGATAATCTTTGGGATGCATTCCAACCAAAACCAGACTGTGATTCTGTGATTAGGTGGGATATCAGGAAAAGGCTCTTCCCCCCAGAGGATGGTCAGGCTCCTGAGGGAATGGTCATGGCCCCAAGGGTGACAGATCTCAGTGAGCATTTGGTCAATGCTCTCAGGCACAATGTGGGATTTTTGGGGTTTTCCTATGCAGGGCCAGGAGTTGGGCTCTAGGATCCCTGTGGGTCCCTTCTACCTCAGGATATTCTGTGATTTTGCGTGAGGCTTCAATAGCTACTCAATTTTGCATTTCTGTGGAGTTTGCTGAAGCCCTTGGTGAAAATCTGCAGTTGTATCTTATAAACTTGATGTTTAAATCCATAGTACAGTTCACTAGAAGTTGTGTCAGAGATATGAAGGCTGCACCTGTACTTTCTTTCTGAGGAAAGCAATTATATTCTTAAATCTGTTGTGGAATCCCTGGAAGTGCATTTTTCTCTGCTCTAACAGAATCTAAAAGTGTGAGCAGTGAAGAAAAGGCCAAATCAGCATCACTCCAGCATCAGGAGAGCCTCACACCAAGACCCAATAACGGCTAAGCAGTGTGTGGCTAGCTAGCGCTGCTGGTTGGTCGGAGGGCGAGGGAGGGGGCGGAGCTCGCGCCACGCAGGCGCGGTGAGGTAGGGGCCGCAACCCAGTGAGGAGGAGGAGGAGGCGGCGGCGGCGCGCGAGCGGCGGCGGTTGGTGCGCGCGCCAAGATGGTGAGAGGGGGAGCGCGCCGCTCCCTCAGGGGAGACCCGCGGGGATCGTGAGGGCGGGGGGGGTCCGGCCGGGAAGGCTCACCCCGCTGAGATAATGCATAGTTAGCTGATTCAGAAAGATTCGGTAGGGAAATGATAGAATAATCAACAGGAAAACGCGTGATGTGACCTCTGAGGAACTGATTATTTGTCTGTGAAATGATTGATGGCTTGATTGCACCTGGTTGTTGCTTGTCTTGTGGTGTTTCGAACTAATTCACTGATGTTGCTCATTGAACTAATTCACTCGAGTGGTGAATGTGGACTTGAGCTGTGGTTGCTGCTTGGAACAGACCGGGAGAAACAAGGACTGGTGGATGAATGCTGTGGGTGCTTTGCATTGATATTGGGTAACGGTAAAGAAATGGTTGTGGAAAAAGGAAGTCATGCACGCTGCTTTTAGTAAAGGTTTGGGGAGGTGAGCCCTGCTGTGGAGCGAGTACTTAGAAACCAAATCTGGTCAATCTTGGGCTGTTTTGCTGTGTGCCTTTCTAGTAAGAGTTGTGCTGGAGGCACTTTGGGCAATTCATGTTTATTTGTCAGTGTGAGTCGGTATCCCGTGCGGGATCTGCACAGGAGGCTCCAGCAAGCAGCAGCATCCCCTCGGTGTTGGCAGGTGTGCCCGTGTCTGTGCAGCAATCCTGCCTTGCCTTCCGTGAGTTTTTGTTAAGCCAAGCGTTGGTGAGCCGGCTTAGCCCCGATAAACAATGTGAATCTGATGTTACCAAGTGTTTACCTTCACATTCTCTCAGGGATTTGTGTTTGTGCGGCTGCACAGGTGTGAGCAAGAGCATAGCTTGTCTGCTGGGAGAAGCTGGTGAGCCCAGAGGATTGGAAGAAAAGCTTCCTTCACAAAAGAGCATTTCATATAAAATGTAACCTCAGCTTTGAAATGCAAGTCCTGAATCCTGTTGGGTTTTTTAATCGAGACCTCCTGGGTTAGTGAGAGTGGGTGTTAGTGACATTTTATATAACATTCAACTTCAACTATGAAATGCACCCTGAATTCTGTTGTTTTTTTAATATTTTTAGTGTTTTTTTTTGGTTTTTTTTTCTTGAATGAGTTAGAGTGGAAAAGACCTCTGAGATCATCGAGTTCAACCTGTTTGGGTCAGAGGGACCCACTGGCTGATCAGAGGGAGCTAAAGGCAAACTTTGATGTTTAGGGGAAACAAGCAAAATCAGGGAGGCTGTGCAGGCAGTGCCTGAGCTGTGCTGTCACAGCAGAGCCTGATTTCCTCTCCAGCTGTCCAGAGGAAGCACAGGGACCAGACTTTGTGCCAGAATTTAGTCAAGGTGGAAATATTTTCAGGAGCAAGAACAAACGTGGGGTATTGGAAGTGGGGAAGCAGAGCCACCCATCTGCTTTTTGTTGGAAATCTCACAATGTTGAACATTGAGAGACAGAACTGAGAGCTTAAATAGTGACATTCTGGTTTAAAAGCAGTGATTTGTCTCAATGCAAGAGCTCTTTAATAGAGCTTTTGATTGGTTATCTTACACAATTTCTTTTTATCTGAGGTTTTTTTTTTAAGGAAACCTTGAAATACAGTTACTTTGGTACAAAGTTCTTGATGCCTTGGGAGTTCACAAATACAGAATAAGCTGCAGATTTTAAGTAACTTGTTTATCAAGCTGGCATGAACCCCTTGGTGATGGAGGTTGTGTGTATAAAATGTTGCTCAGGAAATGGCAGTGGTTGGCTTGGTGCAGTTCAGAAATTGCAAGTGTAAGGGAAGATAACCTGCATGGCTGCTTGTGAAACAATAATTTCCTTCCTCATCTTCAGTGTGATGACTAATGTGTTATCTGAGCATCTCTGCTGAGAGCTTGGTGTGCACAGGGAGAAATGGCTGCATGGTTTTGGGTTAAAATGTCTGAAACTCTGTGTGTGTGAATCTCAGAAATGCAATTAATATTTTTGCCGGTAAAAATAAACAAGGACGGTTTTGTTCTTAGATACTAGTAGTAGCTATTACTATTTTAAGTGCATAAATTACTTGTTCCCATTCTAAGGGACTCCCTTATTTCAGGGCTTGAAAATGAAGTGTAAAATTTACTTTTTAAGTGTAGAAGTGTAAAATTCCTTCTGAAGTGTAAAGTTTACTTCTAAGAGCTCTAAGAATAATCCCACTTCAGGAGCAGTTAATGAAATACTCCTAGTTAACTGTGTGGCTTTGAAGAGGGAAGTTATCATAGATAAATATTCTGTTAATGTATTAAAAAAAAATAAAAAATTTGCTTTCCCTCATGTTTTTTTGGTTTATGTGATGCTCTGAAGCTTTGGACAAGCTGCCTGCAGGCCCTCTTGAGTAGGGTTTATGCACAGACATGTGTGACACAGGGATTTTTTTTTGTCTGTTTCACTTTCTAGAAGGATTTATCTCTCCCTCCCCTCTGCCGTTTCCTTTTTGCAGAGTGAATCTCTGGTGGTTTGTGATGTTGCTGAAGACCTGGTGGAGAAACTGAGAAAATTCCGATTTCGCAAAGAGACCAACAATGCTGCCATTATAAGTAAGTTCCAAACGTGCCTGACAAAAATTGTCAGGAAAATCTTCTCTCCTCTGTTCTTCCCTGTGTAACGTTGCTGCTGTATCAGGTAAACATGAGCCAGGAGGGTGTTTGTTCTCTGAGCTGCAGCATTTCCAATTCTGCCTGTAATTTTAACAGTAAAACAGTGCTGTCCTTAGGATACAAGTCTCCATCTGCTCGTAGCAGAGTATTTATATTTAATTATGGCTCAGAGTCTACCACTGTTTGTAAAATGGTTTTGGGAAGTCATGGGATACACTGAAGAAGAAAAACAAGGACTATAATTGTTGAATGCTAAAAAGCTTCATGCATCCATTGTGTAAATCGATTTAAAAAAACCCATTGATCTGTGTTTTATTTTGATTTATAGTGAAAATCGACAAGGATAAGCAGTTGGTGGTGCTGGATGAGGAGCATGAGGTTTGTTAAATGAATTGTAAATAAGAGTATCTTCAGCCTGCAATGTATTGTTGTCTCTAAGGTACTGCCTTAGTTTCAAATTGTTATCAAACTCTTAATCTAATTTGGGTCATGAGCTTATTTAAATGCATGGTCACTCTGCATGTAAAGCACAACACCATTAATAGTGAAACTATGCAGAAGCAATTGAGTTGACTAATTAATTGCACAAAAAAAGGTTCTTTTAAAGCTGTTCTAACGATGGAAAAAGTGTCTTTGGCACCTGCTGGCTTTTTGAAGAGATTTCTGCTGTGTTTCCACATAGATCTGCACATTTGCCTCTGAGCTGGTCTGCCATCAATTAGAAGCAGGATTGCTAATCCCCTGCAGACTCTAAATTTGATGGGTGGCATAATAAGGTCAGCCCAGTGTGTGGTGTTTCTTAATGGTCCATAGGTCAAAATTAAATCCTTCCCAGGGATTTGAGCGTTAACCATAGCTCTTGTTCCCTAGCATGTAGATGTTAATGTAACACTCAAATGTAATGGGGACTCTTCTTTTGTTTGCTGAAGGAGGAAGGACTGAATTTTTCAAACTTAAAATTTATGTAGCTGATTTTAACTGAGTTCATGGTGTGTGCTTGCTTATTTCTGTTTAGCACTAGGGTTGGCAAAGCATGGTAGCTGCCAGCATAGCCAACTAGAGCCAAAAATGTTTGCTAAACTCATTATGCCTAAAATAGGCATGATTATTCATGTTAACATTAATTCTATGTTTAGTCATAGGAGTCTTTTGGCACACAAATCTTCCTAAACTGCTGTAGTAATTTGGGAGGTCCTTATCAGTTCACTTGTAGGTGAACATCTGCCTTACAGGTGTTTCACTGCCCATTACCCTGCTTTAACCTTCCAGTGCAAGATACTTGCTCAAGTATTGCTTGTGTTTAATGTTACCAGGGTATTTCTCCTGATGAGCTAAAGGATGAGCTGCCTGAGAGACAACCTCGATATCCTTCCTATGCTGCTGCCATTTGGACTTACTCACTCCTGGAAGCTGTTCAAAATGTTGGACTTCACCTTTTTAGGCCAATAATTGCTGTAGTGTGATCTTGCTGATCGTTTATTTGTGAAATAACCCAGGGATCTGTTCTCAGGCTGCACTGAACTGTTGTACCTCTTGCTGAAACAATGACTCATTTAAGCCTTTCCTGACATTTTATTTCCTTTTAGACTACATAATGTTTGGGGAAGTAAAGTAAAGCCATGCTGCTGGTAATGTAAAGAAGTGAGTAAAATGTGCCAGTTGGTGGCTACTTGTAAATAGAGAAATCTGCCTGTGTAGCTCTGGATCTGTTTTGGTACTTTCTCAGGATGTGGCTGTTGTTGTTTTGCTGCAGTTACTGATTCTGAGATTGCTGTGGGCATGTGATCCAGGGAGGAATCCCTGTTTTGAAAAAAAGGGAACAAAAGAGGGTCAAGTGAATTACTCTAACTAATGAAATAGAGGGGGTACTTAAGTTACATGTGAAGAAAATACCTGCCCTATTAGCCTCAGGAGCTGGCTGGCACCCTGCCCTGTGCTGCTCTGAATCTTTCCTTTCATGCCCACAGTGCAGTGGGAGGCTATAAAACAGAAGTCCTGCCTAAAACAGTTTTAGGCAGCAAAACACCTGAAACAATGAAGTTCTTGGTCAGCAAAGAAAGAATTTGGCTTTCATTAAGCCAAAACCACACTGGTGGGTGTGGGAAGTCTTTTTAGAGAATTGGGAGAGGAATATTTGCAATGAGAGGGTGATTTTTAGCTCTGATGTGAAACATAACTACAGAGACAGCCCTCATATTGAGGCAAGGCCTGTTCTGAAAGTCAGATGTGGAAGTGAAAACAGAACAGTGAGGTTATTATTGCCAAATTAAAACATCATCTAAAATGCAACACTGACTTGTGCTTCCATCAAGCTCTGATAACTGAGGATTTTCTCTTACTAAATAATTGATTTCTTAGTTTCTTTAACCTCAGAAAAAACATTTATTGTGTATAGTTACAAGTACCAGCATGAAGATGGAAGAGTTTCCTACCCATTATGCTTTATCTTCTCCAGTCCAGTTGGTGAGTGAACATTGTGATTGGTGGCTGCTGTGTGTTGTAAATTTGGGAATATTCTTTCCTAGAGAAGATAAGCTGAGTGCTTAATGCTCTCAAGGAGGTTTTCCTGCCTTTAAGGTTCACATTTAGGGCACTTCAGATGTATGATAGAAGAGATTGTCTCTTTTCCACTTCTGAAGGCTGAACTTGAGTGTTGGTTTCCTGTTTAGCTGGCCAAAAGGTGTGTCTGCCTAAATGTGCCTGTTCTCAGTGTGCTCAGGAACCCTCCTCTGAAGGACTGGACCTGGAGCACTCTGCATCTGTTCATGGAGGTTTAGCCTCATTTAACCTGTTTTGTCTCAGGTCTTGGGGAATCCTTAAAACATGAAGGAAGTGAGTGGAGAGAGGGCTGGAAGACAAGACCTCTGCTCCTGAGTGATTCTGCTCATCTGTCTTGCTATTCAGACATAAGTGACTGGGAGGGAAGAAATTCCTCTCATCTCAGAAGGACATGGGGAACCCAGTTCTTTCTGAGGATCTTAGAATCCTATTGCTTTCATTCAACCCATGAAAGGAACAGGACTGTAGGGGGGTTGGGATGTGGTTTGGAGGAGAGTTTTCAGGGGCCTGGATGTAATGGGCAGCAGTAGAGGATGCTGTGAGGGGACAGTCTAAAGGGCTGTCACAGCTATGGGTGAAAAGAGGGCTCCCTAACCCACATCTGAACATGTGAAAGTGCTGGGGAAACAGACTGTTCTAGCAGAGACAGACACTAATCCTGGATCTTCCCAAATTTGTAGAGAGCAGTATAGAGCATCCTCTGCTCATGTCACAGCAACCCTCAACAGCAACTTACCTGGACAGGGCACTGTGTAATTTTAATAGAAGCCAAATAACCTGGTCTTGGTTTGGGCTTACACAGCTGAATTGCTCCTGGGCTTCTTCCATCTGTGTTCTGTATTGTAGTAATGTATCTTGCTGGTATTACTGGATTATCTCTGTTATCCCCTGGAAGAAGATAAACTGATTGCATTGTTCTACCCTTCATTTCTCAGAGCTAGAGTAACTAGGTGTATTAAAGAGTTTAGCAACTATTGAGCATATTCTTCTGTAGTTAACCTGAGAATTTTCCTGTGAATGTCTTTAGCTTTCAGTTTGAATTCTTAAAACCCCCAACTTTATTTTTGAAGTATTGCAGTCAAAATAACTTAAACTCTTTTTTTTTTTTTTTTTTTTTTTTACCCCCATAACTACAGGATGTAAGCCTGAGCAGCAGATGATGTATGCTGGAAGCAAGAATAAGCTTGTACAGACAGCTGAACTCACTAAGGTACAACTGGCTTTTGAAATAACTCTCTCCCCCTTCACTGCAGGTTGTTGTTTTTTGTCTTGCTTGAACCAATGGCAAGGAGGGTTTTGTGGGAGTTTGTGATTACAGTGAACAGAGTCTGGTTTAGGAAGACTGAAGGAGGAGTATGTGTGGAGATCTCTGTACCCTAAAACAACAGGAGGAACAGTGTTCTCTAAAACAAAAATATCCCTCAGTAGAATGGACATCTTTGCTGTGGGGGAGGAATTTACTGATGGGAAGAATAGGCTAAAGCCTCAGTGGGGTGTGGAACAGATCAGTTTAGCTGGTTCCTGGGGCTGCATGCTTGCAGAACAGCCTGCAGAGTAAGTAACATGTGCCAAGTGATGAACAATTTCTTCCTGTGTTGGGTTCTTCCAGTACTGACACCAGAAGAAATCACTGCATTCACTAGGCCTGGCTGTGTGTATATTTTAGAAATGTCACCTGCTTTTCATTTTGGAGATCTTTGAAATCTTTGCTTAACTGGCACCTAGACTCCTTTTTGCCTCGAGCAGTAAAGCTTAACAGAGTCAGTAGCTTCTTCAGGTTTTTCATACCATGTGAAATGACTTCAGCACTTTCACAGCACTGTTCCCTTTAGGTCTTCCTTATCCTGCTGAGTCCTTTAACATCCCAGTAAAAATGTCAGTTGGGACAATAAGAGAACTATGAACTCATAGAATCACAGAATGGCTTGGGTTGGAAGGGACCTTAATGTTCATTTGTTCAAACTCCCACTCCAAGCTCCATCCAGCTTCTGCCTCTTCCAGCTGTACCTTGTAAGAAAAGACACCTCTGTTTTAAATTAGACCTCAAGTTGACAGGAGTCAATAGGAAGGCAGCGGAAGATGGTGGACACAATCAGCACAGCCAGAAATGGGTTTTTTTTAGATCTGTTGAAACTGCATCTTGGCAGCCTGATAACTCTAATAGAAAGGAGAAAGAGTTTTCAGTAAGCAAAAAATAAAGGGTTGGTGAGAAGAAGGTGAAAGCCTGGGAAGTAGCTCAGTTGGAGTTCCTGCCACTTCTGAAATGGGAGAAATCCAGCCTGAATGGCTTTTGAATGCAAGGCTTTTGAATCCAGGACTGGGTATGAAGGTTCATGATCATTCATCTTCCTCCTGAAGCCTGAGAACACAGGCTGTCTCCAGTTGGGGTTGCCTGCATGCTCTTCAAATGTACTTTATTCTTGCCACTTGCTGAGCTGTGTTTCATTTTAACTCATGCTGTGACTTCCTCCTGGTGTGACTTTTGTGCATGACTCAGCTGAGTTCTCTCATCAGTCTCCAGTGACTTACTTGCACATTAGCTTGGCTCCTGTTAAGCTCTTCTGTTCTTGTAACACTGATTTTTAGGGTTTCTCCATTTTGAAGACCTGTGAATTTGTAAAATTACCTGACTTTTGTCTTTGGGCATCTCATGGACTTCAGTAATCAATGCATGATTAATATAGTTTCTCTTCAGCCTATTAAAAAAACCCCACAAACCCTAACCAGTTATGTGCCCACGTGGAGTGTCAAAGGGTATATTACTGTTTTGGACCTTGTTTGCTGCATTAAAGGTTCATTAAAGATTTCACCAAGCTTTGAGTTAGTAATTTTTAGGTTGTTTTAGGGGTTTTGCCCTGAGATCCTGTGGCTGCCCCTGGATCCCTGGAGAAGTTCAAGGCCAGGCTGGATGGGACTTGGAACAGCCTGGAATAGTGGAAGGTGTCCCTGCCCACGGCAGGGGATTGAAACTAGATGGTCTTTAAGGTCCCTTGCAACCCAAACCATGCTTTTAGGATTTTGTTGGAGTTTTTTCCCAAGTTTTCTATTTTGAGATATTTTACAGGTAAAACAATATACTACTGGGTATTATGGATTTACTTCAGTTCAAAGAAAAAATAACTGTGTGTTGTACTGAGCAAAATTGCTGAACTTTGGGCTTAAATCAACCCAGATACTAAATTAATTTGTATTCTTCAAAATACCATCTTGCTGAGATAATGTGTGTGAGATGGGGCCACTTCAGGGTTATTTTAAAATGTAGTACATGTGCTTTTCTCATGTTCTTAAGGGACAAGAGTGAAGCCTAGAAATAGCAATAATGAGATTCTTGTTCAAGTTAGTGATGATTTTTGCCTCTTAGTCTTGTGTATTTTCCTCTGATTTGATGCTTTCAAGAAAGCACCTGAAAATTGTAGGTTGGTGAGTGGTTTATTGCAGCTCAGACAACATGTGTGGAAAGGTGCTGCTTGCATTGTGTACTTGTCCCCTTCAGGAATTGATGCAATGCCCTTTTGTTCAGGTATTCGAAATCAGAAATACAGAAGACCTAACTGAAGAATGGCTGCGTGAGAAACTGGGCTTCTTCCACTAAGGAAAACTTCTGTTCTAAGTATTTATGTACCCTCCTGGTGATACTGGAACCAGACATGAATACTTACATCCCAAGCAATGCACTGTATTCACAGCTGTCTCCTGCAGTATCTCTCTTGTGCAGAGTTTGTGCAAAGAATAGCAGGTCTGTCTCCTTGAAGTAACAAATCTTTGCAGGTGTTTCCTTATTTGTACCTGCTAAAAGGGAATACTCCTCTGCAGGGACTCCTTTTGCACTCCTGTGACTAATATTTCTGTAACTAAAATAGTTCAGTTCTGGATTTATAGCCGTGTACAAACATCATTTGGAAGCTGACGCTAACTTTTTCTGAGCTACAAATGCATCCTTATGACACACATTAGCCATTTATATGCAGAATTTATGTACTGTCACTTACCAGATTTTTTGACTTCGTGTCTTCTCAATTTTGAAAACTACTCCCTGGAAGCATTTGTTTGGTATTAAAAAGTCAAAATCCTTGTACAGCAAATCCATCCATTTATCTTCCCATCGTGTCCATGTGAACTGTCTCAAATTCTTGGAACTAATTTTTGTCATTCCAGTAATTCCTCAGTTGCCTGAGTCAATCTTTCTAAATTTCAGGGCAAAGCTTTGACTGTCCAGTTCTCATGCTAATACAGTCTCACAGGAACTAGCTGATAACTAAGGGCTGAACTACAACTCTGGTTCCTTTTCTACCAGATTTCTTCTTGCATCTCTGTTCTGACACTGTTGAGAAGTTTACCTCTTCTCATTTCCTGTTATTTGAACACCTGGTGATACTGTGTGCCTTTCATTTGTTAGCTTTAAAAGGACTTGAGAATTTTACACTGCCACTTCTTACAAATTTGGTAAAAACTTTGTTAAAGAATCCAAGTAATATTTGTTCCTAGTGCCTCGTGCTGCAGTTGACATCTGTTTAAAACAAAAAGCCAACCTCATTTTCTTTGAAATTCCAATCATCTGCTCCATTTGTAGGAGTTAGGAGGTTAAACATTTCATGATAATGAACAATTTCTATCTCTTTTGTTATAAAAGTTGGCCACACATAGTTTTTGAGTACTTTAATTACAATCTCTAACTTTCTTAACAGCTTTTTGGTCAAAATTACATTCCAGATGAAGCTTTTGCATAAGTGATCATTTGATTTTCATCTACTTAACGGTTCATCTCTTTGAAACAGCAGATCTAATGTGAAAATAGTATTTAACTTTTATAAATGACCAGTCTTTTTACAGGTCTGTTTTCTATTGAATAGAGTAGTTGTCTGCTGTGGGACACGTTCAGCCCGTGCTGTGGCAGGAGGAGCACTCATGGGACAGTCTCTCCCTACCTTGCTTGTGAGTGTTTGTTGTGCTACTGAACAAGTGTCTGCATGAGAGCAGCTTCCTGTTGATAACATACCTTAAAATACAGCTGCCCCAACCAATCTGCTCGCTGGGAAGGAATGCAGTGTTCAGTTTGGAGGCCAGTATTTCATGCTGTGAAGCCTTTGCTGAAAGTGGCGTTATTTTTCATTTGTCAACATAGGCTGTGTTAGTGTTAAAACACTAATTCCTGCAAGATCACAAGGAATTCATTGCAAAGGTCTTCAGTGTTGGTAAATCTCTTCCTAGTTTGATGTTATTGCTCATTTCTTTGTATATAAATCTGACTTGAGAGGAGCTTTTCCAAATACATGTTGGAATGATCCAATTAAATTGATCTTTCGGTGTGGGAGAGAAGTGCTTGTAATTAAATTTCTGTGTTAATGTACTGAACTGGAAAAACAATTTCATTTCCCTGGACAGAGAAGTGTTGATTATGAAACTGTTGCTTGATCATTCTGTACTGCAGATCAATAAAAACAATGTCTTTCGTGACAAACATTGTATAAGTAAGACTTTGGCTTAAAGGATGGAGTCATTCCAAGCATCAGTCTGGAAACAGCAAGAATCTCTTTTGAGTTTTTTTTTTGGGATTGTACCAAAGGTGAGGCATGTCAAAGTACAGTGTGGGCAAGAGGGAAGCTGCTGCTTGGAATGTTCAGCTTGATTTGCAGTGGGGAAAAACTGGATTAATCGTGTCCTGTACTTTGTACACTGGTGGGCTGCCAGCAGCCAACTGCTGCCTGCACAGGTCTGCAAAAAAATAAGTGTACAAGAGGCCTGTATCAGGAGGGAAGGGAGGAGCTCTGCATGACATGATCCAATTTGACCTTTCATCTCTGGGTTGCTCCACCTTCTGCCAAGAAAACATTGCTCCTTACAGCTGAATCTTCAGCCAAGTTCTTCCACTTGACATATTCTTGTGCCTCACTTAAGCACTTTCTGCCTTGGGTGCTGCCCCTCCAGCCTTGCAGGGAGCAAACAGATCCTCATGAGAGTGCTGAAGGCCAGTTTCTCCTGAAAGGTGCTGTTGATGCTGCTCAGCCCACCAGTATTACTCTTGAGCCAGCCCTGCCTGGCAGCTGTTTCCCTCCCCTGGCTGAGCTGTGGAAGCAGCTGCAGGTTCTGGGAAGATGAGTGTGCAGAGGGTGTTTGCTGCTCCAGCCTTGTTTGTGTTCTCCTTGGTCTTAATGCAGTGTTTTGACACAACTGGCTGCTGCTAATTGTCCTGGGCTCTTGAGATGCAGGTAGTTCTAGCACTTAAAGACATCATTATGTCCAGGTCTTTCCTGCACAAATAATTCTCGTTTTCATAACTCCTTTCCCCACCTTATCTGTAGAACTGTGTGTTCTGTGCTGCTGCCCCCGTAGGCTCAGTGGGAGGCAGATGAGTCCATGTTCAGGCCAGTATGTTCCAGCTGGGCTTTGCTGGTGAGTTGCCCATCTGTAATCACACATTTCTCTTGAATTTTCAGACCTCTAAAGAGACATCTAAAGGACAATATAAATTAGCCTAGGGGAGCCTTTGTAGCTAAAGGTCTGAGAGTCAGCATTTTCCATTGGGAGCTCCTATTTTTCAGGAGTATGTTGGCCATAAAATCCTTGGTCTGGAGTTAAAGGTCTCTTCGAGGGAGACATCTGCCACAATTAATCAGGTTTGCTTTAAATATTGACTAGATGGCTGGGATACAGCTCTTGTAATCCTATTCATTGATGATAAGCTGAATTAAAGCATGAGTTTGCATGTCAGCCCATGAAATAGACTTGTAGTGTTTTGACTATTTTTAACAAAAAAATGTAAATGCTGGTATTTGATGGTTTAAGTGTATTTCTAGTATCATGAATACTGTTCTGATCTTTTAAAGGAGGCAATAATGCAGGTGTTGACACCTTTTTCACTTCTCCAAAGGAGCATCTTTGCATTTGTACCAGGATTCCATTTTTGTATCTTTAACTGTAAAATAGCTGGTCCAGAAATGATGTGAAACTGATGACAGGGGTCTGACTCAAACACACAGAAGCAAGAGAATTCAATTCCTTACTTTAGTGCATTCCAGAAATAAACATCATAAACATTTTTTTATACATACATGTAGTGACTGTGAAATGGAGCCGTGGTGGGACATGAGAAGGGGCTCAGTGAAACTCTTGTGTTTGTTCTGTGGTTCAGACTTGTTGTCTTAAAAGGTGTGAGAGGTTCACAGCCAGATTTGAGAATTTGGAAGTTCCATGAAAATACCAGTAACCAGTACAACTTCCATATGCTGTTTAGTCTCTGCTACTTCACATTGCATGTTTACTTTAAACCAAATCTTTTTTTGCTAAGCATGGTGCTTGTATTGGTTTAAATAAAATGTTTCATTAAGAAGTTGTGTTGCCCTGTTTTAATTGCAAAGTGGTCCCTGTGTGACAGGGAAATTCTGGTAATGCTTGGTATGATCTTCCTGGAGTTTGTCTCTTCAGTCTTGACTGCTCCCTCATTTGCTGTTGTACCTAAAATAATTCCCATTTCCATCTGCTGTGATGGGGAGGAGAGGAGCTGTTGGAATACTGCAGGGAACTGCTGTTCTCTGCTGCTTTGCACCTTTGTGCAAAGTGCTTTGCACTGTCACCGACCTCCCACTGCCTCCAGATGAGGTGCAAGGCAGCGTGGGGCTCGGTGTCAGCCTGGAATGTCACATAAAATACTGCTCCATCTCTCCCACAAGGCTCCTGGCAGAACCTGGAGCTGTGCAATACAACAGAGTGCAGGTGTCCCTTGGCAGTGTAGGTGTCAAGGAGACCCCAAGGCTCGAAGGAGACAGAGGAGCTTAGTATTTTTACCTTCCCACAGTTGTTGGCTCATCTCTTTCCTGCCCAAGAGACCACTGCATTAATTTGATCTAAGCCTTCTTTTTCTGTGTTCTTGCTGTTTCATTCTGTCATGATCTTTGGAGACTTTAATTCTTCTGTTGTTTAAAAAACTGCCAAGTATAATCCAAGGAATTCAGCTTCAGTACCTGACATAGATTGTTTCTGCCAACACTGAAGAATCAGCATTAATAGGCCACAGATTAGACATGACAGAAATAAACCCCTTTGCTCCCAGATGAGAAAACTCTGTGAAGGAGAAAATGCATAGCTGCTTCAGCACATCTGGCTCCTGAATGGCATCTCAGTCACTGAAAGGTAAAATCTGCTGCCAAAAGCTCGGGGAAGAAAAAGCTGCTGTGGGAGAAGTGTGGTTTTCCAGAAAAGGAGGGGAAAAATAGAATAATTAGCTCTTCCATGGGAGGAGAAGGCTACCTGTGGGGTCTGTGGGGTCTGTGTTCTCTGCTTGTCACTGTGCTTCACTAGGAAATGGGCAATAGTTTACTGGTACTGCCCCATGACAGGCAATAAAAACAATAAAGAGAATTGCCAGGAGATCCAGGGATATGAAGCGAAGGGCAGCTGTTCCATTCAGGAAAGGTCACTGGCTTCTAATAGTTGTGATGAAAAGGTCAACTGAGTGATGATTAAAGTCAAAGCAAGAGAGGGAGTAGGAATCAAAATGGGAAACCTGTGCACAGCAGGACAAGCCTGCAGTGTACCTGCAGCCTGAGCATCTCACAGCTGGTGCTTTCCCTTCCAGGTGTGTGAAGAGACAGCTTGCCCAGGGCTGGGAGTTTGCTAAGGAGATGCCGTGGCTTGGCAGGGGTCTGGGAATAGTACAGACAAGAGAAGAAATGTAGTTTGTTCTGGAGGAGCTGAAAGAGGAAGCACAATATGGTTTGTGTTGGAAGGGACCTTAAATACTACTGAGTTCCATGGGCAGGGACAGCTTCCACTATCCCAGGCTGCTCCAAGCCCTGGCCTTGGGTACTTCCAGGGATGGAAGCTGGGGCAGTTGCTGTCTGTCTGTGGCAGTGTGAGTATGCCTGTGCCTACTGTTCCATGGGTTGTGGGATTGACTGGAACACAAGCTGGCTCCCCCAAGCTCCTCACAGGTGAAGCTCCTGCAATTTCCTGTTTAGGTGCAGGTGAGGGTGGGAAGCCAAGCACAGGCAGGTGAGATTCTGATACAGTGCCACTGAGAGGCAGAACAGACACTGAGCAGCCTTGAGAGGGAGGGCTGGTGGGGCTGTGGGAAGGACATGAGGTGCTCCATGTGTGTAAGAGTGGCTGGAATCTGTTCAGCTGCACTCCTGTATGGCAGGGGTGAGGCCCACCTTAAACCCTCACTCCTTGGAACAAAACTGCAGATGTGGCAGATTGGTCATCCCCTGCACTTGTTAGCTGGCACAGTTGTGTCAGCTGCAGTTTTGGTGATGTACTACAAGGTCTAAAGAAATTAAGCTCAGCTTCCTGTGGGAAAGTCTGCACAGAGGGGTTTATAAATGCTGGAGATGTTGGATTCTACATACTCCAGTATGTAGAATGTATGTAGTATGTGTAACTCCAGTTTGGTTACATTCTCTGCAGGAGCTTCCTTTAGGGCAGGTAACTGCTTCTCCCTGGCAGCAAAGGGAGAGCTGTGGAGATGATGTCATTTGTTCCCACCTCCTCCAGAAGGGAACTGAGCCCAGGGAATTGGTCCTGTGTGCTGAGCTGGCCTTGAGGCTGCTCTGGGCACACAGTTTAAATAATAATTGCTGGGAAAAAGAGAGTTTTTCAGGGATCTGAGAGGCAGCCCTGGTGTTCATGAAGAGCAGCCTTGAACTGCCAGACATGCAGGTATGTAGGTTCCTACAGTACAGCAGGGAAAGGAGTTGTAGTTCTCAAAATACGTATCTGGCATAAACATTTTGGGGAACTGGCATCCTCTCTTTGGGTTGCAGAGTAAGGGAGTGCTGTGTTCAATGCATTGGAAATGTCAATTCCAGCATTGTTTTAATAAATACCATGCTGAAGTACAAGGACTCCTGGCTTCAGTTTTTAATTCTTCCAATTAATACACATTTGTATCTGGCAAGTTTCTATATTAAAACGTTGAGAAATTGCATACCTTGAGTTTTCTATTAACGCTCAATTTTCATTTTTGGGAAGCAGCAAAGGGTGAAATACCAAACAGTGAATATTCTCTGGTGGTGGTAAGAACACTGCTGGCATGTCATCGACCTGTTGGGGCGAGTCCACAGGAGGCCACCAAGTTGATCAGAGGGATAGGGCACCTTTGCTGTGAGAAAAGACTGAGAGAATTGGGATTGTTCACCCTGGAGAAAAGAAGGCTTCCAGCACCTGAAGGGACCCTACAAGAAAGATAGAGAGAGAATATTTACAACAGCCTGGAGTACCAGGACAAGGGGGAATGGCTTCAAACTGAAAGAGCAGGTTTAGATTAAATATCTGAAAAAAAATTTTGACTGTAAGGGTGGTGAGGCACTGGCACAGATTATCCAGAGAAGCTGTGGATGTCCCATCCCTGGAAGTGTCCAAGGCCAGGTTGGACAGAACTTGGAGCAGCCTGGAACAGTGTAAGGTGTCCCTGCCTAGGGCTGGGGATTGGAACCAGATGATCTTTAAGGTCCTCTTCAACCCAAACCATTCTGGGATTCCATGATTCTAAGCTGACATCTGTGTAAACTTGGGCACTCTTCCCCTCCCAGGTCTTGTAGGTTTTTTCCCATGTCTGCTGTTCCTTTGGGTGCTGTTAGGATGCTGTGATCCTGTGTGGATAACAGGCTGTCCAATGCAGTGTGTATGTGCAGCCTCACTGAGCTCTGTGTAGCCTCCCTGCCTCTTCCCCAGCCCTGGAGCAAAGGGGATGATTTCAATGCATTTGCATGGATGTGGTTAATCAGAGCAGCCCATTGTGTCCCACTGCAGGGGGATGTCTCCTCTGGACTGTCCTGTCGTGTTTCATTCCTTCAGGGACTGCTCTGGGTTAACCCTCTTCACCTCTGGAGCAACGTGAGGTGTCTCCTACAGAATGTGATGGAGCTGGGCTGAAACTCCCCTGACAGCTCTCACAGCTCCTCAGCAGGGGACAGAGGGCAGACAGGAGCAATTACCATCCAGAGGGACTCTGAATGCAGAACAGATGTAAACACTGGCAAAACAGCATGTCTGTCTTTCACGGCAAATTTACTCCTGCGACAGGGAAGTCCTGTCCAGGCTGTGTGAAAGGCACTCACTGTCACCCCCATTCCTGCTGTTCCATGCCATGAGCCCCCTGAATGCAGCTTCTCTTCCCTTTCCTGAAGCCCCCAGCTCAGCAATTAATATAATGCACCCTTGAAATCCCTGTGCCAAACAGCAGCTGGTGTTGTCACCTCATTTCTGTGGAGAATGGGAAGGCAGCAGAAGAAAATGGGGCAGAAAACATTCAGTTGAAAGGGAAAGGGGCACCAGCCATCCTGTACTTTGACTGAGCCTTAGAGGGTAGAAGCAGAGCAAAAATCTGGGGTCACTATCCCTATGGAACTGAAGAAGGAACAAGAGAGATCTAGCATTTCTTCAAAATAATGTCTAATTTTAAATACCCATTGTTGGAAAATGCTGCTGGATAATTGGAAGGAGAACGTGCCTGCCTTGCTCACAACTGCAGCCTGCCTGGCCATCTGCTCTGCCAGCAACAAATCCTGGACTGATCTGCGAGTGTGATTAATTCAGCAAGGACAGCAGGATCAAGGGATCAGCCAGAGACAATATTTATACCCTACCTCCAACTGTGAATGTGCAATTGTTTGGTTCAGGAGTACAAAACAAATTGTATAGCTGTATTACTGGGAGAATAGAAAAGTAGAAGCAATCCACTCAACAGCCGTTCTTTCCTTGGATGGCCCCATTCCGGAGTCTGTAAATGCAGTTTAATGCAAGCCCTCATTCCCTGTCTGGGAGGTGAACAAAGCTGTTCTCATCCACAGAGAACTTCTTTCTACATCTTTAGTGCTGCTGCCTCATTCCTGTGGTTTAGTCCTAAAACCTTGACGGTACTGGCTCTGTGCCCTCATGCACACAGCCTGTGGCTGTGGAGTGTGAGGCAGCCACTCCACCCAGCTCCTGTGCCTGAGATTACTGGTGGGAGAACTGGTGCAGATGCAGCCAAGGCAGAGCTGGACTTTACTTATCAAGAATAACCAGTGGGGTGGATTTCTAGCACTGGTACAGCTTTGAGCTGATTTGATAATACGGATGTAGCTGGAGAGATCAAAAGCAAGACTTGTGAAGGAATTTAGATGTGGGTGGAAGCTTTTGAAATCCTGTTTATATGATTTCAGTGTGTAAATACACATTGGGCCTGAAGGTGCCACAGTCAGGGCCACAAGGCATGTCTGCGAGAGAACAGGAAGACCAAAGTCAGAGCCCTCCACATCTTCTTTTTTCTGATCCAAAGCTGAAGTTGTTGTATCTTGCCTCCTTTTGGGCAGAAACAATAAAGATGTAAATCCCTGGAAGTGTTCCAGGCCAGGCTGGATGAGGTTTGGAGCAACCTGGTCTAGTGGAAGGTGTCCCTGCCCGTGGCAGAGGATGGAACTTCCAACCCAAGCCATTCTGAGATTCTAAGAGCTAAGGATTAAGGGTGACATTTTTGGAGACCACTGTTGCAGCTAGGCTAATGCAGAATGTTTTGAAAAATCCCCCTCTCTTTGTTGATGAGCAGCCAAATCCTGAAATTAATTATACATTTTTAAATACAACTCTTGGTCCCTTTTCCTGTCCACACACTGTTATCATGCTCAGAATTGTGTGGAAAACCATCAACAGGAGCTCTACTCAGCATGAGAAAAACAAACCCTGTTATTATGAAGACAGGTTGAGTATTCAGTATTTAGCCTATTAAATGAAAACTGCTGCCATCTGACCGTGAATGTTGGAGGGATTGAGGCCACGGGTGGATTCTGTAATGAGTCGTAGTGAGATGCCTGGCAGTGCTTGTGCTCTGAAATTGGGTTTTAAATGTGATTGCTTCTCTCGAGACTGGCTTTCATGTGCAGTGGAATTTGTAATGTTAATTTGTTTATGTGATCACTACTAAATGGAAGAGCCTAAGCAGGGATTCTGGAGGGGAGTTAATTAGTGCAATAGGAAAGGGTATTTGCCAGTGTGGAAGGGCAGTTGGGGCACTTGAAAGTGCAGGGATGTGTTCATCCTGCTGATCAAAGACTGAACCAATATCTGTTAGTGGATAAAGGGGAAAAGTGGGTGAGGAGTTCTGTGCTCTGACTGCTCCTGATGTGTATTTTCAGGTGTACAGGAAAGTGACCTTGGCTGGACTCTGTTAGAGATACTCAGAAAATCTCTGCTAAATTCACAGAATTACAGGATGGTTTGGACTGGGAGGGACCTTACAGCTCATCCCATTCCACCCCCTGCCATGGGCAGAGACACCTTCCACTATCCCAGGTTGCTCCAAGCCCTGTCCAAGCTGGCCTGGAACACTCCCAGAGATGAGGCAGTCACAGCTTCTCTGTGCCAGGCCTCACAGGGAAGAATTTATTTTCAATATCCCATCTAACCCTGTCCTCTATCAATTTGAAGCCGTTCCTCCTTGTCCTGTCACTCCATGCCTGTATAAAATGTCCCTCCTGCTCCTTTTTATGAGCCCCTTAAATTGTAGATATATATTCAGTTTTTCCTTTCCTGAAAACCCAGTAAGTCAAGTCTATTAAAGTCAGCGGGATTTTTATTACCAAGCTCAATAGTATTAGATTTCTCCTTGATATCTATAACTGAAATGACAATTTTTAATGTTGAAGGATGTGGTTAACCTGTGCATAATTCAGAGAAATTGCTCCATAATCTTTCCTCACAGTTCTCTGCCAAAATCTTCCTCATGAACAGCCTGTAACACACTGAATTATGACTGATTATACGGCTGTTTTCTGATAAGGACAAATACTTGAGAGGGATTTAAGATGAAGTGAACAGACACTGACATTTTCCCTGGGGATTCCAATCAGGATTAAACTCCAGTGTGTCCAGACTAACGGGAAAGTGCATGAAGAGCTGTGGGCCATCTCCAGAGTTCCTCTGTGGCTTCCTGACATTGTTTACAAAGTTTAATCAGAGAAGATACTCAGTCATTGTTTGATTTGAGATCCCAAATGAATGTGACATGAGAATTGATTAGACCCTTTTCGACAGAATTTGCTTTTCATTTCCTTTTGTGTTATCTTAAAAAAAAAAAAATCTATGATACAAGAAATCCTTCAGTGTGGAAATCTTTGTTGTGCAAGATTACAGCTGCCTTCTGCTTTTCCTGACAGAATAATTGCAGCTGAATGGTCTGCCAGCACCCGAGGGAATAAAACACTGCATTCCTTGAGGCAGAACCAGGATTAATTGCAAATGCAACTATGTGGCTGACACACCTCTTTACTTCTGAGACTGCACATCCCTGTTGCACAACATTTTCATGTACAAAGATCAGCAAATACAGAAGTATCTAGCTTGAATGGATCAAAGTGCAGTGGAAAACCAGCATTGCCCAGCCCCAAGGTATAACGGGATCTCTGCACACATCCTCTGTTTCTCTACCTCCCACAGTTCTTCTGAGGCAAACTGGCCCCTTGGATGGCTTTGGAAAAGCCTGAACCAGGGAGTTTGAATGCTGGACATTAGGTTTTCCAGCACAGTCCAGTCCAACATCTGTGGGAATAAGTGTGCCTGTGCAGCTCAAGGGTGCTCCAAATAATAAATAAAAAATGTGCTAATAAATAAGGCTTAAGAAGCATCAAGTGATAGGAAGAAAGCTATGTTATTGCAGAGGCATTGCAGAAATTGTTGTTTCTGGCTTCTCAGGAGCAAGGGATGAGGAGTGGTTGGGAGGTGGCTGTGATGCACTGCCAGAGCTTCTCTTCCCAATCCATCCTTTCACCCTGAGCTGTAAGGGAACCACAACAGGCTCAGCCCTTACTGATGTTCTCACTGCCTGGTGGTCTTCTTGTCTATCATTCTTGCAAGGGAGGGCTCCTGGGACAGAGTTAGGAATGGCTCAGAGCAGCTGCCTGGGCTGCAATACACACCCCACACTCTCCTGGCCTTGTGTGGTCCTGCCTTCTAATGAATCTCAGAATCATAGACTGCACCATCTCATTCCACCCCCCTGCCATGGACAGGGACACCTTCCACTAGAAGAGGTTCTTCAGGGCTCATCTTCACTAAAATTTATTTTTAAATCTGTTTTTTGGGTTTCACATTGAAGTTTCATGGGTCATAATGACACCACAGCACTTTTACTGGAAGTAGTTGAGGATGAGATGAGTGATTTTATAATGAAACACCAACTTTATCTTTGCAACAGCTGATTTCCTAAAGACAGCTCATTTACTACAGCTTTTCCTGTATTTTGGTGAAGGAAATAAAGTTTCTGCTCATCTCTCATTGTGACACTCCATTAATTGTGTATAAAACTTTCCAGCAGATAACACCGGAAAATATTATTTAGTTTGGCAGCTGTTGGTTCTATGGAAATCATCCCTCACTGCTCCAGAGGAAATGATTGCAGCAATGTCACCCTGGCTTGCCTTTACTGCAAGGTGTCACTGCTTAAACTGAAACAACTTTTACATGACCTCTGAAAGGAGAGTGGGGTGATCTTCTCCTCAAGCTGTTTTCTCATCTTGCTGTTTCCTTTGGGCAGGCTCCAAATTGTATTGATTTGGGATTGTATGACCAGTCCTCCCTTCCCCAGGGCTCAGACAGCACAGCTTTCACCAGCATTTCTTCCTAAATTTGCCATCTCTCTTTTCTCCAGATGTAGCTTGTGCTGAGCAGGGAATCCTACATGGTCAGGTAGGGATAGGACACAGGGGAATGGATGTAAACTAAAAGAAGGAAGATTTAGGTGAGGTATTAGGAAGAAATTCTTCCCTTTGAGGATGGTGAGGCTCTGGCATGAGTTGCACAGAAAAGCTGTGGTGCCCCAGCCCTTGAAATGTTCAAGGCCAGGTTGGACTGATCTAGTGGAACATGAACCTGCCCATGGCACTGGGTTGAAAATCAATGGTTTTTAAGTTCCCTTTCAACACAAACTCCTGGAATAACTGGTAGTCCATGGCTTGGACAGGCTCACCCTAGGCTGGGTTAAGAACTGGCTGGATGGCTGGGCCCAGACAGTGGTGGGGAATGGTGCTGCACACGGGTGGTGTCCCAAGGGATCAGTGTTGGGCACAGTTGTGTTTAATGTCTTTATTGATGATCTGGCTGAGAGGATTGAGCCTACCATAAACAAATTCACTGATAACGCCAAGTTGTGTGGGAGTATGGATCTGCTGGAGGGCAGGAAGACCCTGTACAAGGACCTGGACAGGTTGGATCAATGGACTGACACCAGCAGTCTGAGGCTGATTAAGACCAAGTGTCAGGTCCTGCACTTGGGTCACAACAACCCCAATGGAGTGTTCCAGGCTGGGCCAGAGGGTCTGGAAAGTAGGAAAGGACCTGGGGCTGCTGTTTGACAGTGGCTGGACACAAGTCCAGGTTTGCCCAGTGGGCAAGAGGCCAGTGGCCCTTGGCCTGTGTCAGCCATAGTGTGGCAGCAGGAGCAGGGCAGTGACTGTCCCTCTGTGCTGGGCACTGCTGAGGCCACCAAATGCTTGGTTCTGGGCTCAGCTCAGGAAGGACACTGAGGGCTGCAGCGTGTCCAGGGAAAGGAATAGAACTGGGGAAGGGGCTGGAGAATTCCTGAGGGAGCTGGGAAGGGGCTCAGCCTGGAGAAAAGGAGGCTCAGGGGGCCCTTGTGGCTCTGCACAACTCCCTGACAGGAGGGGACAGCCCGGGGATCGGGCTCTGCTCCAGGGAACAGCGACAGGACAAGGAGAAATGGCCTCAGAATACATCAGGGGAGGTTTGGATTGGGTATCATGGAAAATTTGTCCATGGAGACGGTGGTCAGTCATTGGGAAAAGGCTGCCCAGGGAGGTGTGGAGTCCCCATCCCTCGAGGAGTTCAGGGAATGACTGGAAATGACACTCAGTGCTCTGGTCTATTAACAAGGTGGCGACAGTCACAGGTTGGAATCGATGATCCTGCAGGTCTTCTCCAAACTAGATTCTGTGATTCTATGATTCTACGCCAACCCTCTCTCACACCGCGATCTGTAAAGCGCGATCGCACTCCCTCCTCCCACACTTTAAGGTGAAAAACCCGTTTTGGTTTTTTTTGTTCCATCCCCTCACACCCCTCCCCTCACGAAATGGCGGCGGCGGGCGGGGCCGGCAGGGGCGCTGCGGGCGCGGCCATGGCGGCTGCGCGGCGGCTGCTGAGGCGCCCGGCAGCCCCGCGCGGCCCCGCCGCCATGGCCTTCACGTTCGCCGCCTTCTGCTACATGTTGGCGCTGCTGCTCACGGCCGCCCTCATCTTCTTCGCCATCTGGCATGTGAGTACGGGCACCCTGGAGGGGGGGGACCGCCCGGGGAACGGCCCCGGAGAGCCACCAGGGCGTCTCCGGGCCGCCGCCGAGGGAGCGGGAAACCCGCATCCGGAACCGCCCTCGGAGCGGGAATCGGCCTCTCTGCGGATAAATGGGCTTTTATACGGGCATGGAGTGGCAGGACAAGGGGCAGTGGCTTCCCGCTGGCAGAAGGCAGGGTTAGATGGGATGTTAGGAAGGAATTCACTGTGAGGGGGTGAAGTCCTGGCACAGCTGTGGCTGCCCCTGGATCCCTGGAAGTGTCCAAGGCCACGCTGGATGGGGCTTGGAGCAGCCCGGGATAATGGAAGGTCTCCCTGCCTTGGCAGGATGTTGGAATTGGATAATCTTTGAGTCCTTTCCAACCGAAACCATTCCATGATTCTGTGATTTGCTCCTCGAGCCTGGCAGAGGGAGAGCAGCCAGCAGGAGCCTGCCTGAGATGAGGTGCTCTGAGGGAGGATGTGATGCTTCGCAGGGCATTTGTTGTGTACAAGTGCCTGTTGTACTTCATGCTGCATCTTTGTCTTTATTTTTATGTCAAGAAGAGGACCGGTGTACTTTTTTTTTTTTTTTCAATGGATGCTCCTTTTGGAGGTATAACCTGCTCTGTGTGGTCCTGCTTTGGCAGGGCAGTTGGACTGGATGGTCTCCAGAGGTCCTTTCCTAACAGTTCTGTGATTCTGGGATGTATGTGGGCTCAGCATTTACTTGGACAATGAGGAAAAATATCTGTTGACTTTTAAGCTTGCTCTTGCTTTTTTTCTGGAGTAAGGAACCACATGCCAGGTTCCATGCTGGCCACCAAGAGAGTCCTGGGTGAAGTTTGGAGTCTGCACAGTGGGCGGGGTTGAAAACTGATACAGGGGATGTGGGAAATTCATTGCAGATGGGAAGGTAAAAATTTGGAGAGTAGTCAGAGGCCTTTAAATATCTGATGAAACTACTGCTTTCATATTTGTAAAACCTGTTCCACATCTATCTTACCTGTGAGTTGGTGTAGGCAGAACGTAGGTGCAATGTTACTGAGAACAAAGGTAGCAGTTCTGTGCCAAAATGCTACTTTTAATGGATAAAATACACAATTGCGCCTGGGGAATCAAATATCTTTCTTTTTTTTTTTTTTTTTTTCCTCTAGATTATAGCATTTGATGAACTTAAGACTGATTACAAGAACCCCATAGACCAGTGTAATACACTCAATCCTGTAAGTAGCACACTGAACATTTTATTTTGCTAAATAAATATGTGTAAAGTGCTTATTTTTGGTGTTATCTTGATGCAATCAGCCTGGGCAATAGAATTGCATCTGGGTTGAGAAGCCCTCGCTGTTGGTAGAAATTCTAGGGAAATTCTTTGTCTGATTCTTTACTTTCAAGTTGAATATTCTGACTGTTATTAATCTGATGGTGATCTTGTCAGCTGTCATACTAACATTCTTTCAATCTGCTTTCCACATTTTCGGCACAAAGACAGTTGAAAAGGTCAAAAAGATTAAAAGAGTCAAAATTGCATTAAAGGTGTGTACTGCTTTTCAGTTTCATGTTTTTGAACTTCCCTTTCATTTTCTTAGGAACATTTGTAATATTATTTAGCTGTTTTGTTTAGTCTGCCTGTTCATCTGCTCGTTATTTGTTCGTTGGGGTTTATAACAGCCTCATGGACTTCCATATTTTGTGCCAAACCAATTCTGCTTGCTTACCCAGCAACGTGGGGAAAACTGTTACATGCCTGTTAGGTGTCAGAAAATAACTTCAGGCTGAAATAAATTGTGTTTTTCAAACCAGATTTACTGAATTCAGATTAGATAATACTTGGGGATTTTTTTAAGCATTGGCCAAGTCAGTTCTGATCTTTTTCTGAGGCTTTAGGTGAGTGGAAGGTGATAGGTGTTCTCCTCACTTCTCTGTTCTGTGTTCCAGGATCAGGGGTGTGTCCCAGTGTCCTCTCTCAGATGCAACTCAGACACTCCTTGGTTTAGGAAAAGAAATTGAGGCAGACTGTTTGCCTGCATCTCTGACAGGCCAGGAGCATCAGGGAGGCATGTTAAAGAACACAGAGGTTGATCCTGCAGCATTTTGTGTATTTTTCTGGCTTTTCCTTTGTGTGTGCCCAGGCTGAGGGAGGATGCAGGGGCAGCACAGCAGTGTGGCCTGAACTGTAGCTTTAAGTAAAATATGCAACAAAAAATAAATTTAATGTAATTGGGGCGGGGGAAGAGCGTGTTATATGTACAGCACACACATTAAAGTGAATATTTCAGTGTGAGGAGGGGAGGAGGAGAGGAGGTTTGCTGCTAGGAGAGCTGTGCATCTAACAGTTTCCCTTGCTTGGTCTGTTCCAGTCATCTCTGCTGCAGTGTGGGAGAGGCCAACTCTCATTACATTGATGCATTATGACCTTACTGCAACCTTTGTAGTGTAAAAATGTGCATGTTTAACCAAATATTAACCTTCTGCTGCCCCACGTGCATGGAGTGTCCTTTACATGGCAGCTTTGCAAACTGAAAGTCTGAAATAACCTCATATTTGCTGTTCCTGTGGAAGCAGATTAGTCCCCAAAAGTGAAATTCAGGCTCTTGAGGGGGTGTGGTACATGATGCTGGACAAACACACGGGTGTGTTGTTTTCCTGTACAAAGAACCAAAGATCCTTGTAGGAATTGAGGCACTTCAGTGGAAAGATTGGCCTAAAATAGTAACTCCTTAGTACAGTGCTGATTTGATTCCTTCTCTTCCCTGCTCCTGTTATAGTCATGTCTTTTCTCAGCAACCAGATCCATCCTCCCTCACTTCTGTGATAAATATGGTAGGATCTGATGTAATTCAGTTTTCTTTAGGACAGGCAGGGAGGATCAAGTGGGGGAGATTGGAAAGAGGCAGGTATCCTGGTGTGGGAGTAGGGTATAATAAACAAGAGAAAAGGAAAACATATTTTGAGATGTGTAGGTAAATAAATACAGATTTTTCAGGACTGGTGAATCTGAGCAGGCTGCCAAATGCATCGTGTGTTGGACAGGGTGGTTGTTCTGCTATAAATAATTGCCATATGTAAATGGTAAGTATGCAAAGAAGGATCTGGATGAAAATATTTACTTCAAACATTTTGTGTACAACAGCTGAATTTTGGTGGTGTTGATGCAAGTTTGGTTTGTTTGATATTCTTCATTTAGAGAATTAAAATGTTGTAGCAAAGTAGGTGGTGAGCATGTTTGTTGGTAGCTTTTAGATTTCTAGGAAGAAGAAGAAAAAAAAATGGAAACCACTGAAACTTTGATGTAATCATCCCATGCAATGTTAATCCTACTGCACAAAGAGGGCAGAGTGTGTTGTGTGTCTATGTGCACACATGCAGGGAATTTAAAACTTTGGGTAAAAATGGGATGTTTTCCATGAGGAGAAGTTTTACAGGGCCTGGATTGAGAAGGAAAAAGCTTTACAGATCTGCTTCTGCTCTGGAGCCAGGCTGGGAGAGCTGGGGGTGCTCACCTGGAGAGGAGAAGGCTCCAGGGAGAGCTCAGAGCCCTTGGCAGAGCCTAAAGGGGCTCCAGGAGAGCTGGAGAGGGACTGGGGACAAGGGATGGAGGGACAGGACACAGGGAATGGCTTCACTGCCAGAGGGCAGGGATGGGTGGGACATGGGGAAGGAATTCTTCATAATGAAAGTGAGGCCCTGGCACAGGGTGCCCAGAGAAGCTGTGGCTGCCCCAAATCCCTGGGAGTGTCCAAGGCCAGGTTAGACAGGGCTTGGAGCAGCCTGCGATAGTAGAAGGTGTGGAACTGGATGGGCTTTAAGGTGCCTCCCAACCCAAACCAGTCTGATTTGTATGATTTCTCCTGAACCTGGTAATAAAGCAGTAAATAGCAACACTTTGGGGTGACTTGTATAAAACTTAACTTTGTGTTGTGTGTTGGGAGATTTTGCAGCTCTTTGCATGTGTTTACTCTCCGTACCTCTCCATGTTGTTCCTATTAACAACACTAATCTACGCAGCATTCCATGCTTCCTGTGATTCCATAGTACCTGGTTCTGAGCTCTGTGGGCTTCTGCTGGAAGCATGATGCTGTAAAGCATGCACAGTGGGAACCTGTGAGGGAGAACTGCCCCATCCCCCCAGACTGTCTGTGCAGAGCAGCTCCTCTGTGCAGACCTGTGTGTGCCACCACGTCACCGCTGGGTTGGTTGGGTAAAGCTCTGCCTGGGGTGTTGCATTTTGGGAATAATTCCACTTTGAAAAGTCCTGGATCTGTGAAGACCAAAACAAAGCTGTAAAACAGGAAAACACAAACACCTTTTTGCCTATAAATCGTTCTGCAGAGCATGTTTCCTACTGATATTTCTCTGTTGCATGAGCAGAAATATCTCAGTGACCTCTTCTGAGTGTCACGCATAAAGTGTGGAATCTGTTAATTTAATAGAAGCAATAAAAAAATATTGATCTGACCATTAAATCTTATAAGTTTTTCTCCTTGATTCATGAATATCATGTGAAAACAGCAAGGCACGTAGTGCTGGCTGCTGCTTTCACATTCCACAGTCGTGTTCTTGTTAGTGTTGGTTTTTAATAATATTTTCAAGCAAACGCGCGCCTCCAAAGTAGCTGAAATGCCACGTTTTGCTGTGTTATTGAAACTTCTAACTCACTTTTTTTTTTCCAGCTTGTACTTCCAGAGTACCTCATCCATGCATTCTTCTGTGTCATGTTTCTCTGTGCAGCAGAGTGGCTCACACTGGGTCTCAATATGCCCTTGTTGGCTTATCATATTTGGAGGTAATTTTGGCGAGTCTGTAATGCTCAGTGAATTGTTCCCCATTCTCTTGTTGCTGTCTTCCTGTCCAGTGTTCTGTGTCTTGGGAAAACCCAGATGCTTTCTGGGAAAGTTTAGGTCATGGCTATACAATAATAACCATCACCTGGCTTTCTCAGGTGATTTTATTTTTTATTATCTTGTGCTGTGTGAGAATTGAGTTGTGTGTGTTAAAGTCACTGACAGGTCAGAGGTGCCCTGAGACAATTCCCATGTGGAATGCCAGTGGAAGTGGCAATTCCATTCTGCTCTCCCATTCCATAGGACATGGGAATGGAACTGCTTCTCTGTGGAGGGTGTTACTCCTTGTGCCAGCTGTGGTGTTCCCTGGTGGGTGGGGGCAGGAGCCACGTGTCCTGTGCTGTCACCCCACACCTGCCTGTGCCTCGTTGCAGGTACATGAGCAGACCCGTGATGAGCGGCCCGGGGCTCTATGATCCTACGACCATCATGAATGCAGATATTTTAGCCTATTGCCAGAAAGAAGGATGGTGCAAATTAGCATTCTACCTTCTATCTTTTTTTTACTACCTATATGGGTAAGTTTACCTCTTCAGTCTGAAGTTTTGGCTCAGTGCAGAGAGAAATGTTGTCCATAGTAATATGTTCCTTCCCATGCTGGAGGAGAGCCTGTGAGAGCTGGACAGGGACTTTGGACAAGGGTGTGTAGTGATAGGACACAGGGAATGGCTTCCCACTGCCAGAGGGCAGGGTCAGTTGGGATATTGGGATGGAATTGTTCCCTGGGAGGGTGGGGAGGCACAGGGTGCCCAGAGAAGCTGTGGCTGCCCCATCCCTGGAAGTGTTCCAGGCCAGGTTGGAGGGGACTTGGAGCAACCTGGCCCAGCCAAAGGTGTCCCAGCCCATTGCAGGAGTTGGAATGAGATGGTCTGTAAGGACCTTCCAACTCAAAACATGCTGGGAATCTGTATGATGATCTACAGTGCCAACTTTCCTGAAAAAGAATCCACATTCACCACTGATTCTGCTTTAAAACACAAATCCTAATTTGGTCAGAATTACTATTTTGAATCTCTGTTCCATGACTGTAGACTGAAAAGTTCCAAACTTCTGTTAAGAAGAAAATATAATACAATATACATAATACAATAAATCCCAGGGTGTTTTAATTAAGGAGCTGAAACATTGTTTTCAGAGGAAAGTATTTGATGTAAATGTGATTTTGTTGAAGTCAAAAGTAGAAGAGTCATTGTGTCAATTCTTCAGTCACAATCCAAGTATCTCAGATGGACTTGTCCTTAGAATATACACTGTTATAATTAAATGTGTAACACTAATCAAAATGATGCATCTTAATATTTTTATTTTCTTTTGCAGCATGATTTATGTTCTGGTGAGCTCTTAAGAAGACATTCAACAAGCTTTGTTCCAGTTAAGTGCATGCAAAAGCCACAAAAAACATGGATTCTTTACAACAAGAACCTCTGACCAAGATTAAATCTGGAACCTGATGTTCACAATTGAGTTAGGAAACAATGACTCCCCTATTTTTAAAATATTTCCACATTTTATACTTGTGGAAAGACTGTTTTCTTATATTTACTGGGACGCTGAAATTAATGAATTATGTGTAAATTAATATAAAGATGACTGGGGTTTGAAAAGTTTTGACTTTGCACTCCATAAGGAACAGCCATAACCTTTGAGTAGGTGTTGGTTACTGCTAGCCTTAGTACCTTAGGGATTTGCTGTAGGATGGGCTTTGTAGTGCTCACTTGGACTTGTGCATCCCACTTGTGACTCTAAATCAGCCCTAGCTCCAGGTGCTTGGGAACAACTGGAATGCTGTGTTTGCCCATAGGTGATGATGGTCTTAGGATATTAATTCATGGACACAAATGCAAAAATAGTTCTGTTTTGGTTTATTTTTTTTATTATCTGGTTAATATTTCCCTGTATGTGCACCCATAGCTCCAGATCCTTCTGTATCTTCTCCAAACGTTAAGCCTGCTTTAATCTCGAGCCTGTGTCATTGTAGTAGGAGAAGCTGAATTGTCCATGAAGGAATGAATTTAAATGTGTTTTTTTTTTTTTTTAATGTCTGTGTTGTCTGATTAACAAATGGACAAACCTCCAACATTTATCAAGTCCAATGATAAAAACACTCATGGGTTTAAGAATAGTAAATACTACAGACTTTTTCAAAGCAGATAGTGAGATTGTGAAACTGCCCCGCTGTTCCTTAGTGCAATAAATGATAATAAAAGACAAATCTCAAATTCAGCAACACTTCTTTTTATGTGGTGCCTTTTGTTTTGTTTTTAAATTCAACAGACCTTCACTGTGTTCTTCAGTTATTTTACAGTGGATAATTGCATTCCCTATAAAAATAGAGCATGGAACCGAATTACCTCTGCAAAAGGGAAGCTCTGATTTCCTGCTTTTTTCCCTGAAGTTAAATAGCAGATGGGGCAGGGGAAGATGTTTCAGATAAATATTGCATTGTAAATTGTGACTGTGAACAGCTGCTTTAATTTACAAGTAATAATTAAGGATCTTTTTCATTTACCTGTGCTGGAGAGCAGCACAGAATTTCCCCGTTCTAGTAAAATTTTTTTTCTGCATAAAATTTTTTTTTCTGTGTATTTGTTCACTTTGAGTCTCTTGGGTGTTAGGGGCAATGAAAGTTGTATGAATGGCTGCACTGGGTTCCACCAGAAATCCAGATATTCCAGCACTGGTGTGTTGGGCAGTGGCAGTGGCTGAGGAAAGAAGTGTGAAACAGGGCAGGTGCTGAGTTTCTGCCTGAAGAGTGAGAAATGTGGAGATTTGTTTGTTACAGATGTCCTGAGTGGGCTTTGGCATTTTAAAAAGCTCTGAATAGCTTTTCTGCCATCAGGTCAGTTGCTTTTTGAGCACTTTTGTAGCCTGGTCTGGAAGATCACAGAATCCCAGAGCAGTTTGTGTTGAAGGGACATTGAATTAAAGCCCATCCCATTCCACCCCTGCCATGCCAGGGACACCTTCCCCTATCCCAGGTTCTCCAGGCTCTGTCCAACCTGGCCTTGGACACTTCCAGGGATCCAGGAGCAGCCACAGCTGCTCTGGGCAATCCTGACAGTGAGTTCTGCAATGGAATTGCTGTGTGTAAAAAATAGGTATTTAACAGTTCTGCCAGCCTTCAGTCCATGACCCTACACTCTTGTTTTTTTAGGACATGGTGAAATTGCCCCCCTTTCCACCTTCTCTGTGCTGGGTATGAATGAACAGACTTACTCATGTCATCTGTCAAAAGGCTGAATCTCTTTGATCTCTTGGAAGTCCTTCCACAGATTTGGGACTGTCCTTTACCTCCACAGCTTTCCCCTTTTCTAGGCTATTATCTTATTGCTCTTCTACAACTTCCTGAAGGGAGGCTGTACACAGGTGGGGTCAGTCTCTTCCACCAGGCAGCAACTGGCAGAACCAGAGGACACAGTCTCAAGCTACGTCAGGGAAGGTGTAGGTTGGATGTTAGGAAGAAATTTTTCACCGAAAGAATAATAAAGTACTGGAATGCTCTTCCCAGAGAGCTGGTGGAATCATCATCTCTGGAAGTGTTCAAGAAAAGGCTGGACATGGCACTTAGTGCCATGTTATAGTCTATACTCTGAGTCGAGGTGTTAGGACATAGGTTGGACTCGATGATCTTGGAGGTTTCTTCCAACCTCAGTATTCTGTGATTCTGTGATTCCAGGGGATGGAGAGTGGTAGTTTCTAGTTTTTTAAAATATACTGAGGGTAAGAGAATTCAGGATGTGAAAACTTCAAAATCTCTTTCCTCAGTAATAGTAGTTCTGACAGCTTATTGCTTTGTACATAAAATTGTTTTTTTCACATTTCCTTGCATTTATTGAGCATTTCCCATGCTTCTACTACTCAAGCCTTCAGCATTCCATGATTTTTTTTTTTTTCCTCATGCAACCATAATTTTTAGCTTTTCACAGAAGAATTTTTGAAAAGCTTTTTTGGAAACTCATGAATATTGTTCCTATTGGACAATTCTTACTTTTCTGCTGCTTGGCTCTTCCAGAGAAGAGATGACTTCAGCCTGTGGAAGCAAAGCTCATTAAACCTTTCTTATGTTTGTATATTTATTAATCCATTATGGAAACAAGACTGCCTGCTTGTAGCCCCTGGCTCTCCTCAACCTTCTAAACAAATTTCTCGTTCCCTTGGCATTTGGGCTGGTTTGAGCCAAATTCCACACTGGAATAAACAATGCAGGCCTGACTGAGCCCAAGTGACAGCTGCTCCTGCAGCCCCTCCAGCTGCAGGGGCTTTGCCCAGCAATATTTACCAAAGTAAAGCACTGTCCTGCTGATGAGCAGCTTTAACTGGATGTGGGGTGCAGCTGAGTATTCCCAGCTGCCAAGGGTGTGGATAACACCATCCATGTCCAGCAACATCAGCCTCGTGTCCCAGGAGTGTTGGAGTAGCCCTTGTGTGAGGCCTTGCTGTAGTACCAGGCCTTTTGCATTCAAAATTTGGATCTGATTGTTGTTTTTGGAGTTCCAGGAGGCAAAAGATTATGGAGAAAATAAAGAACATTTCTCTCACCCTCAGCAAGCTTCCTGCTGAGTTATGTGATAAATATTTAATATCTGAAAACCATTAGTTGCAAGGATTAAGTACTGAAGCACATTTGGGGCAGAGTATTTACTGTAAATTATTCTATGCTGTGGAAACTGGAAAAGCTCCTGTTGTTTGCCATAAGAGTGGGGAAGGGAATGGCAGTAAACACTAATTAATCTGCAGAAATCACCTTTGTGCTCAAAGTTCAAATGTTAAAAGGTAAAGTCTGAAGTTCATAAAGCAGGGACTTGTTCAACTCCACTCTGGTGCTGTGTGGGGCTCGTCTCAACTTTTGACTTGAGAAGGTCCTGAACTTTTATCAAAATCCTGAGCTTTACCAAAAGCCAGGAGCTGTTTGATCTTGCTTTTATGAATGGAGATAGTGCAACAGGAGGGCTGGGGACTGTTAAGAGGACTGTTCCTGTGAGATCCTCCCAGCCCACAGCTGATTGTTTGTTTACTCAGTGCTGGCAGCAGGCAGAAGGGCTGTGCCAGCTCACCCACGCAGCTGCAGCAGTGTCTCCCTGCCACAGTCACCTACAACCCCTCTGCTGGGTTTATCACAGATTTTTGGTACAACACCTCCTGCTTTTGGAATGAGGAGATTCCTTCCCAAATGCCCCTCAACACATTGAGCAGAACCCTGACAGTTTACAATGAGTTGTTACGAGCTCCTAAGGGGTGAGTGCTCCAGCTTGACTTGACTTTGTTTTACAGCAGAGCTGATGGTGTGAGGTTATTTTTAAACAGCTCCAGAGATGGAATTTCTATCCAGCTCCATTATCCCAGAATAACAGCAATGGACACAAACACACTTGTACAGATATTTTTCAGGCAGTGAGTATTAAAATCACCAAAGAGAGGAAGATGCCACATGTTCTAAGATTTCCTCCCCCATCCCAATACTTTACACACGGATTTGGAAAGCAGCAGCTGTGTCACACAGGCAGTAGCACTGAGGGAAGGGCAGCAGAGAGGTGTCTTGTCCAGGAGTTTGCCACACAGACACAAAGATGAAGGATCCGTGGCAGGATCAGCTACCGCGACGCCGATCTCAGCACTGGCTCCTTTGCTGCCAGGTGAGCAGCCAGCTTCTCCCGGAAGTCATGGAGGAAATTGTACTGCTGCAAATGCACAACCAGGTCTGCAGTGAGTGCTCTGGGCTTTAAGAAGAGGCACCATCTGTCTGAAATAGCTGTTTGATAGCCCTGGATGAAAACTGCACCCTCTGTTCCATTTGTTCTTTGTGTGCTTACTCCACATCCTCTGGGATTTTTCAGTGTCAGACACAGATTCCATGGATCTTGATTTGGATCCTGTGGTTCCCCATAATGGCCACAGGTGATGCATTACCCCAGGATAATGCAAAACATGGTCCTCAAAGGTGGGACTGTCAGAATTCAAAGCTGCTTTATTTTGAATTGTGGAATCATTTAGGTTGGAAAATCTCTCTAAAGTCTTTGAGTCCAACCATTCTCCCAGCACCCTAAGGCCACCACTACTCCATGTCCCCAAGGGCATCCACATGGCTTTTAAATCCCTCCAGGGATGGGGACTCCACCACTGCCATGGGCACTGTGCCAGGCCTAGACAACCCTTTCAGTGAAGAAATTTTCCCTATTATCCAGCTTAAACCTTTTCTGGCACAACTTGAGGCCTTTTCTTCTTGTCCAGTCACCAGTTTCCTGGGAGAAGCTGTTTTCTGAAAGCAGGAAACAGCTCAAACCCCAGAGAGCAGCTGCTGGCAAGACACAGGTATCTGGGAAGGGAAGGAGGGGTCTGGCTGAGCTCTTGCTGGTGTTTGGACCCATGTATTACCTGCCCCATTACCTTGATGGTCTGTATGGCCCCTGATCCTCTCAGGTTCCTGAGGCTCTCTATCACCTGCTGAGGTGCCAGGGTGTCCGAGAGCTGGAGCAGGAGACAGGCAGCCACTGGAAGGGAAAGTGTTTACACCTGAATGCTCCTGTGACTGCACACAGCCACTGATTTGTCCCATGAAAACCATCCTGGCAAAACTATCTGGGTTCCAGAGCTCTTGAGATCTCTTGCAGAATCCTATTTTTGGGCACTGGCCCATCTGCCTGCTGCTCCCACCTAAGTCTATGGGCTTGGAAATAGGTGAAAACCTTCCCACTATTTTCCCCCTGCCTTCCCAGCAGCATTTGGGATGCAATTCCTAGGCTTTTCAGGAATGAATGCCAGTTAATCCCCTTTTGTGTCTTCTGGCCATGTCACCCCCTCTTTCCTTCTGGGAACATACAGTAACTAGCACTCCTGAAAGCTTCAAGGGGGACACTGTGATGAAGACAGATACAGAGGAATTGGTTCATGTCCTTTCTGTTAACCAGGCTGCCCCTGGTAGTGGCAGTCTGGATTGCATCCACAGTGAAGCTTCCAGCAGAATTTGGCTCCATGGGGTTTGTGGAATGTGTTGGAGACAAATGCTTACCAAGACATGAGCGTCCAAGGCCACCATAACAGCTGGGAGAAAAGAAAACATCTGGCTGTAACAAGCTGTACCAAACTGCAGCACCCAGGGACCCCCAAAAACATAAATATGTTCACAGTTCTTACTTTAATATAATCAAGAGGAGCAGTGCTACAAGAAATTCAGAACAGGATTTTCACCCTATTTTCAATATTCTTTTTCTGTACTTACAAGGATATATCCTATTTATTCTCCAGACCTTCTGTGTCTTTCCATGGAAACTTCTATTTTAAAGTTCCCCTTCATTCCTGGTAATAGTCCCAAAGGCACAGGAGGACAGGAAACAGCAGGAGGATGGACAATCTCAAATTTCTTTAAATCCTATTCCAGATTAAGGGTTTGAGGACAGTTGAGAGGAGAGCAGCAGGGTTCTGTGTCAGCAGGAAGACCAAGGAATGAGTGGATTCTGTACAGGAAGCTGTCAGTGGGATCACTCAGCTAAATAAATTCCATTCATGGAAATTAGAAGTGAATTTTGCACTGCTGGAACCCATTGAGTCCCTGATAAATAGTCCAGGGGTGTGTTGTAGAATCACAGAATGGTTTGGGCTGGAAGGGACCTTAGAGTCTCTTCATTCCACCCCCTGCCATGGGCAGGGACACCTTCCACTGGATCAGATTGCTCCAAGCCCCATCCAGCCTTGCCTGGATCCCTGCCAGGGATGGGACAGTCCCAGCCTCTGACAAAGTGTTCTAGCTCCCAACTCATTCTGTACACCTGATATCCAGGTAGGCTGGAGCAAGGAGCCCTGTGATGGCACTCAAAGCACACTTTAAAACTCTTGCTGGACAGAGCAAGGGGAAATGGGACATCCCAATCTTGAAACGGGACATTCTGATCTTCTGAAAGGAAGAATTCTCTCCAAATATCTGCAGGAAGAGGAACAAGCAGATTTCACAGCATGAACTAACCCTAAAGAATGCAACTGCCTTTTCACACCATCCTATTTCCCCTGCTCTACATCTGGAGAGAAGCTGGCATCCTTTACAGGAATGTTATGGGGTTATGGGGAGGCAGCCAGAACCTACTGTATCATTGTTTTCTGCTTATTTTCCAGGCAGGTTTGGAGCTCTTCCAGGATCTTGCAGCAGGTGGCAATGTCAGGAGCATTCCCATCAGGAATGGGGTAGTGGTGCACACACATCCCATGCTGGTGGTAGGTGTCAATCAGGTTTGGTACTCGGTATTTTGAGAGCTCTCCTCTGGTACAAAGCACAAAGATATCCTGGATCCCACAGTTCTTTAGTTCTCCTGCCAATGGATTAAGACACTTGCAAATAAACAAAAGCCTATCAAGCTTAAGGATAAACAGATAAGCACCTTGGTCCTGAGTCTCTTATTTAATCTTCGGGGCTAAGACGATAGGAGTGAGCAATTTTGGTTTGAACACTCTTTCCTTCCACTGAGTCTCTCCCACATTTCCCTTCAGGTAATCCAAGAGAGGAATTTTCTCAGTTCAGAGGGAATCCTGAGAGAAGTCTCACTGGAGAACACATCAGCACTCAGGACAGCCTGTTACTTAAGTATGGTTCTGTCCCATCTCCAGCTAAAATCACAAAATCCCAGGATGTTTGGGTTGGAAGGGACCTTAAAGATCATCTCATTCCAGCCCCTGCCATGGCAGGGACACCTTCCACTATCCCAGGCTGCTCCAAGCCCCATCCACCCTGGTCTGGAACACTTCCAGGGATCCAGGGGCAGCCACAGCTGCTCTGTGCCAGGGCCTCCCCACCCTCCCAGCCAGGAGCTCCTTCCTAAGCTTGACTTACCCAAACAATGTGGGGATTTGCTATTAGTCTCTGCTCTTTAGTGCTTACAGCTGAATACTCAGCACTATTCTTTACACAATTCCATCTTTTCTATCCCAATTTCACTTTTCTCTGGGAAAAAGGAAGATCACAGGTTTGTAATTCATCTTGATCCCAACTGCTCTGAAAATGCCTCATGGGTACTGTGCAGGTAAATATCCTGAATATTTATTCCATATTGATGGAATATTCATGGAATTGCCCCTGACACAAAGAAGACTCACCTACATCTTTCTGAAGATTTCTTCTGATATCCTTAAACCTGCAACCTGAAACAAGTTATGAACAAGAATTACCACTCCAGGTAAGTGACATTTATGGGATGGCTGCTGCAGCCTCCCCCCAAAACCAAAGCAAGCCACACCCCGAATAAAACACAGTTCCTGTTTTTGCAAATAGATCCCTGGCGCTGAAGACAGCTTAAACACCATTATCTGCTTAATACTGGAATGTAATAGGATTAAAGAAAGAAATCTGCCCAAGGTTTTAAGGTGCTTTGTGTTTTCCAGGTGAAAAGTTTTGGATATTTTAAATCAGGATACAGTGTAAAATCCCCCCACAAGACATAAAAACCCCAATAAATAAAAGGGCTGAATAAAGATTACTTAAGAGTTGAGTGGAGGTTCACCATGGCTGCAGTTTTGGTAGTTAAAAATGCAGTCAAAGTTTATGTTTACTTTTATGATTTTATAAATTGTGATCTGGCATGAAGATATTATCTAGATTAGTTCTGATGTATCCAAAACACTTATTCCAGGGGTAGATTAAAAAGGAGTTACCCTCAACACAGAATTTTGGAAGGTATTACTCCTCTTCAGCCTTCAAATATGCCTGCAAATTTCAGTGAATACTTCTTACCTGGAAGGGAACATAATCCCAGGAACTCTGAAGAGTAGAGAGGAGGCAAAGACAACCTGTCAGAAAATAAAAAGTAAAACAAATGAAAGTCAGAGGGGAAGATTTCAATTATTTAAATATATCAGTATATTTAAAGGGTGTATCAAGAGGGTAGAGCCAGACCCTTTCACCAGCGTCTGGTGGGAGGATGAGGAGCAACAGGCACAAAATGAAACATGGGAAATGAATAGGAGGAAAAATTCACTTTCAGGGTGACAAAAGGTTTGGGTTGGAGGGAGCCTTAAATATCATCTTGTTCCTGTCTTGGGCAGGGGGGTTGGACGAGCTGCTCTCCAGAGCTTCCATCCCCAGCCACACCCACTGACAGCTCCCCAGCACCACCAGGTCACCAGAGCCCGCCTCGGCTTTCCCTTGCGAAGCAAAACCCTCTCGTTTCTCGGGATAGGGATTTAATACGATTTCCTCAGGGAAAGGATCCCGCGGGTGTCGCCTCACCAGGAGATGTGCAGCGGGCTCGGATCCTCCTCGCCGGCCTCATCATCTGAGGAGGCGAAGCCGTCGGCCGGCGCTGCAGCGGGCTGCGGGGGGCTCACCGTGGGCCCGGGACCCTCGGCGGTACCGGGATCGGGATCGGGATCGGGATCGCGATCCCGATCCCGATTCCGATTCCGATTCCGATCCCGATTCCGATCCCGGTCCCGATCCCTCAGCGGTTTCACCATGGCGCCGCTCGCAGCCGCCGCCCGTTCAAATTGGCCCCACCCACCGGCGCATCGCCCAATGGGAAGCTGCGGATCAGCGGGCGCGTGGAAAGTCAAGCGGGCCCTTCCCCCGGATTCATGAGAGGAGCTCTCTGATTGGTCAGCAGCGAGAAGGGCGGGCCTTAGTATGCAAATTGATACGGTGATCTCTGCGCTGATTGGGTGAGCGCGAGGCGGGAAGGGGCGGGCTCGAGCGCCGGGGGCGGGGCTCCGTGAGGGCTCCGGGCTCCGTGAGGGCTCCGGGGCGGGGCGCGGACGGATCGCCCTCCCCTAATTCCATTTTAAATCCCCCTTGGGGGTGTGTTCATAACAATTCCTATTCCTGGTTGTCCCAGTGGTTCTTAAAAGTGATAGGGCAGGGGGCAGTGCATTCACAAAGATATTGGCAAGAAAACTCTTCCTTGTGAGGGTGGTGAGGCCCTGGCACAGGCTGCCCAGAGAATCCGTGGCTGCCCCTTTCCTGGCAATGTTCTAAAATCGGCTTGGACAGGGCTTGGAGCAACCTGGTCTAGTGGGAGGTGCCTGCTGATGGCAGAGGGTGGAACTAGATGGGCTTTAAATCCCCTTTGAACCCAAAACATTCCGTGATTCCGTGATAAAACTTGGAGATGGATGTGAGCCTTTGCTCACAGAATATTCAAGAGCAGGGATGATCTTGAGCAGGTGCCTTGTGGAGGTTTTGGGTGGTCAATTCTATGTGCAGAGACCACAATGAGCCATTTCTGCTCTTTTAAGCCATGAACTAGAAGTCAAATATTCTTTTCATGGTACTGCTTTCAATCGTGCTGTAAAAATAGTTTTTTAAGATTCTTGCATGGAGTTTTTATCTGAATATAACTAGCATGAAGGATTGCTCCAGGGAAGAAAAAATATTTTTGGCTCCCTCTTTTTAAGAGCTGGGCTGTTGCCTGTGCTTAGGGCATTCCAAGAGATCTCTTTTTGCAGAAGTTCTGGTTTATTCTGTGAGTAGCTCTGGCCATTTATCAAGAAGAAGAAGACATACATAAGTTAACAGTGTAGGATTTAGATTTTTAAAATTGTATTAGGGAATTTCTACAGCCTATGTTTAGACACGCATAGAGCTATGTTGTGAAGGATCCAGGCACAAACAGTGAGTTTTGGCATCAGTTTAGAGGATAATGCCATGGAGACTTCCAAAGATGTTCCAAGTCAAAGGAATGGCTGGGCACAAGTGGTTTGGTGGGATCCCCAGTAGGACCAATCCAATCTCCAGGTGTGCAGATTTTAAATTTTAGTCCTGCACTAGTAACTTTGGTTCCACAGCTGGAAGTTTTATTGAAAGGATTGTAGGAGCAAATTGCTTGAAATGGCAGGATTTAGGATGGGTTCAGAGAATGAAGAAACAGATGATGAGAGGATCAAGGAGAAGACAAGTTTATTAAAACTCAGAATATGATAGCAGAGGTACAGAAATTACATTACTGAGCATAATGGGGAATTAAAACAATCCAGATGTTGTAGACTATGATGAACTATGGGAAGAAATACATCTGAAGGATTGAGGCAACGTGAGGACAGCCAGTTACTGTTGCTGCAAACATGATTTTTATAACTCAGGAAAGGCACAAGGGAACAGGTATGTTGTTTGCTTTTGTTTTTAGCTGTGGTCCCATTAGATATTACATGCAACACTTGTACTCTGATCAAAATGTGAAATTTGCTGTATTTTTTCCCTCGTGATTGCTTTTTGCCTATTCAGGAGAAAGTTATTGCAGACTTGAACTCTGGGGATTGCAGCTTTATGGAAGCAGCAGTGTGAGGCTGATAAATAAATATGAAAAGAGGAACAATGGTAATTCTGCTGCTTGTTCTTTGAAAAGATCAAAAGAATTCTCAGAAATTTGAGTACCTTCATGTAGTGGAAATCATAATGGTATTGCACAGGATCTAAAATGGTGATAACAGCTGTGGCAGAAATAAGTAGGGAAGTGTGAAAGTGTGATAAGTGTGCAATTTGAACTAGATACAGGAAAAAGATTGGGGAAAAGCACCCCAAGTCCAGACCTGGGGAAGTCCTGTGAGTTTCCTTATTACCCTTGACATCTTCCAGAATTAAATGACAAATATTATGTTTATTAGCTGATTCCCTATCAGGGTGGTTAGTTTATTTATTAAATTGAGCTGTTGCCCAGCACATCAAATTGGGATGTGCTAAAGCTTGTTTGTTGTGTATTTTGTAGGAAAAATTAGTTTTCTGCCAAAAAATGTTCTTTTGACATATAAAGAGGAGACCATCAACATCAAGGCTTTGCATTCTGAAAGTCTTTGTCAGTTCATTTGGGGGCCTGTGGGAAGTGGATAAAAACAGTCTCAGAAATATGTAATTTGGCAGATTTAATTGGTGAAAGGTATTATTTAATCAGAATTTTAGTTGGGCTTTTAGATAATTGGCTGGGCCAGCAACTGCAGTCAGATTTTCCTCTGGGTAAACCTGACTCTGGTGTCTGCCTGCACCAACAAAGTGAAGAGCTTTATATCCCAAGTTCATAACTTTTCATAGCAGTAAAGTGTTAAAATTCCAATTGCCAGACAAGTACAGCTAAGCCTAGACTGGTTTTGCTGTCCCTGGGTGATGGGAAGAGCTCTCATCCCTGGGGACAGTGCTGCATACCTGTGGCATCTTCTATCTGCCATTCAGCACTCAGGTTTCATGGACCAAATAAATAATTGATTTACATCAGGTAAAAGCTTGGAATGAATGTGAATGTGTGGCAGAGACAGGCAGGGAAGTGGTGTGAAACAAGGAGTGGAGGAGATCCAAGGTAAAGATAAACCTTGAATAAACAAGCTCTACAGATGTGATCTTTCCTTGCAAGGAGATAAAATCAGACCTGAAATGTCCAAATCATTAAAATAAATTGAAGACCATTGATAAATGATAACTCCAATCATCTGTGATGTCAAAGACATGTCACTTCTCATTTCATATCTCAGATTCTGGAAGTTTTAGTAAACCTAATTAATCCATGTGGTGTCCCAGGTCTCTTTGGGAGCCCTCCACCAGTCATATCACCACAGCATCCCACAAGGAATCATTTCCAGGTTGTTGTTTATGGAGGATAAAAAATAACAGATGGAACAGAGTTTCAAGATTTTCAAGCATCTTCTCTTTTTTCCTCCCCTTCCCTTTCAATTGTATGTTTGTACAAAATGGAATCCCTGCATTGTCACCACCTAACAAGGAGGATATGCATGGAAAGTTCTTGTTATGTGAACTAAAATTGTGTAATGTTTAGAGAAACAGTTTTATCTTGAGATAGAAAACAAAATTCTAGAATGGCAAGCATTATTTTGGAAGTTTCTATGAATGGGTTCTTCAGCCATTTGAATAATTTTAAATAAAATAATTCTTTAAAACCAAGATTTTTCTCTGCTGTACAATTTCTTTTGTATTTCAGACTGAAATTGCCATAATCGACAGGAAGAAAAAAAAAAAAAAGCCCTGAAAATATTTGTAATGTAGTTTTTAGTACAGTTTGGTTTGATTATAACTTGCCTATGTGAACCCTACCAGGATACAAGTAATAATCAGTAATTCCAGTACCTGAAGAGAACCTGCAAGAAATATGGGGATGGACTTTGTACAAAAGCCTGGAGTGACAGGACAAGGAGGAATGGCTTCACACTGCCAGAGGGCAGGGAGAGGTGGGGTATTGAGAGGAAATCCTTGGCTGTGAGGATGAGGAGACCCTGTAAAGGAATTCCCAGAGAAGCTGTGGCTGCCCCTGGGTCCCTGGCAGTGTCCAAGGCCAGGCTGGACAGGGCTTGGAGCAGCCTGCGATGGTGGAAGATGTCCCTGCCCATGGCAGGGGTTGGAATGAGATGGGCTCGAAGGTCCCTTCCAGCTCACACAATCTCCGCCATCCTCACTCCTTTTCCTCTCTCCTAAACAGTAGAGGGCGATCTTGTATTAAAAAATTAGGTTTTACCCCCATCGAAGCCTTTCCTTTCCGAATTGTGAAAAGAATGAAGGTTTTTATCTCTAGAAACATACGGGATCGGGTGTCTGTATTATTCTGTGTAAATGTTATCTCTGTTAGAGATACTCGCAGTAACTATCGGGTTTTGCACCACACAGCAACGTTGCTCTGTAGTAAGTGAGAATTACTGAGGTAAAACCATTACGGTACTAATGGAACAAATAATAGAGCTCACTGTGCAAGAACACTGTAAAAGTCTGGTGTGTTGAGTAATATTCAAGAAGTCTATTGAATTTTTTTTTTTTTGATTTAAGAAAAAAAAAAATCTGGTTTAGTATTTGCATGGAGGCTGAGGAAACAACATGCTAAATGTATTTTGTGTTTATTTCAGTCTGGGAAGTGCCCTTTATCCGTGCACGTGAGGATGTCTGGCTGCAAATCGAGGTGTTCCGGTGCTCAGGTGGGGAGCCCTGTTTACACAGACTGTTCTTATCAGTGTGTACAGTCTGCCTGAGCTAAAGCTCAAAGATTATTGCTTCAGTTGCTCAAACACAAAAGATACGAAACACGTGACTTGGTAGAGATTTGATATTATATTCTTTGGTGGTAGAGTTTTTCAACTGGTTTTTAATACTTTTATTTTGTGTAACAGTTTGTGTCCCTGACATGTCACCTGGAGTGCTAAAGCATTTGGTCTCTGTGAAGGAGAATCACTGAACTATTGCAGATGGCCCGGCTTGATAAACTTCTTTGTCAATTAATCTGTTGCAAATGCCCTCAGTCTTCTGAATGAGTTTTCCTCTCGCAGCGCTGTGATAGTTCCCTATGGCTCCAGGATGGAACAATCCTGGGCAGTAAAGAGATTGAGATAATGACGGTCCATGGTGACAGCAGGGCTGGCAGAGCCAGCCTGGGGGAAGAAAGACACGTACTTGCCAATAGAAATCCCTCCATCCTTTGGGAATTGTAGCTTGGGAATCAAAGCTGACCTCACAGACAAGAATGATGGAGAACAAGCTTTTGATTTATGACTGGATGAAGCTCAAAGTCTGCCCTTCTGATCCTTCTTTACAACACACCTTTTGTATTTTATATGAGCTCTTTCACTTTATTCTCAGAATGTTATCTCCTGGGGTATCGTTTTTAAGTCTTTCAGTGTTGTAATAGTTCACTCATCTCCTTCATAGTGGTTAGTTTTTGTTTTTTAATGAAGCTAAAATCCCCTTTTAGTATCACAAGTAAACTGTCATTTAAATTTAACATGAATGATCAGCTGCTTTGCTTTTTTATTTTTTTTTTCCTGAGTTTCATGAAAGCTAAAGCCATATTTACCTTCTAGACCACAGCTAGAGAATTCCATTTGCATTTACTGGTGCCTTGGTTGCCTCAAGTACTTACTTGCAGCTGAATATGAAAAAAAATTGCATTTTTGGTACTGGAATTTATGGGTCAGATCCTTGGTAAATGTTGAGCTCTGCTGAATTTAATGAAGCTGTGCTGCTTTTCACCACCAACCTCTAATTAAGGCATGTAGTGGTTGTAACACTGTGTCCCTCTCCTGGGAATTCTGCTCTCTGCTACCTGCTCACTTTGCCTTAGAGGCTTAAAGCAGAACTGTGAATTCTCGAAGTTTTAAAAATATGAATCTGGGTCTAAATTTTCTGAGCTTGTTCTTGTGCAAATCCATTGTCCCTATTTTCCAAATCTTTGCTGTGCCCTCTGTGACCAGCCATAGAAAAGGCATAAAAAGCATTTATGTGCCTTTTATAGATGGGAAGGGCTGTGACAGCACAAGATCAAGTGCAGCTCTCTGCAGAGGAGCGATCTGTGCATCAGCTCTGTGGTATCTGCCTTTGGGGTGTTTGTATTTCCATATATCTGTCAGTCTGTCTGTCATCTGACTCCCTGTCCCCCTGACTTATGTGGCTGTTGATAAATCCCCTCCGTTGGTGATTCAAAGGAAGTGACCTCATCAGTTTGTCTTTGCAACCACAAAGGTTTGGTTGTAACGTGGCATTCCATCCTATTACTCTGGTTTACACCAAATTCAACAGCTTGTGGCCTGCAGATACTCAGGATAAAGAGCAGAAAGAGACTGACCTTGACAACCTCATTTCTCATTCCTTTCTTGTTATAGGTAATATAGCTGAAAATGTGGTTTTAATTATAGTACTAATGAAAACTGAAAATCCAGACAGACACTTGACAAACTCTGGTACGCTTTATATTACATTTGTGCTAACTACAAAGTATCCAGCTGGGTGTAACATTATATCTCTTTTCCTTGAGCATCCGCCTGACTTAAGCTGTATAATTAATGTGTACTTTGGCTGCAGGTCAGCTTACAGTTGGTTTTTTAGAATTTTTACATTTTTTAAGATGTTGTAATGAAACAAATATGTTTATTACCTCTGTGCCCGCATTCCCCAGAGGGACTTAATACCTGTGGAGGAGCACTAGCTGGGAGAACTTGAATAAAATGCCTCTGCCAGCTGAACCTGATGCATCAGAAGCCTGCTTTCAAAAGTGGGTGTAAGAAACAGAATCAAAGAATGTCATGTCCACAGATGTGTTTAACTTTGATTCACCTCCTTTGTATGGTTTGTTGATTTTAAGTTATGACACCAATACACAATTGCCCAAAGTAGAATTTGTGAAGGGATTTATTTCTTTTCTTTTTTTCTTTGGAAAGAACTTTGTTTTCAGAACTCACCAACGAGAAACTGATGTTCTCAGCTAGAGCCAGAAACACTAAAAGCAGGTTCCCTGCCAAGCCCCACCAGTGCACCTTCATCCTGACCTGTCTTAACTCTGCTATTCCAGTCAGGCATCTGACTGCACCAGCATGTGCATGTAATCGTGTTAAATAAAATCCCCATTTTCATGATATGGACAAATGCTCTCTTGGGACTACACTGAAATTAGCTTTGAACAATTTTATTCTGATGTAAGACAAAGCTGAAATTGGGTTACAAATGATAAAAATCTGAATACTTGTGTTACACTGCTGTTCTCAAGGACCTGCTGCGGAACCAGAAATTTTTCTTAACAAAAGTATTAGTGTGTTTCTCATGCCAAACTTCTAAAAAAACATTTCTGACATAAAAGGAAATAGCTGCAGCACAACCACGCTCACAGCAGGGACCACAAGGTGTTACTTGTAGAAATGAATGCATAATGATTTTCAAATGAACTTTTCTGGCATGTTCCTGTGGCCAGTAATGTGGTTTGATGTTTGTGTGAGTGCACAAAGCTCATATCTCCATAACCTATCTGCAGCTGTGCTCTAAACTTGTTTGGGGATACAGATCATCTGAGGCAAGTTTGATTTTTCTCTAACAGCCTCAAATTGTTTCTGCTTTGTGCCAAACATGGATGTGAAAAAAAAAAGCTTCTCATGAAAAATTATTCATGAGCAGCTTTGCTAATGTTTAACTGAGTTTTGAAAGACAAACTGAGTCCAACTGGTCAAAAGGTCTCCCCAAAAGACTGTAGCAACAGGTGATTGTTTTTAAAAACTGCCTTTCTAAAAAGGATTGCTGGGTAGAGTCCCTTAAAGGCTGTAATTTGTTCTGGAAGAAATTTTGGAAGACATGATGCTAAAGAGATACCCTTCCTTTGTTCAGAGGAGGGTAAGAATTTTGGAATTAGCCATCTTCTCCTACTTTTGTTTCAAAAACACTGACAAGCCTTGCATGGGCTCAAGCTCTGTCACACTAAGAGCACAGTCAGACACAACTTCTGTTCCAAGGGCCTGTGCTCTGCAGAGGCATCATGGGCAAATCCCAGCCCCAGCTTCTCCCACAGCTCCACTGGTTTTCACAGGGTCTGCTGAGTGCCCATTTGGCACGAGGGAGATGCACTGGCAGCAATTAAAGGCATTTCCCATCTCAAAGAGGAAATAACACCTGGTCTCCAGTTAGCAAACAGCTAAAAAATGAATTAAGCCAGATGTTGCTGAGCCCTTGGTATTGACACACATGGCAGTGCAGCCTTTAAAGTGTCCCTCCTGTGGCCTCTAGTTATAGTGAGATCTTATTTCCCTCCTATAAACATCATGGAGAATGATTAAGCAACAGTACCCCATTTATATCCCACGTTATGCCAAGAAAAGTTCATGGCTGTGCTGTTTGTTGAGTGGCAGTGTAATGGGTGGGTAATGTTGTAACACTTATTTGTTATTCCATAAACTGTGCTAAACAGACCTATAGGACAGAAGTACCTGGAAGAGTTTTATGTTTAATATTGTGCATTATTATTCTTTGGCTTATTTTCTCTCTGTGTTAATTTGGAGTCTATTTCTCCTTCACCTTAACTATTCTACTGATTAGTAGAATTACTACCATGAGCAATGCTCTGTTAGGTAACACTGCCTAGGGATAGAGGTACTGCTTTCGTAGCCTTTCCCCCAAGAAGTCAGTGCCTGTAAGTGATAAATCCTCATCAGTGGGTGTGTTAAATGGTTCTGGTGTGGAAAGAAGCAAGAGCTGAATTTCCTGGAGATGCAAATATTGTCTATTGCTCCAATGAAGTCTTCAATCATAAGTGTTTTGCATTTGTGTATTATCATTCCAGGATAAAGCTGTTCTGGAAACATGGGGAAAAGTGTTAAATTTTCTGATTTGCCCATTCATACATAATGGTATTGTGGTGTTATGCTTGTCACATGCTGTGTTTGGTTTGGATTAGTTGTGTTTTTTTTAAAGGTGCAATAGAAGAAGGAGGGTCAGCACAACAGTACCTTTGAGTTGAAGTGTTGGTTTTTTGACACTGACAAGGTGTTTGTGCATGGAATCTACTGGGGCAGTTTCTCAGATGGAGCAATGTTTACCATTTAACATTTCCAAATAAGGGCTGGAGGAAAGCTGAGAGAATTTTCTTTGATGGGAACAATATCAGAAAGCAGTTAGATCTGTCTGGAGTAAAACCAAAAACCTACATTCTGTACTTGTGCCACAGCTGTCTAGGAAATCATGTGTACCTGTGCATGTTCCTGGGTGTTTTGTATTTAGATCTCTGACTTATTTGAGCTTGCAGATCTGTGGAAGTGGATTTTAAAATTTTTTTGTTTATTTGTGGTTTGATGGGTTTCCTGTCCGTATGGGACACTGTCTGTGTGCACTGACATGTGCCTGTCTCCGTGTGTGTGTGCTCAGCTGAAGTGGGGATGGTGGGGCTGCTGACTGGCAGATGCACTCAGTTGCTCCATCCCCTGACAGCAGCTTCACTCTCAAATAACACCCTGCAAAGTTTTATCTGCAGATATCATCAGCTACTCACAAAAGGACTCACAGAGTGGATGTGGGATGCAGTACCAGTTAAATTGAAAAGCACAGTTTGGGCAGCCAGACAGCTCCTTTTGACCATTTTAAAGATTAAAAAATTTAAAAATTGGAATTACCCCAAAATTCCCAACTGGCTGCATGTTCCATGGTATAGAGAAAAACATCAGAGGGAAAATCCCTGAGGAGTTTAAAGGCTAGATTACCAAGTGTAGTATTTTGTACCAAATGCCATATTAACTTGAGCCTAGAATTTTCTCTTGATCCAATTTGTGCAGATTGTTCTCTCCTAATTTACATTAATTAATAATCATACAATACTCGAAAGATGATCATGTAGAGAAGGGCACTGAGCACATTCAGTTCTAGAGCTGTAACTTCAGAGGACAGAAACATAATGTTCCCAAAATAAAACCCTGGTCAAGAGAACATATATATACATATATATACATACATTATACATACATTATACATGTGTGTACATATATATACACACACATACATGTACTTGGTTTCTGAACTGGCTTATTTTATGTTTTGGAGCTGGAAGATAAAAAGGTTCTCAAAATTAATGCTGGAAGTATAGTCATGAATAATGGATTTAAGGATAGGATTTGGCACTAAACACTAACATAGTTTTAATGAGTTTATAGAAATCTTTAAAACCAATTTGACCTTTTTAAAATTAGGGAAAAGGGGTACTATAAAGTAATAATCATTTGTCTGTGAGACCTAGATCACATAAATTGTGAGAACCATTCTTCCAGCTGTGAAGTGCAGTGTACATCCAGCATGGCAGCAATGTATTTCTGATGTATTTCTGATTCTTGGAATGATGCTATATGTGGTGGCCCTGAGCTGTGTGTGGAATAGTTGTGCTACAGCCCATGGGCTGGTTTGTACCTTGGATGCAGAGTTTTTATGATGGCCAATACTCTGAAACTCGTTCAGGCAATAAATTTACTTGCCTTTGAGTTTACAAGGCAATAAACAGTTGAGGCCTTTGACCTCAACATTTACCAAATACATTTGCAGCAGTTGTGTTTATTGACAACTATTTATAGGGAAGTATTTTATATGGAATTTCACATGTGAAAGAGAACAGCTTAATTTTGCAGCTTTTATTCTTTCTGATTTCCATCTTCACTTCCTGTCTGCTTGACTTTAATAGCTGGAGTTGCAGGTTAATGCTGCAAAATACTCAGCTATTGACAAAACAGTTAATTTAAAGCTTTGTGTCAGATTTTTAGATTTTCCTCTATTTGTATTTTGGATGACTGAGACAAAGATATATGTATGCTACATTTTGCAAGGCATTATATAAGTTTATTTTAAATTCTCTCAGTTACCTTAATAGCTGTTTACTAACTTGAAAACATTTCCCATGGTTAAATGGGAGATTGTCATGCCTGAAATAACTGGAAAGCAGAAAGGTAACAGCACTTTTATCCCTCCCTGAAACTGTCAGCTGAGCTCAGACCAGATACACCTGAGTAACTGTTCCCAAAACAATCCTGGCTTTTGGAGTTGTCACTTTTAAAATTTCATTGGCACTAGCCCAACCAAATCCTTGAGTTAATGTTTAATTTCAGGCCCAGAGCATGGGACTTCAGTGTGACTGCTCATAAGCTTAAAGATAAGGACATGCTCAAGTTCCTTGCTGGAAAGCAGCCAGCATACTTTTTATCTCTCAGCATCATGCCTGTAAGATACCTATTTCAATCCTGTGAACCCTGATTGCCTGAGTTCTTCTAGAAAAATAATTTTAGATCCTGTGGAATTACACCCATTCATATCTAAATAGCTCACCAGATTCCTGCCTCCTGTAAGTTGCCTCATGCCAATTTGCAGCAGTTGAGGATTTGCTGCAGAGTTTTGATCAGGAATTCTTCGTGCTTTTGTGTAATTGGGCTTTTTTTTCTTACTGCTGAGGTTTTTAACATTAGTATCTGCAGGCCAAGTGCAGCAACATTTTGAAATCTATTAGAAAAATCTTATTTAACCAGATGGTCAGACTCTCAGGTGGGTTACACAAAATATGTTTTGAAAGTAGTGTCTTAAGCTTCAATAAATCACCCTAAATGGGTCCACAGTAGATTGTCATCCAATGTTGATTTTCATTCATGTGACATAAAAAAAATGGGCTGATTCTCTGGAGAGGGTCTGTCCACACAGGAAGAAGTTCATAAACAAGATGTTTTATGTATTTGGTGTGTTGAGTGTTTAAAGGGGTAAGAAATACAATTTATCAGTGCAGCCTCAGTTTGCTTTGTGAATTATGTTTACAGCCCATATCCCAGATTGACACCCTGGAGATCTGTGGAAATAATAGGAAATGTCACTGGCTCACATTGAGGTGGTGACAAGTTGGAGTTCTGGGTCAGGACAGCTCTTTCTTGGCACCTCTGTGTCTGCTCAATGAGGTGGCAGTGACACTGGGCTGGAGCTGAAGTCCTCTGATAGGACAGTGTGGGGAAAGCCCATTGCTCTGCTGGGTTGGGTTTTGGGTGAGCCCCAGAACCCTCCCAAGGAAATCCCATGCTGAGAAGTGCAGGGGAGGAATGGGGGCACTCAGTCTGTAGGGATGGAGGTGTGGAGCTTTGTTAGCACTAAATGTGAGTCACAGAAATAAAATACCATGGAGGGGACAAAGGGGAGGGACATGGCACGAGCAGCCTGACTGTGACAGTGTGGAGGGCAGCTCCAGACCTGTCAGCACAACTGTGTGAGGAGCAAGCCAAGAGCCTGGATGCTGTTCCTGCTGCTCAAAGACTTTTCCACACATCACTGCTGGGGCCTTCCATGTAAATCCTTCCCCACATGTGGCCAGGGGTGACCTTATTCCTGCCTAGACCAGTGAACATGAAGAAGTGAACATGTGCTTACCTGACCTGACTTATAAGTTAAAACCAAATTAATTTAGTTTAATTTCAGTCAATTAAAAAGTGGGGAGGCATTTTGTACAGCTTAGTGGTTTACATGTTTAGGTAGCAGCATCTGCCTTCACTGTCTGTGTGTGTCTCAGCCATCATCCTCCACAAAAATGCTCATTTCTAGAAAGTTCATTTCTATTTTATTTATAAGAAATAAGGATATTAATTTTAAAATGAATTTTGCACTTCTCATTAGCTTAACTTAAAATCAGTCCTTTATCTGCTCTGTTCTCCTTTGTATTTAAAACAGATTTCCTTTTTTCCTTTGCACATATCTATTCTAAAGCATTAGATTTTCACATCTGGGGTGATGGAGTCATTTTGGAGGCCAGTGAAAAGAAATCCCCACAAATAAAGCCACAGGGCCTGAAGGAATTACAGCATCATTCCTAGATCCCACTGGCTGCCCTCTGGGATCACTCTGTGTTTCTGTGAAAGAAATCACAAAGATTCTGCTCCTTGTGGCCCACGAGGATTTACTAAGAAAAACAAAAATAAGCAAACTTAAAATGAATCAGAATATCCATGATCATAATTTGCTGTTGGCTTTTCTGATAAAACATGTAGATTTTTGGATTTTATGTTGAAAATATCTACTTTTGTAGAAATTTTTGACTAAATCACAAATGACATTTTATGCTGATTTTTAAAAAATTTTTAATATTCGTGGGATTTTTTGGATTGAAATCCATTATTTTCTACTGGAAATTTGTCAGAAATGTCTACCTTTCCTTGACATTTTCAGCAAGGGGAAAACACTCTTTTGTCATATTTAATAAACTTCTAACATTTTCTTGCTATTCAGTACTTTTTGGCTTTTATATTTTCATTGCAATCCAAAATTTGGGGGATGAGGGGAGAACTAGGTACTCAAATAGCTGGAAGAGAGCAGGGAAAAAAAAAAAAAAAAAAAGCACTATTGAGATTTCCTTTGGGAACCCTCCCTTGCTGACTGGAGTTGAATCCCAGCTGCCAGGGAGTGGTTGCTGGATGATGTTGGTGCTCCAGAGAATCTGCACCCCTGGAAGCTGCCCAGAGGGATGAACCTTTCTGAGCAGTGCCTGTGCTCACAGGATCCTGATATTCCCTTTATTTTCCAGGATAACTGGCCACCAGGAGTCACCAAGGTCTACTATTTGCCTACTAATCTGTATTACTTATTCTTAAAATCAAGGCACCTTATTCCTAAATTTTAATTTAAAATCTCAATTGACATCCCCAGAAGAGCTGAGATGCTTTGAGTGCATATTGCACTGATCTCTGTTACAACTTTTGCATGGTTTTGCTTAGCAACACTCCTCTCACTCTACTGAAAATGCTTTAATCAAAAAGACACTGTGCAAATCAAACAAACAACCCACAAGCAAACCAAAGGTTTGTCCCTTCTCACTGTGAGCCCAAGCAGGCTTTGGTCAAACCTGAAATCTGACATGAAAGTTGTTCTGATATCAAATTGAGATCTTTTGGCATCCCTGTAAAATTTTTCCCAAATCTGGCCAAGCTGTATGGCTCTCCAAAGATTTTAGTTCACAGATGTTCAGTAGAGGCTTTTTAGGGTTTGGCAGCCAAATTCTCTGAAGTTTTCATCTCATAATTCTTGTTATTTGCTTCTAGTGTTGTCTCTCAAGTACATACTCAGGATAAATAACAGGAAGAAGCACGTGATAGGAATTCCAGTAGAGAAAATGGGAGGGAAGTAGAAGTAGAGGTATCAGGAAACAACAAATGATCTGAGTGGAGGCTTTTAATTCTGTTCTCACATATCTGTTGTGAAGACAAACGTTTTATCCAATGTGATGTACTTGGATGCTTTGCCAAAAGGACCCTAGGAATGCCTGTGAGGAAATGGATAATTCCATATTAAATGTGAAGTTTAAGGCCATGTACAGGATAAAGCCTGGGGCTGCATGTAAAGTGGAAGAATAGAAAGAAGTTGAATAAGTGCTTGGTCTTGAAATCAGTGAGCATCTCTACAGACAACTGTCTCCTGGACAGCCCTAATTCTTTCCTCACAATGAATATAGTGATGGGTTGGTGGAAAAGAATTGTGCATGATCATGTAATGGAGACCTGACTCAAAAAAGGGCTGAATGAAGTTTGTGGCATTTCCTATCTTTTGGGTTCTTGGCATTACATTTTCACTGTTATTTTCACTTTCAGGCAGTGTTTGGGTATCATAAGTAAAAGCAATGCCTTCAAAGCCTGTATTCCATCCTTAGCTCCAGAGAAGCATCCCTAACCATTGCCCAAATTAGCCTAGAGGGGCTTGTTTGTCAGGCTTTCAGTCAGTGACAAATTGTTCACAGCAGCATTTTAGAAAACAAACCTCATGCCAAGTTTGCAAACGATCCTCCAAGAGCTTGGGACAGTCACTTCCACTCTCAGAAGACATTTCCATGCAGAACTCAGGAAGTGAGATGTACAGTAACATAGCTGGGATGTCTGTGTGGATTTGAGTGGCTTTCTTCTGGAAACAGCATTTGGATTTAATGCTTGAAATATTACAAAAGACCACATCCCATTTTCCTTGCAGTAAAAGAGCCCAGCCCCTTTGTCAGGGTAGTGGGAGCCCTAATGAGGGTCCTGGCTCAGGGCTGCCATCTGTAAAAGAGTTAAACATATTCTGATCGTTGTTATATCATTAAGGGCATACTTAACCCCACCGACTTAATGAGGAACATACAGCCTTGAAGGTAATCACATACATAAGTGCTCTGCTGAAAAGGGATTGATTTAAACCTGATACAACTCTGTAACTCATCCTGTTCACCAAGCACCCATTCAAATTCTGTGCTTAACTACAGGGCGGGTGTACATCTTGTGGACGTGGCTTTGAGCAGCAGCAATGTGCAGCTGAACTACTTCTCCCAGAGCTGTAGTAGCAAAATATGGCTGAAAAAACACCTGCAGAGTTCTTGATCACAAGGGTGCTCAGCTGTGAGCCACAGGCTGAAGCAGTGCTCACCCAGAGGATCAAACCAGTTTGCAACTTGCTCCTTCTTTTCAGGAGCACAGAAAGCATGCAGTGCTCACCCAGAGTTGCTTGGATAGTGAAAACCCAAAATTATGACTCCTGTTTTCCTTGTGGGGTTCCTGGACTTGCATTCTATGAGGTGCATGCTGCCAGATGTGAGCTCCAGGGAAGAATGTCAGCAAGGTGTGGGGAACCATCTCTGGAGCAGTTCCTCTGGCTTGCAGCCTGCATCTTCCCAACTGTCCCTCTGAAAACCAGGCAGCAACTGGGAACAGCCTCATCAAACAGATCCAGCACACATTTGTGACTTTTGTTTTTGCTGTGATTCTTAGAGGCTTTTCTGCATGCATAGAACACTGAGAGACTCTGGGAAGTGCCGTTCCTGCTATTTGTGCACCCCAAATCTTGTAGGGGAAGGTCAGGAAAAAATGATCCATCCAGCCAGAATGTCTGAATACTACTCACCTAGTTTGCTTCCTTGCCAAGATGGGACTTGCTTTACCTACATTTTTCCTGTCAGTTTTGTGTTTATATAAGTTTTTTCTATAATTATAAAATAATTATTGCCCTTTTTAAAATAGTGTCTCAGAACAAAGGTATGAAATTTTCCTCCTGTCTGTTAAGTCAAGGGCAGCAAGCACAGTGTTACTTTGTGTGTTGTATCACAAAGCAGAGACACATTTGGCCAGCAGACTATGAATCCTCACGGGAAGTGCACAAGTGTTTTCCAAACCTCAGAATTTTATGTTGAAAATAATTGTATGGAAGGTAATAGTCCCCCAGAATGGACTAATAGCCTGTCAGGTTTCACGTTTCCTTGAGTCACTTTTGAATTCATAAAATATTCTGAAATACTCTGATCCAAATTTGGTGTTTAAAAATGTCAGCTTCATGTGGGATGAAGCTTTTCACTCCAGAGTTTTCTCTGAGGAGGATTCCTGTTTACCTTTCTCCTTAGGATTGCTGGAGACAACCAGGTGAGTCAGTTTGTGTTTACTGTCAGTAGAAACTCTGTGAAAGCCCTAATGAGGCTGTTGATGCTGTATGTGTCCAGCTGCTAAAATACAGATGTTGTCCAACTAAACTGGATTGATCCAGATCCAGAATGGTATTTCCCTGGCAAGGTTTAGCATTCTTAATGCAAAGTGAACCCTCATAGCAGGGCCTCTTATACTGTAGGGTTTGTATTTTAATGAGGTAGATATTTAATCAATTTTAGGGTATACTGGTATCTGCCTTTTGCACATGTTTCAAATAACAATGAAATTTATCCGCAGATGAAGTAATTGAGGCATAGCCCGATTTCAGAAGGGTGCACAGCCCTTACTGCAGTGTAATTCTAAGAGATTGGGGATCAATCAAAATGTTTTAAAATTAAGAGTTTTCTGCAGCTGGGACACTCCCAAGTTGAGCTACTTTGGTTTCAGTTTATAGCTCAAATGGTTTATTGTATCCAGGATTTTTTAACTGTCACATCTGAAAATGAAAAGTATCTTTAAAAACCCTGATATCCTGTAGAGATCTAAACCCATATTGAGCTGTGTGACCCAAACATACCCTGAACTTTAATGGCAAGAAGTTTAAAATTAAAATCCAGGTCCGCATTTCACATGAGTTCCTATCCTTGTATGTCAGAATTTGAACACAATATTCAGCTGAAATACCTTGGAATTTGCCTTTGCTTAACTGCTCTCACATGAGTTACAGCTCTGGCAATTGTTTATTGCCTCTAAGCATGATTTTGGTGATTATTTAGAAAATAACCCTTATCCTTGTGGTGGTTCATACCACACCATTTGGTTTCTATCTTATCTGTAAACGTTGGAATATTTGAAATCCAGATATGAATTGTTGAGCCAGAACTATAACCAGATTTTCACAGGATTGCTTTACAAATCCTTTTATTTCTGTGGTGTGTTTTCCTCTTAGGTCTGGTTTCTGATACATTTTCTTGCAGTAACACCATGTTTTTGGGCTGGGAACTGTTCATTCTGAGAATAAAACAGGATGACTTTAGCCAGCAAGGTCTCACCCAAGACCCACAGAGTACAGTGGAGGTATCTCATTGCTGAGGAGAGCTTTATAAATGGTTGAAGAACCGGATGATCAAGTCATCAAGAATAAAAATGAAGAAAAATTGCATTTAACTGTAGTTAAACAGTTAATTTAACTGTGTCTCACAATGACATAGGTGGTTTCTGTGCTGGATTCTGAACTGTATAGTTGACAATTTACTTGGAATCTTTCTGCTAACAAAGAGTCTCATCTGACTGAATGTCAAGTTTTTAATGCATTGCTCAAATATTCCTAGATGGGTTTCATGAGAAAATTCCAGGGAGGGTCATTACAGGATTGGGTCCTGCAGTATGGATCCTGTAACACATACAAATGAAACTATCTCAAAAGAATTACATTGAACAGGAAAGCATAGTTTATTTTTAATGCTATTTTCAATGATTTAGCACAAAACACTTAAAATGTTTCAGTGAGGTTTTTTTTGCAAGTTTTTACATGATTTTCTATTATAATTTGCTCTCCCATTTGAAAGAATTTACTTGGCATCCTTCCTATTAATTGAAACTGCTGTGAAACAGTGTTTCAGTAGGAAAATATTAAAATAGTTGGAAAATATGTGCCATATTTTTCAGAATTCCATCTCTTTCAGAGTGCATTGCTGAGTGGAGTCATTAGATGTAGAATGCACATTTTCAAAATTCCTTCAAAAAGCGTTTGTTTGAGGATGATGTGTGCAATTCAGAGATAAATTATAAATTACATCTTCAGATCTTGATTAGCAGTAAGCATAAATATCAGGTTCTGTAATGGGACATAGCAGCTGGCAGCTAGCATGACACTCAGTGCTTATCACTATTCCTTCCTCTCCCTGGAGTTATTATTTATTTAGTTTTTCTCCCTCACCTGCCTCTTACTCAGCCCACAGTGTCCCACACAGGTTACACCATGGAGCAGGTGGGAGCCAAGCTGGCCTGGGGGCTCAGATTCCCTCCCTCTCCCCATGGTGGTCCTGCACCCTCTCCTGCCTGCTCAGAATAGGATTACTTCTTTGAGCCCTTCTGTGCTGCTGAGGTAGTAAAGAGATGAAATTGGGGTCACTCCTCTCTAAATACTTTCACTAAACCTTCCAGTCCTGATGCACTAGTGGCTGTAGTTTAGAAGGACTTTCCATGAGCGAAATTCTTTTATAGAATATTATTTGCAGGGTAAATTATGGTGTAGTTAAGTTGAGAAAAACTCCAAACCACAACAAATTATTTAGTAAAATAGATATTTGGAAAAGTGATCTCAATTGTTCCCTTTTGTGCAGCAGTAATGGGGAAGGTGAAAATGTGAAATATTTGACAGAAGCTACTGACCCCATACACAGGGAACACAAGGGTTGGACATGCAGTGTTTTAGAACAGAAGATTCTCTGTGTTTTGTCTTTTCTATCCATAAATGAAAATAGAAGTTTGTGGTTAGAATATGGCTTTAAGTGCATAGATAAGAGCCCAAATAAATACTAGCACTCCTCCATTCCTGAGGGAAGTTGGTGGCCTGCCCATATAATTTGCTGATAAAGTCCCATCTGTTAAAACAAAGTCCTGCAACACAAGTAATAAATTTCAGGCAAAGACCATGAGAGGTTATATTTGCATGACAGTGTTTGCTGAACTTTATTTTAAACCAGAAAAAGCATGTGAAACTGAAATAAAGATTATAATATTGGCTTTAAGTTAGCTTTACACTTTTGGAGAGCAAATGAGAAATCCTGCTCCGCTTTATTTCCCTGGTAAACAGTGTGGCATGATAAACTGTGAGCAGAATAAAGTCATAAGGAAAACTCTGCTTCACAAATGACATACGTAGAAAAACAGCAGATGTCTGATGAAGTAAAGACCCAACTTATTGCCAAGTCTTTGGAAAACAAAATTAATTTCCTTTCGTCTTTGATAATGATGATGTAATGTAGTTAATAGGAAGAGCCTGCCATGCTCATGGAGTTATTAAAGAAGAAATGTTCGACATGCAGCAGGTCAGAAATATGGGTTTGCTTACCAGGGCCTTTTCCATGAGAGCATTTCTAGATATGGAGGAAAAAGAAGGATGAGAGTGATGTAGAATGTTTCTTTATGTCTTATTTGGAGCATAAGATGCATGTAATGAAACAAAACTTGTGAACATCCTCTTAAGAAGTTCAGAATTCCAGTGATCTGTGCAAAGAAGAAAATTATTTTTGTTAGGCAGCTTTTCCTGTTGAGATATTACTGCAAGGAAATAAAATATTTTTCTAGAGTGAAATTATAAAATAAATTATTTATCGTCTGATTTTTCCCTGATAAGGGTTAAACCAAATAAATATGGTGGGTGGGTGGACATGGTATTGACTAATTTAATGGGCTGAAAATATCTCATCAAGCACAGCAACAAAATAGTTTTGATTTCAACAAAACAGTGTTGGAAATAGACGTGATTGTTTATTTGCAATATCCTTTTTTAGTCGCTAGATGTCCCTGCCTGCTGGGAGGAACCAGGGGTGAGGTACCTGGGAAATAAAACAGGTGAAGCTCAAACCAAGCCGGACAGAGTCCTTGTGGGTTTGGGATCATGGATCGTTTAGAGGGAAAAGCCCTCTAAAATCATCGAGCCCAGCTGTTAACCCAGCATGTCCAAGGTCACCACTAACCATCTCCCCAGCTGTCACACAGGGAGCTGTCCTGCTTAGGGATATTTTTGATCTTTGTATGCACTTAAATGGTAGGAGAGGTAGTGCTGGAATGTATTTTTACCAGAGACACAGGATGAAAATTGGATTTGTTCATGAAAACTTTTGAGGAGCTACTTACTGGAATGGTTGAAGCAATCAAGCCTGGTTTGGCACAGCCTTGGTGACTCAATCTCCTCCCCAGTGATTAAAAAATACAAAATGTTTTTTATTGTAACCATAAAGGTGCTATTTAAAATTGGAGTTTAGTTGCTAAGACATGAGAAAAACTACAGTGCACATACATATATACACAGGCATGTGTGTGTTGTGTATATATCTGAGTGAGATCCCACAGCCCTGCCATCACTGGGGCTGCTGTTTGTTTTAACAATGTCCATGACAACAGTCTCAACAATTAAGTTTTATGTCATACATCAAATTTCACATTGTGTGACACGACTATGAGTAGCCCCTAATTAACTGGAAAGCTAATGTTGAACATTTGCATCTACTTCTAAAATTTCTCCCTTTCAGTACAAAATGCACACATTTTGATGAATCTGACTGCTCAACTCCACCCTGGTGTGAACAGACACGATGCTGGAGTCTTGTTCTCATGCAGGTTGTAGAATTGGCTTTTGTCTTTCCAGTAACAACCCGTTTGCTACAGATGGAAGCCAGGACTCACTTTGTGGAAGGTCAGCTCCAAGGAGAGCTGGGACAGATGTTGTTCCCATGTCAGGACAGCTTTGGGCTTTAAATATTTGACAGTTGAGTGCAGATCACAAGTACAGAAAGCAGAGCAAAACACTGCAGAAGTGATTGTGGTTTCCAATTAACAAGTGAAAAATTGTGCCAGAGTTGAGTGTAAAATACCAAACATAACTCTCCAGAGAAAAAGCACATGTGACTGAAACAGTTCCCTTCAGCTGAAATGTGGGCATGGGGACTGCTAAACTGCTTTTATTGTAGAGTTTTATTTTTGCATATATGGCTAAAAGTTTATGGGCATTTACTTTAGCTTTAGTCTGCCCTATTCCCGATTTGACTTGCCACAAGTTGTTGTAAAAATAAAATTATTTTGGGTTTTTTGAATACCTACAAAATTGTTACGGTTATTAAACACACACAAGCTGATAGACTGCATGTTTATTAAGCTTGGATACTTGTTTCTTTGGAGCCCACCTGCCTGTGAATATTTTTCTCCAAAAGAGTCAGTTAAAGTTCAACAAGTTAATTTTGCAGTGGGTAAGTCATGCAGAGATGAGACCTGCTAAAATGCCATCAGAATGTTGAGAGTAATCATAGTTTGCTTCACTAAGCTGAGCTTCAGGAGTGAATTTTATTGATGTTGCAGACTCAAGGAAGTTCCTTGTCCTGGAAAGCTGCTTTCCTGCCCATGGAATTCCCAATCCTTTTAGGAAATGAAAATCTGAAGGTTCTTTGTCATGTACCTGATGAGTTCAAACTGCTCTGTCCACTCTCCTCCCCTCACACAAACACTTTATGGGTAAAAAATTCCAAAGAATCATTTCTGTTGTGCTGTATTTGTTTGGATTAGGGAGCCAGGGTTATCCAACTGAACAAGGCTCTTAAAATAAAATGGATCCTTTGAAATTCTTGCATTTAGTACATATTTGTTCTAATTTCAGCTGGATAACTAATTTTTTTTTATTGTGCTAATGGGCTGTTCTGCATATGTGGAAGCCATTTACTGTATGCCCTAGGTGGAAACAGACTCATATTTCATCTCTGAATATTTAACACTTAATAAGGTAACCACCTGCTTTTAAACTTATTCCAAAATATCTGAATGGCCTTTACTGCTCATTATGAATACCAAGATTATTTTTGATCTCCTGAAATGAAACAAATAACCAAACCAATTGAAGCACTAAATAAAAAAATTAAATAATTCTAGCCCCTCTATTTTTCACTAATTCAGACCACTTTATAATGTTATAAGTCACTTTGAAGGAGTTCTGTAGCTTTAAAAGCCAAGGCTCCACATAGTGAAAGTTTCTCCTTCTCACCATGACACAGTGAAACCACAGAGTGTGGAGTGGGGTGAGGGCAGGTGCTGAGCTCTGCCTGTTCCCTTCAGCTCTCACCAAAGCTGTCTGGAGCATTCCTGCTGAAACCTCAAACCAGGAGAAACAATTCCCTGCATCTGTTCCACTTTGCCCCCAAATTTTGTCATGGCTCATGAACCTGCATCTGGGGAGGATGAAATTGGCAGGGAGGCATTGCAAATGTGGCTGCGAGCCACGTACTTACTCCTCACTTTGGAGCTGGCTGCTCAGGACTTCAAACAGCTTGAGCAGTCTCATTTTCTGGGATTGGCATGGCTGAGGAACAGGATTAGGCTGGAGTGGTGGTTATGTGGGGGAAGTGTTACCTTAATTCAGCATTTCCTGTTCCTCTTGGTTTTATTTGATTTTGATGATGACTGTACAGGACAAGAACATGATTAGTACCATATTATCAAGCTCTGAGATGCCAACCTTCTTCAGGCAGTGCCAGCAAGGCTGGGGATTACTGAGCTAAGTTTTCCTTCTGGGAATAGTCATGCTATTGCCATTCCCCAGTGCAGTCAGCTGCCAGGTTAACACTGTTGGCTGCTTCAGTGCTTCTCTTCTGGTGATTATTAAAACCCCCACACTTCTTTCCAGTTTCAAAGCATGGCAGTGAATGGATTGTGCAAATGTGGGGAGAAAAAGGAGAGAGGACTGCCTTTGGTATGCTGTTTATTGGATGGGTGGAGCAATGCATTTTTCCTGTGGAAAGGAAGGTTTAAGATGGGCTTGGATAGGAAGGTGAAAGTGCTTGTGGCTGGCTTGGGTACAGCAGAAAATGTTCTACTGCCTAGCAGCTCTATTTCCTGGGCAATAATCCTCATTTTAATTAAAGCCATGGCAGCATAGACGACTACCATAGCTGATATTCTCTCTCTTGAGATTGGAACTATGGAGGTGGCAGTAGGTTTCTGGACCAGTTTTCTTTAGGCCATTTGAGAACTTCCTCCCAGACCAGAACTCCCTTTACACCTTTCCAGAAGATAAAGAAGACTTACGAGAGAGCTGGAGAGGGACTTTGGACAAGGGCCTGAGTGATAGGACATGGGTGGAATGGATTCCTATTGTCAGAGGGCAGAGTTAGATGGGATATTGGGGAGGAATTCTTGGCTGTGAGGGTGGTGAAGCTCTGGCAGAAGTTGCACAGAGAAGCTGTGGCTACCCCTGGATCCCTGCAAGTGTTCAAGGCCAGGTTGGACAGGGCGTGGAGCAGCCTGGGACAGTGGAAGGTGTCAGCAGAAGTTTGGAACAAGATGGTATTTAAGGTCCCTTCCAACCCAGACCAGTGTGTGATTCCATGAATTTAGGAGTATTTTGTGGATAGCTGGTGTGATAGCAAGGAAACAACCTGCCCACATTTGCTATGGGAAAGAAATTGTGTTACAGCTCTTGGTACCATCTGGAGGTTCTTTGATGCCAAGGCTCCAAGTCCAAATGGGCTACAATGCCAAAGCCAGCTGGGGAGTGAGGAGAGCATTTATCTCTGAGGCTGAGCCATCACATGGATGCAACACAGCCTTTTGGCTTATCAGAGATGGTAGAAAGTGCTGCTCACAGGTGTTGCTGTGAGAGAGCTCAGCATCAATAAGGAGAAAGAAAACTTCCAGAACCAGGATTCTCTGATAATCGACGAGCACGTGTCCTCCCTCCAAAGGAACTGCAGCTCTCCTTGGAGCCTTCCCCTCTGCCCGCCAGCCTAACCTCTGTCCTGCTGAGCCTCACCCCGGCCAGCTCCTGCTCTTCCACGTGCTAATCTTGGCCAGACACTGGGACAACTGAGTGTCTGCTGTGCTATCCTGGGCTGTAAACAATGGGCAGAGCCACGTGTCATCTCCAGGCTCTCTGCTCCAAACAGTGGCGTGAGCGCTGTGCGCTGCTGGGAGCAGTTCTGTGGAGCGCTCGGCATGCGAGGGGGACAAAGGCTGCTGGGCCTGCCAAATATCCCGAGCACAGACGAGGCTCAGACACGTGTGTTGGACCAAAGCAGAGCAATAGTGGCAGGAGGATCAGTAAAAGCAGCTTGAGCTGTTACAGCCACTGGTTTTCCTTCTTTTGATGCAGAGAATGGAGAATCATGTTTTTAGGAGAATGGTTCCCCATTGGGGGAGCTGGTGGATGTCAGATAACAGGGAGGGACTGTCAGGGTCACTGATGATGTTAGCAGAAAAAGACTGTTCTGTTCAAACTTGCTCTTTTTGTGTAAAACTCAGGATTGTTGTGAAGAAAATAATTTCTGTGATCTCAGAGTTTGCTCTCCACTTCTGGACTGAACCAGGGCTTTTGTGAAGCAGATGAGTTATTTCAACTCCTGGGTCATACTGAGCCTTTTTACCCTTAAAATGAAAAAGATTAAAATCTGGGTTTTGTACAGCAGAGGTTACTAAAACAAGGAGAAAACTCAGTTCTTTTCCTAGGTTTTGAAAGAAATCTGATCTGTAATATTGAGGAATTTATTTCACCACTGTGCCTTTCTTTAACCATCTGTAAAATGGGAGTGATACTGGCTCTGTTATGTCAGGTGTCTTAGGAAGTGTAGGACAAACGAGCCAGGGAACAAGCCAGATGCTGATTGTATTGGAGGATCTTTCAAAGCCCTGAATCTGACAAATCCTAACTGCACATGAATCTGTCATTTTCCTTTGCTCCCTGGGCAGAATAATATGAAGAAGTTCTGGGCTGTGAGGGTGGTGAGGCCCTGGCACAGGTTGCCCAGAGAAGCTGTGGCTGCTCCATCCCAAAAATACTCCAGGCTAGGTTGGACAGGTCTTGGAGCAACCTGGTCTAGTGAAAGGTGTCCCTGCTCATGGCAGGGGGTGGAAATGGAATGAGCTTTAAAGTTCTGTCCAATGCAAATCATTCTGAGATTCTATGAATCTGAAATTCTGTTTTCATAAGCTTCACCAGTAAGATGTTTTTTTCTTGGAAGGGTGAAGAATGCAAAGATTTTGTAGCTTTAGCTGCCACTTATTTTAAACAATTCATCCCTGCCTGTAACAAGGAACGAATTATTTTGAGCAGCATGACACTTTGCATATTTTCAGTATATTCATCTTCCCAGAAAAGACAGAGCTTGAGCTTTTAAAGCAAGAGCGTTCAAAGTCTAGTTGTACTCTTTAACACTCCTCCTGTGCCCTGTTTTAACGCCCAGTTATCACTTCCCTCTTTCTTTTGTGGGTCACAAAGAAAGCTCAAAGCAATCCTCACACAGTGCCTTGCTCTCCTGTGCAAACAGCACGGAGCAAAACAGGTGAACTGCTATCTGCTACTTGCCTTTGCTTGGTGCCAGGACTCCTCACAAAACCTATATCCAGCAAGAGTTAATTAGATTCTATATCCAGTTAGATGTGGTGCACCCTAAGACAGATCACATATATTGTCATTTTCTGCTTCCTCTGCTGTGTCTTCCTCTGCATCCTGTGAATGAAGGAGAGAGCCCTTAGTGATGTGCTGCTAATGCTGTGTGTGTGTGTTACACAGGCTCTTGCTGCAGGAATGCTGACACAAACAAAAAGGAGATAACTTGGAAATTCTATTGCTCCATTTATGTTATTATTGTAGTTAATGGTCTGTCAGCATTTCCATTATAAATCCCTATTTTCAGGGTTTTATAACTCAGCCGTAAAAATTCTCTCCAGGCTGAATTTGGCATGTGTGTTTTCAGCCTGAGAGCACATGTGTTTTTTTTTTTAACAAGTTTAAAAAAAAAAAAAATAGAACTGCATTCACAATTTTTAAGATATAGAATTGCCAGGAAAAAAAAAAAAGCACCAACAAAAAATAGGTGATTGGTTGCAGATGCTCTCTTTGCACTCATATAACTCAAAAATTGCTGAGTTATTTCAGCTGTAATTGTGGGTATGTGTAAGGTTAAAATGGTGGATTTAGTACTATTCCTTTCTTTATGGTGTTGGTATTTGACAAGCAAATAGAAAACAGACCCTGATACTGTATACACCACGTCTGAGCTGACCTGGGTGTAAACTGACCTCCCAAACCTGCCCACACTCCCCTCACCAAGACCACATTGTTCCAGTGTCAGCAAGGATGGGGATGCTGCAAGAGGAGAGTGGGGACCCCAGTTCAGGTTTTGTTGGGTTTCTCTGCCTTTACTCCATCAGGTATGTGCTGGTGTGTGGCTCCAGAATCCAGAATCCCCATCAGCCAGGTGGTGTTAGGAGTAAAGAGCTACAATAGACACATGTTCCACACATTCTGAGGCCCAGCTTTGTCCACCTTGTTTACAGAGGGGCTGCCCTGTGTCTGAAATCACCCCAGAGAAGTTTACACAAAGATGAGTGTAAACCACATGTTTTACAGTGAAGCATCTGAAAAGAAAAGAAACAAGGGGAAAGACCAAAAGATTATGTCTGAATTCTTTGCAGTCTGCACACACAGATTTTCCTTCTGTTCTCTCCACAGTACCTGTGGCTCTTCACTTCTGTTCATTCACCATAGCTGGAACAGAAAAGGGTGACCAGCATCCAGAGACATTTTATTTTAAAATCTCCTGTTTTTCTAATTCCCCAAATGAATTTTCTTCCAAATGAATTAATTACTTTAAGAACTGACTCTGAGAGCAGGCTGCAGTAGAGTCCATGGATTTTTAATTTCTCTTGCATTTGGGTACTTTCTCCATAACATTTTACTGTGCCTAAAACCATCTCATGTCTTACCAAGGATGAACAGTTCCTTTCAGGCTAGGAGAAAGTGTGGAATAATTGTAGCAATCCCATGCCATAGTGATTCCTGCCATTACTGTACTTTGGCACTGTAAAATCAGCAGTGCCTATAAAAGTATGTCAAATAATGATTATGGAAATTTATAATCTGCTTTTATTTCTTTTTTTTTTTTTTTTTTTTTTTTTTGGTGCATCTTATCAGATAAATCTTTTTGTAAGTATTCAATTCTTTACATTTTTGCTATCCATACTGAATTTTCTCTGTGATGTTTTTAACATCCTGTGATATATAACATCCCATCATATCTTAAACATTCCTTTACATCAGTATGAAAGGTCATGTACTTGGACTGTTTTTCATTTCACGAACATCTGGGCTTATGAGATTAACAGAACAGTATAGCATTGCCTTCTTTTTGGTCTCTTTTATTAATAACTTGTGAATAACACTTGTCTTCTACCATGTGGATTATACTTCTGTTGGGGTAATTTCCTCACTATAGTAATGGCTGCTAGTTAACCCCTTACTCACAACTGCTGCTGCTCCCAGCTCAGATGTATTTCTTTTTATGTTCATATTACAGTCCTGTATGTTTCCACTGGGTGGGAACAGGTCATTTCCTAAATAGAGGCATTTCCACATACAGAATCCCACCTGAGCTCCAGCTGTCACTCTGGAGAAGGCCTGGGGCTCCTGGAGGTGCTCTGGTGCATCCCCCAGCCCTGTGCAGATGCCCCTGAGGCTGAAGGTGTGTTCAGTGGCACTGGGTGCCTGTGTTAATGTCAAAAACTTGTTTTTATATCTGTGGTGTTCACAGTCAGGAATTGGGGTGCTCCAACAGTGCAAAGGGATGGCCACATGATTTAATGGTCAGGGACTTCAGACAAGGGTCTGGAGTGACAGGACAAGAGGGGAATGGCGTCCTAGTGACAGAAGGCAGGATTAGATGGGATATTGGGAAGGAATTCCTGACTGTGAGGGTGGCAAGGACCTGGCACAGGGTGCCCAGAGGAGCTGTGGCTGTCCCTGGATCCCTGGAAGTGTCCCAGGCCAGGCTGATGCCTTGAGAGGCTGCCTAGAGCAGAGGCTGGACAGTGTTAAAGGAATAAAGTGGGATTTATTGGAAGGCCTTTGAAGGATACACTTTGAGCAGGACAAGAGCCTGGCCATGGCTCCACCCAAGATGGATGACAGCTCATGAGATTTCACACTTTTTTAAGTTTTGGTCCATTTACATATTGGGTTAATTGTCCAATTACAGCTCCAGGGTATGAAATTCCATCCTTCCAGATTGCTCTCATCAATTTGCTGGTTTTTATACTTTTTGGGCCCAAAACTGCAATGGTGGCCTTGTTTCTTGGGCTGGAAAAGGATTGTTTTGTCTAACTAAACTGTGAATAGAACTTGCTAACACTTTATGTGAAATCAGAGTTATATTCTAATGCAGTACAGAATCTGGAAAATATGAAAGTTAATGCTTAAGGCATCATTTCACCCCTTTAGAGGCTTGAGGCATCAAGGCTGGACAGGGCTTGAAGCAACCTGGGCTAGTGGAATGTGTCCCTGCCCATGGCAGGGAGTGGAACTAGATGATCTTTAAGGTTGTTTCCAGCCCAAACCAGTCAGTGATCTTGTGATTTCTCATTAACAAAGCCATGAAACAGGAATGAGAATAATTTAGAATGTGTGACACTAAAGGCTTTACCTGATTGATTGGTGGTTTCATATTCTGCAGAAAACACACAGCCAGTCATATGGGACATGAGAGGTGAAATAAAATAATCTAAAAGGCCATGAGTAGCTTTTCTATGCATAGAATCACAATATGGTTTTGGCTGGAAGGGACCTTAAACACCATCTCATCATTGATGAAATCTTTTACTGGAGTTTAATTGTCAGAAATGTGGAGAAATTGGTTCTGCACCTGCAAACAGAAAAACATTTAACAGAGGACCAGAGAGACCTGGAGACTAAAAGTCTCCATAGTGTGTCACCAGTCTTTTAATCTGTTATTTCTTCCCTTTTGTCTGTGTATTTATTGTGTGTTTTGTGGCTATAGTGTATCTCCCATAGCAATTCCATGAGGTTTGGCCACAAGATGGCATCTGATTTCATAACCTTCTTTTAAAATATCTCTTTTTTTTCTGCCTTGATGGAGTAATGCCCAGTTTTCCTGCAGCAAATTATAACCTACTTTCCTTCTGCCTTAGGGAATGTCTTCAGAGGAAAATGCAGTAGGATTTTCCATGGCATTCTTGGTTGGAACCACCAGCAGACATGATGGGTGACAGTTGCTGTGAATCCTCTGCTCAGTAGCCCCACTCCTTCACCCTTCCAGGTGTAACTGCTGCCTCTGTCAGGATTGTTGCATGAGAAATGAGAACTGACACAAAAACTTCAGCTCATTTCATTTGTGAAATGATCCAGAGTCCCTCAAAGCTGTTGAACAAACTCTCACTGACATAGAAGAAACTTTACTGAGCCCCTGCTTACAGAAAAAGATCTTACAATTTTTAAATTCTAACTAAGCTGCACAAAGTCAGGGGTTATGTGTTTGTTCTTTTCTGCTTCAGAATATCTCCTATGTCCCCTGCATTTGGGGAATGAGGAACAAACAGATTTGAAGGATGAACAGACAATCCAACCAACTCTTCTGAGCAGACTGGGAATTCTGCATCTGCAATGGCAGGAGAAATAACTGGGATTTATCAGGGGATCAGACCTACAGCAAACTTCAAGAGTTGGTTCCTGGAATGGGAGTTGGATTAAGCAGTATCTTAATTTGCCAAGGGAGATGTAAATTATTCAGAAATTATTCAAATGGGTTTAGCTTAACTGTGAAAACCAGTGATCCAAGGTAGCTCTATCATAAGCAGTATTTTGATAAGATTCTGTTTGTTAATTACTGGATGATGTGAAAGATGCCATTTTAAGTTTTTCTAAGGAACTTTAGCAATAAGAAAATTGTGAATTGCTCTGGAATATTTTATCACAGCTGACCTTCCAATAGCTTAGAGAAGGCAACAGGTGAGAACCATAAAGTCCTTGGTGAGTTTTACTTGTGTGTGTTTGTTGCAATCTGGCTCAGAAGCTCCACACCCCTTTGATTGCTGGAAGCTGGTGGGGTTCAGACAGAGCTGGGCTGAACTTGGCCTGTGTCCTGCACTCACAGAATCCAGAATGGTTTGGCTTGGAAGGAACCTTAAAGCCCATCTCATTCCAACCCCTGCCATGCACAGGGACACCTCCCACTGGACCAAGTAATTCAGAGCCCCATCCAGCCTGATCTTGAACTCTTCAGGGATAGGGTGTCCACAACCTCTCTGAGCACATTGTTCCTTCAATATCTGCTACTCTCTCCCCTTTTCCCTCCCAGGGATAAAGGTGAACTCGTCAGATTTTGGATCCAACAGCTTCTGTGCTCTTCCTTGAGCTGCTTTGGCCTTAATCCTAGTTCATGTCAATGATGCTGTTTTGGGGTTTGGAAATGTGTGTACAAAGATTTCATTCAGAGCCACACTGTCCATATCCTCTCCACTGGACAGCCACAGAAACCATTTCCTCTCTGTTTTGCAACAGATTATTGAAATAGCAACTGTAGCACCTGTGTCCTTGGCTGATCAAACAAAGCAATACTGGAAGGTGCCAAATGCACTTTAATTTTTAAAAAATAACAACTCAGTAGGATTATTCCAATCCAGCTGGAGAAAGAAGCCTCAGGAACATTGCAGAAACAAGTGTCCACTACAGCCCACCAGGAAGGACTGTAGGGACTCTTTACAAATTACAAACCATGGGGTAAGAACCTCTGTGAGCTGGGCTGGGAGAGCCCACAGGAATTTCAGAGATGGGTGAAACTACCCAGGCAATGTGGGATTGTAGGTAATTGTTTGTCCTCATTGTTGCTGCTGAACTGATAAATCAAGAAAAAGAGGAGATTTATCTATGCAGCCTGGTAACTCTGTATGAAATGTAGAAGAAAAGGTAAATGAATCATAGAATCAGGGAACTGTTAAGGTTGGAAAAGACCTTTAAGGTTATCAAGCCCAACCTTCAACTCAGCACCACCACCATGTTCACCACCAAACCATTTCCTCAAAGTGGTCATGAAAGAGAGGTGAACACCAGGCAAAGTGATAATGGCTGAAGCACTGAAAGGGATTTTTAAACAAGAAGTTTGGCAAAGAATGGAACAATTAATCATGGTCCCTGTATTGGTGTGTGTCGTTGGATTTTCTGAATGAAATTTTTCTGTATATGGGGCAGAGCTAAAGCCTCTTTGCCCTGTGGATTCCTGGTGCCTGGTGAGGGCTGAGCTTGTCCCACAGGTTTTTCTCAGTGATGGGACATTGCCAAGCTCTCATAGATGTACCTTCTTTTAAAACATTGAGTGTCTTTAATTTCTCTGAAACTTCTTCCTTTCAGTCTAGGCACTAATGACTGAAATGTGCAAGTGAGGATGTTTGTGGAGAGGACAGACCCTGTATGATCAGAAAACTGAGCTAAATCCTCTATTTTAAATGACATTTTAATACAAGCTCTGTTAACTTCATTAAATGTCTCTGCTGATACTTACCCTGGCATCTTAGAGACTTATCTTTATTCCTATTGCATTCCACAGAAGCAAGGAAGGGTTGATATCTTATTTTTCACTGGAACTACTGGAACAGAGAAATTTTAACTGAGATGACAAAGCTATTTAAGTGTATAATTCTTAGCAGTAACTTAAGGCTCTGTAAAAGTAATCCCCTGAAGGATCTGGATCCAAACAATTTGCTCAAGATCACACTGAAATTGTGTAGCAGATGAAATTGTGTATGTGAGGCTTGACTTCCCTGCACTTGAACACCCTTTTCTTGATGGAGACAGAAGCTGCCCTGCAGAGCAGGTGGGGTGGGAAGGAGTTGGAGCCAACCTGCTCCAGCTGCTCTCCTGCCCTTCTGCCCTGTCACAGCCACCCCAGCTGTCCCTACAAGGTTCTTGTGGGTGTCCCATGCCAGGCTAATGGAGCAGGGCTATTTTAAAAGGTGTAAATAGCAGACCTTTGCTCATTCTGCCTGCTATCCAGTGCTTCCATGAGCAATTTTCCTAGGAAGCTGACAGGACTGAAGGCTGTCCCATTTTCCACAGGTATTGCTGGATCCAGGAGAGGATGTTTGCAGAGTCTGTAACTTTGCACATTTCCATTCTGCCTGAGCCTCCCTTCAGCTCTCAGTGGTTGAGAAGTCAAGGAAAAGCTGCTGTTGGCAGAATTCACTCTTGTGCTGAGATTTGGCCTGAGGAGCTCAAGGGTGTGTTTTGGTGAGGTTTGCTTCAGGTAATTATTTGCCCCTTGGTGCACTTGGTGGTACCAAAGCTCTATGTGAATGTTAAAGAGTGGATTTTCAGAGAGCTTATAGCTAGTCTGGAGAATATTCCAGCTAAGAATTTATTTTGAAAAAAACTGACTCTCTTAGTGAGAGGGGCTGTCTTTGTTTGGCATGGAGGAGTTTCAAACTCTTCCAGTCCAGGTCTTAAGGAAAGAGATGACTGCAACACTGAGGAGCTAAGGACAGCTATCCGCTGACACCTCCATTTTCAGCTTTCCACATCTGGTTAAGTGCATTATGGCATTTTTGCTTTTACATATGAATCATTAGCTCTTGGCTGTGGCCTGTAGGAAAAAGAGACAGCAATTTTCATGTGCCTGTCCATATTCTTGTACAGAAAGGGGATAATATTTTTTTAAAATACACTGTGTGAATGCTGCTGTTACTTCTCTCATCTAAGTATCTCCAAGTCCTCTGTAAATTGTAATCAAACCAGCTGCATGATGAGGCAATTCAAAGAATAAGGAGAAATAGCAGATCAGTTTCCATTTCTTTTATGAATCCAGAGAGAAACACATACTCCTTTCCTGCTAAACAATGAGAAATTCCTGGTTTATTCGGATGCACTTGAAATGTGAAGTGGGACTACAGTTTATCCATACTCTTCTTTTTTGCTAATGTGCTCAAAATGGGGTTTACTTGGAAAATGTGCTTTCTTCAGCAGAACTGGAGCCTTCATCTAAACAGCCTTTCCCAATCTAAGCAGGATAGTAAGTGGAAACGGAGGTTATTACTCTATTAATCTCCCGTGTGGCTCAGTAAAAGCTCTGGCAATTTCTTGTGTGACTTTCCTGTGTCAAATGGGAAAAACTTTTATACTTTCTGGTCCTCACTTCTGTACTTCAGTCCCTAGCCCAAATTTTCTTTGCTGTCAGCTGCTGCCTTTGTTGCCTGTGAAGCACCATCATGACACCCAGGGAGATTTGAGCTGCATTTTTGTGCTTTGCTGTCTCACCTGCTCCTGTTCTGACAGTGGGGCAGAGCAGCAGCATTGGGAAACCTCTGGTAGCTCTGCAGGGACTGCTGAGCTCCTTGGCAAAGCCAGAAATCCCCAAAATCCAAGTGACTTCCAGGCACTCCTAAGGTTCTCTGAGAGCTCCAGTGATCCTTTTGGCTGCCCAACAGGCTTGCTGTGACAGCGACACTTTCTGCCATCTCTCCTTGATCCACAAAACCACCCCAAACCAGCTGCTGCAGAAATTTTTTTTTTTTTTTTTTTTTTTTTTTGTTTTTTTTTTTTGTTTTGTTTTGTTTTGTTTTGTTTTTTTTTTTTTTTTTTCTGTAGCTTTTGTAAGACAGAGCAAGTCTTACCCCTTTTTAAGGAAAAGAGGCTTTTTGGGTGTCAGAGAGGAGTTTAAAACTTGGGATAAAACTGTGTCTCGGTTATGAGTCTATTCAAAGGATGGGAATATTGGCTCTATTTCTAGAAGGAGCATTTTCCACTGAGCCTGTGATTCCATAGCAGTTTAAGCCAAAATAAATTGGTCTAGTGCTACCCCTAACCTCTACTTGCACGTTCCCACTCCCATCTCCTCTCCTGTCTGTTCTGTGCCTGCAGCTGTGGATGAGCAGAGCTGCTCCCTGCATGCAGGGGGTTTGCAGGGTGGCAGGAGGGCAGGGCAGAGGTGCTGTGTTTCTGTAACACCCAAAAGCTAAGTCACCACCTGGCCAAAAATTCTGGGAACTTGTGGCCTGCCTTAATCAAATCCACATGTCCAAACAGGAAGCCACTCAGTGCTGTTCTGCAGTTCCATGGGCAGCCTGGGATGGAGAGTGGGGAAGATGCTGTTGAGTATTTTTCCTAGTTCTCCCACTAATTTATGCTCTTTCTGACCTTTGGCAAAACAATTTAATTTGCAGATGTCCAAACTGTACAATGGGGCTATCAATACATTTCATCCCATAGGAAACTTGCTCAGTGACACTCTGTGAGCCAAGACATCTGAGATCCCTGGACAGAAAGTGCTTCTGTATTGCTATAATTATGATTTTGTTTGGTATTGCATGTTTGTAAACATGGGGCAAGAAGTCTGAAAAAATACCATAAATCAAGGACTCTGGAAAAATGTCCAAAGGAAATATATCCTTTGGACACTACTTTCACTCTAGAGTTTGTAAATACTACAGTTCATAGTAGAGAAAATATTTTTCTGCATTCTGTTGTCACTGAAATGACAGAAAAAACAGAGCGACTTCTTGTCCTCACGTAAAAATATTGAGCCCAAATTAAAAATGGCTTATAATTATTTCAACCTTTTTTCTTCAGGGAAAAAAAAGAGAATGCTGCAGGGAACCCAGAGCATTACCTGGTCTGGGCTGTGCTGCAGGGGCTAATTCAAAACTGAATCACAGAATCATGAAATGATTTGGGTTGGAAGGGACATTAGAGATCATCCTCTTCTAACCCAAGATCCACAAGATTCAGCAGAGAAGAATAAAGTAAAGGGAGCTCAGCCAAGCATCTCTGCTGGTCCCAACTGTCAGAGTTTATCAGGGTCTAAACTCAAGTCTGGGCTTTGTGACCCTCAGGAGAAAGGTAGAATAGGTATAATGGAAATATAATATATTGGAAATATAATATAAATATATATATATATAATTATATATAACTATATATATATTATAATTTTATGTATACATATAATTATATACGATAACGGAAATATAATATATATAAAGGAAATATAATAATGGAAACAGTCAGAAAAGCGGGTTTGTTTCCTGTTTCAATGTTCCTGCTCCCGCACATGTGCAGCCAGGGCGTTTCCATGGGCAGCACTGCTGGAAGCTGCTCCCTCCTCCCGCATCTGCGCTGGCAGCGGGCAGTGAATGCGGGAGACCAGGCTGACAAAGAGCTGAGCATTATCCTGAGGATAAATGAGTTAACCCATCACTGCAAACACTGTGCTGGCGGATTTTAGTGCAATTAGCTCCACAAATACCAAGACATGCAGTCTGCAACCAGACTAAAAGGTCTCCTAAACAATTAGGGGACCACGGCCCCATGGACCCCTGTCATGCACATTAATGTCACTGGCCTTAGCAAAGGGGATGTGTGTGCTTTGATGCCAGGGGAATCCAGGGTTTGACGGCCCCATAAACTTCATCCCATTTTTGGTCCCACGACTCAGTGGCATTTTATTTACTGCACCTAATAACATTCAGTCAATAAACACGTACAGGTTGGAGAGAAGGTCTAGTGTGAGCTTAATTACCTCAACTCTGTGCCTTCTCTTTTGTTATGTACATCATGGATACTTGACAGCATTAACATTCCTGGAATTGTATCTGCCATCCTTTGTAAAAGGATTGAATACTACGCATTAGTTCGGGCTCGTGGGGCATTTGTGTCTCCAACAACAGCTTAATTATGGACATTGTTTACTAATCAGTATTAAATTGACAGACTATGAGGGCTAATCTGGAGATTAACACAATAGCTTGTTTTCATTTTGTTCTTCTAGCAGTTTATTGAATGCAAGATTTAAAACAAGACCCTTTTGTGAGCTTTACCTTCCCCATCACAGCTGTGTGAGTGGAAAGATCTGTGCATTTCCTTTCTGAAACTTCAGAGTTTGGGTACAAACATTTTGCTCAAGATCTAAGAACAACCATAAAAATATATTTGTTGTATTGGATGTAAAAGTGGTACAGGGTGTCCTTTCTGTAGGATCAGCAGCTCACAAATCTTTAGGCTCGTTTTAAGCCTCCTGTTTGTTCTGTTTCACGAACTATACAGAGTATCATCACTCAAACAAATGCCAGCAGACCCCAGGCCCCAAGGAGTAATTTGTGTAGTGAGAAGATTGGATGTCACTGTGTGCAGAGTCATTCAGTGAAAGCTGTGGGCACCTCTGGGCCCTCTGTTTTGCCCATACAAATTATGGAATTCCCTGACAGTTCTGATCTCCCTGTGAAGAATTTCCATTGTTGGCCATGAAAGCTGCCCAGAGTTGAGCTTGTTCTGCACAGGTGCCTGTTTGATCATGAGGAATTTGAGGGTTTGTTTAGGGAAGGGCACACATGTGAGAGTGTCTTACACACGTTGTGTCTGCTCTTGTCTGACTGCAGCACTGGTGATTTACAGCCATGACACTGATCTGACATGTCAAGTTTCCAAAATATTCACATCTGTGTCCCACTCGGATTTTCTGAACTGCTGAAAACACCTCGGGTTTTGTAGTCTGGGAATCTTTGCTTCCTGCAGGATTATTTATCTAATTAAGTAGAAATGAATGAAAACTCACTTAGTAATAATGAGATAATCTTTTTCTAGTCTCTTACTTTCTCCAAACGTGGTGTAGAGTGGAAGAAAGTGATGCAACACTGCACTTCACAATCCCAGTGATGGTGGGAGATAAAACAACCAGGAACAAGAGGACAAGGGCTGTTACTTCCCTCTGTCTCACACATGGCAATTCTCCCATGCCAGGTTTAATGGCAGTGTGGCACTCCAAATTTCATTATGGAGCAACAGTCATTTTACTAGTGGCAAGAAATATGACAAACCCAACAAAAAAATCTGACAAATATTTCTGAGCTGCTCAGCAGAGTGTCTCCAAAGTCAGCACTCTTCTTGTCCATGCACTCCTCATGCTGGAAGTAATTAGTATAAAAACCTTAATCTTTTTTTGCATCCGAGCCACGCGGTATAATCCAGCCTTTCAGAAGGATAAGTCAGTATTTCTGAGCTCACTTGGATTTAATGTAAACAATAAAGGGCTAATTCAATAAAATGGCTTTGACCCATCAAAATCTACTTTGGGGAGCTGTAGTGCAGGCTGGGAGCCCACATGGGGTGTTGTGCATGCAGGAGTGTTCAAACCTGCCTCTTTGGAGAGCAGCTCAGACTGCAGATGGACCAGCCCTAAGGAGAGACACTTGTTAGACATTTTGCACCTTGCTTTTTGGGTTATTCTTAAAGAATTTGCTTGTCAAATACAATATGAAATTTACTGATTTATTCTCAGATCTTGGGAAAAAAATAAAGCAAGAAAAAAAAGTAACTGCTTCCCCCCCCCATTTTTAAAATTTTTGATTTTAAGCTTCTTCAGAGGACTTTGGTTTCCAGGAAACTTTGAAGATATTTATTGTCTGTCTCTAAAAAAAAAAAAAAAAAAATCACAAGAATTATATTAAATTTAAGGCATTCAAATGCATTTGTTTGTTTCTGAAAATTAAAGCTAGAGGTCTCCAAACATTTCAGCTCACAGCCTCTGACAAGTCTCCCAAAAGAAATACAGGTTCCTGCACAGTGAGTTAAAGACAATGGCCAATAGGGTCTTTTTTAGTTAAAAATTGTCCATTAATCACAGGTTGAAAGTGGTGTAAATGATTGGGTATTGTAGCACAGGCAAGTTTTATTTACATTTTACTTTTGCTCTTTGCTGCTTAACTCAAGGGGTTGGGAGGTGTCCCTGCCCATGGCAGGGGATTGGAACTGGATGGATATTAAAGTCCCTTCCAATCCAAACCATTCTGGGATTATATGATTGTGTGGTTGTTCTTTTACACAGGAGCAGCAGGGTTTTACAAACTGATTCATATTGACTTCATAGCTGTGAATATAAATACATAAACCAGGTATTTTAACTATAATGCACACATGTTAACCACTCTGCTCTCTGGATCCACCTTTTTTGCTGTTGCTTACATTCAGTCCTTTTTAAGCAATAATTTTGAAGGGGTGGGCACTCAAATATTTTCCTGGGACTCTTGGGAAGCTGATAAAGTTTGCCAGTTAATCCAATAAAGCTAAGTCTGTTGCATCAGACCACATCAGTCAGATCAGTTTACACTCTGTCTTTTAAAGCAGGTCTTTGTTTATTTTCTTAAAGAAGTACCTGCTACCTGTACATGTGCTCCCTGGGCAGGAGGGACCACCCCACTGATCATTTATTTCCAACCCCTGTTTCTCTAGGCTGTGGAATGTTTTTTGGAAGCTGGATTAAAGTGTTGAATTACAACAGTATCTGGTCTTTCTTAAAGGCTGAGAAGAACAAAGTCAGCCAAATTCTCTACTAATGTGTTCCAATATTTAATAATGGTTACTACAAGGAAATTACTTTTTGTTTTAGAGTTGAATTCATCTGTCTCCATGCAGCCACTGGATTTTGTTATACTTCCATTAGATCAAGAAATTTCTGGCTCTCAGGCCCCTTCTTCATGCATCAAGCTCAACAGGCTGAACTCCTTAAGGCTCTTACTATAAGCTTCCTTTTTCAAGATCTGAATATTTTTTGAGCCCTTCTTTGAATACTTGAGGAATATTCCAACCTCCTTCAAAGCATGAGCATCAGAACAAAGCAGCTGCTCTAACAGATGATGTGTACAGAGGCAGTGTTGCATTTATTTCATAGATGCTTTATGATCAAATGAACTATTGTTTTTTGCCACAGCATCTCAGAGATTCGTGTATGTCTATTTCCCCTTGTAGCCTTACTGCTTTCCAAGTCTCTCTCCCATCCTGCTGGCAAAGCCTACATGTTATATTTCAATATATATTAAAATGGCCAAGTCACCCATCCATGGTAGTAGTTTTTCTTTCTATCCACTGCAGAGAGGTTTGAAAGCAGCTTTTGTCACACCCTGATGACAACTGGATGCACATTACTGCTCCCTTAGACCTTTAGAAGCATTCAGGCTTGTGTGTTTCTGTACAATCTCTGACAACCTAACAGGTAAGTGTCTGCAAAAACTCAAATACTCTCTGGTTCTTCCTTTCTCTGCTGAAGGAGGTGTAGTCACTGGTTAAGTGACTTATCCCCAAGTTTCAACTGTAAAATCCTTTCTTCTTCAGGGAGTGAAGGAAAGAAAAAGATGATTCTGACACCTTTTTACTACTTTTGCTGTTAAAGCATAGAGGCTTCTAAACTTATTTTCTCAAACCACAACATTTTAAAATGCCTTTAGACATTGTCTTCTAGGTCTCACTGTGCCAGTTATTACCACCTCAGCTATTCTTTACCACTGGCATGTAAAGGTTCCTTCTCCCCAGCTGGTCAAAAATGAGCCAGATTAAATCAGACTGTGTGTCCAAACAGTTTTAGTTTCTCTAAACCAGAACTGCCTCAGCATCACACTCACCTCTGCTTCTCCTTCTCCTGTCTTCCCACAGACTTTAGTTGCCATCAGACTGTGCAGTGATCTTGGAGAAGGCAAACCCATTCATAATTACCCACTTTTTGTTAGGGTTAAGCTACAACCACATTTGGTTTCTTTTACAATGCAGGGAGAAATCTCTAGAGAGTAATCCAGACCACCTAAATTCTGATTTTCTTCCTCTCCTTTTAGGAAAGCCGAGGGTAAAGTTATATGATACAGTTGAGCTGACCTAACATCTTGCCCTGCTGTTGAAAGAGGCAGTTCTGCTCCTCCCCACTCTCACTCCACAGTATCATGATTATCCCATTCTCAACCTCCATTTATGCAGTTTGGTAAGAGATTCTCAGCCCATCTTCCAGGAGGTTGTTAACCCTCTCTGTTAAAACATTTTTAGTCTGTTAAGACAAAAAACTCTGTTCCTTGTAAAAGTTGCTGCGCTGTGCAACAAAATCAGCTTTGCCCTCCTTCACTGCTTCCTTAGTGAGCTAAACTTTCACTTACTGTTCTCAGCCTTGCTTGGGAAGTTTTCTGAGAATTCCTTTATAAACCTTTTTCTGCAGTCTGTCAGGAGCTCTGGGATGGTGCCTGGTATAATATCATGGATGTCAGTGTGGATTCTACTCAAAGAAATACAGCTGGACTTGATGATGTTAGAGGTCTTTTCCAACCTTAAGGATTTTGGAATGCTATAGTCCTTCCTGGACTTGGAATCTTCCATGTTCTTTGTAATAATATGTCCTTCATTCCTGGAAAACTACTGATTTTCTTATTTTCTCTCTTTTGTCTCATGCAGATCATCCTAATCAGTCTCCTTTATGGGGTTCTCAGGCAGGACTGAGAAATTTAGGGTTATGTCTCTGACCCCTGAGGTCTGTCTGGTCTGAGCCTGTGGCAATTCTCAAGCAGTTCCTCCAGGTTGCTCTTGCAAGACATTTTCTTCATATATCTACAGTGTCAGGTGCAATTAAATAAATCTAAGGATAAAGATTTTGGGCTTCCTCCTTGCTCTGACATGTTTTCAGTCATCTTTTGTTTCCTTGTCTATGCTTTTTTATGTAATTCCTCTGGGATAGAGTGCAGGGGGCCCTGTGCAGTGATTTGAATCTATCAGTTGAGGAAAGATGCTTCTCAAATTTTCTCCTCCACCTGAGCTGTTACTTTGTAGTTCATAAAGACAAACCCATGCCTCTCTTGAAGGAGAAATCAGAATGTGGACATGCAGTGTACTAGAATTAAGTTGATGACCCTCTGTCCATCTGATGGGAAACTGCAAAGCAAAGACTCGAGCTTAGCTCTGGGAATATTCTCAGAAATTCCATGGCCAGCCCCTTGCCTTTCACACTCTGTACTCCCTCAGTACCATCCCCTGGCAAAGAGTTGCAAATAAGCTTAGGAAATCACATTTCTCAAAGCTCTGTCTGTGGCCAGATGAAGCCAAACCTGTTTAAATTACTGCCAGTCAAAGAGATGCAAATGTCCATTGGGCTTTTTATTGGTTTTTCCCATTTGTAACTCCACCTTTTCCTTGAGCAAAGGAAGCAGTGAGGGAGGAAAGGAGCTGCCCTGTGTTAATTAGAGACTCTGCTTTTCCCAGTGACAGACTATCACTAATTACAACACAGCAGTGACCCCCCACTTGCCTCAGTGCTGCTGCTGGTGAGCTAATGAGGGGGAGAGGAGGAGCTGGAGCAGGAGGCTGTCCTGAGTAGTTTGAAGTGGTGTAGGAAGTGTTTGCTTCACTCTAAAATGGAGTTTGAGCTATAAGATTGGAATTTGCCACAACAATACAGATATGTTCTCATGACTTGCTATTAAAAATGCCACTAATGCTTAAATTAACAAATAAACTTTGCAGCATATGCTTGTCCTTGCCTCTGAGTGGAAGGAGGTCTGTCCCCACTCCTTGTTTGTGTGCAGATGACCTGCTCCACCTCATTAGCTCTGCAGTGCTGGGTGGTGTGCTGGGAAGGATGATCCTGAAAGATCCACCCATCTGAAAGGGATGAGGAGAGGCAGCCCAGACAAAGCTGCCACCCTGCTCCCCCCAAAAGGGGAATTGACTCCATCAGGGCACAGGAACAGGGATGCAAAGGAGCAAAAAGCTCCCATTTCCCTTGTGAAATGAATGAGAATGTTCCTGCTCTGGTTTTTTAAATCATGAACATGCATTCAATATTAAACCACATTCTATAATCAACAGTCCAGGTCCTGATTTGAGTTAAATAGTCCTCGGCTGGGGAGCTGACCTTCCCATTCCTGTGGGGTTTGAAACTGCCAGCTGCTGAGTTATTTTAGGTGTTTTTTCAAGAACACAATGCACAGCTAGATCCAATGATCATCCCCTGAAGGAAGTGCTGTCCCCTTTAGTTTTGTACAATTATAAATTTAAAAGACTTTTGATCCTGAAAAAAACTCCTCTGTATCTGGATGAAAAATACTCCTTTCCTGAAAGACAATATAAATGGCAAACTAACCAGTCAACTAAAATGGTAGATTTTTTCAGAATTCTCTAATTCACTTCAACTCTCAAAACCTAGTATTTAAAAAAGGTGTTACTACAATTCAAAACAATTCAGCAAATTTTGCCAGATGATGTGGTTTAAACAATACACTTTATCACTGACACCAGTGAGATTTGACTATTTTTTCAAAGGCACTGCAATATTTTGCTGAACAGCGATGTTATAAAATATGTTGTTAATTAAAATTATTCTTAAGAACCTAAATTAGTTAAATGTCAGTATCTGCTAGGCTCATTAAAAGGGAGAATCACACATTTAGGAGTGATCCAGAGAATCAAGTTCAGGATGAAATGAACTTTTCTTGTCTGTAAAGCAGTTGTTGAAGTCTCAGGAAGAGAGATTTGTACTGGGAATGCTGTTGGCATAGTGATAACCATCAAACTGAATGGACTCTTGGAAAGAACAACACTTGATAACAGCTGTGTTTGCATTAAACATTTTTAGAGTTCAGTTCAGAGCAGTTTTGCACCATATATGTAGAATTTTTATGCAGAATTTGCATACAGAGAGCATGGAATGCTCTTTACTGGGTAAATTATTTGCTTCTGCTATTTATTACACTTCCCCCCCCTGCCCCCCCATCCCCTGGGCACACGTGGCTGCAAGGATTTGAGTTAGTAGAGAAAACAGGTGTGCCTGGTCAGAAGAGCAAAAAAGCAAGCATTCAAGGGAAAAGTAGGATTTTTGTTTGGAGAGAGATGTATAAAGCAGCCCTCCCTCTGGGTCCAGCTAAAGTGACCTTTTGGCAAGAGTGAATCAAGGCACAGATACCACGGGCTGCATTTACCTCAGCTAATGCAGATGCTTTAATTCTCTCCTTATTTGGCAAAGCATTTAAGTACAATCTAAAATCAGGAATATTGCTGTACCAGGCTTACTCTCTCCTCTCAGGGAAAACGATTCCTCTAGATGCTTCTTCAGGTCATCAATGCAATGGGCCACATTCTCTCACTTTAGAGAAACCACAGGGAATTTGTCTGATAAATCTAAATCAGTCCAACACCTCATTTCAGGGGACAGGGGCATCCTCACTTACTCATCCTCATCACTCCTCATCTTCCTTGCCCTTCTCAACAATGTGGATTAATTTCCTCTATTGCAGTTGGTCCCCTACTTGCCTGACTGCATAGTAAAAGCTGAATCAACCCACCAATCTGTAAGAAAATAATTTTTTTCTTTGGTCAGGTGTAGCAAAAACATTCCTGCAGGCTGAGGGAATCTCATCCGAGGTCAGGGGAGTGCCAGGGAGCACATAAGGAATACTGCAATGGGATGGATTCTTTCCTTCCAGCAGAACTGGCCTCAGAAAATTGTCTCCTGTATTCCAAAAAGCCAAGGATGAAGTAAACCCAAAAATCTGACCTCTGCTTTCCAAAAGTGCAAGCATCAAGTAAGCTGGTCTTGTGGAAGGTGGCCCTGCTTGTGGCAGTGGCATTAGAACTGGATGATCCCTAAGGTCCATTCTGGGATTGTGTGATCACAGCCCAATGCTCCACAGCCTGCAAACCTCACCTCATGTTATCCCTGGGCTGGATTCAGAAGTGGAGATACAGCTTCTTTGGAGCTCCTTCTGGCAGCAGTGTTTTCCATGAGCCTCAAAACAGCTGAAGGTGAAGCCCCCAGCGTGGTGCAGATCCCTCCTGGCTCCCTGCTCCCAGGACAGCGTAGCCTGAATGTGCTGGAATTTGGCTGAAACACAAATACTCTTTTTTCCCCTGAAATATCTTCTCTGATTTGAATGACTTGAAATGTTAAGCACCTGAATTCTATTTATAATGTGTAAGATATCATCTCTGCCAGCTACTGCCATGAACCCCATTTGGAGTCATCTCCTCTTCAGAGGGTGCCTGAGACACTGAGCTGGTCCCACCTGACCTGCACAGCTTGTGACATCTCCAATGTCCTGTGATGCACTGATTTCACCTGTGTCTGAGGTAACCAGGCCGTTTTCCTTTCCTTCTGAGGGAGAGGTCCAATGAGTAACAGCAGACATCATCAATTCTTTTGGTAGTTTTGCTTTTCTAATCATGAAACAAGTGGAAACCATCAGAAACTGGAGGAATGGGCTCTAGTCCAGAGCTACGTATGCTCTTCGACTGGAGATTCAGCCCATCTTATTTCTTTAGTCTTCCTTCAGTGCCACGTAGGGGTGGAGGTGACAGAGGGTGCCACTTGGGGTCTGATGTCCCCAGAGATGAGACATTGCCTGTCCCAAAAGGCTGAACACTGGTACATAATCAGATTTCCTTGTGGAGCAAGAATAAACTTATCTTCCATGTTCCTCCTTTGTGTGCAATCTGTAAAAGATTTCATTGTTTTCAAAGAAGGATTCTGGGCTAAGGGAGAGCTATGCACTTTTGGAAACTTTTTTTTTTTTTTTTTTTTTTTTTTTTCTTCAGGCTGAGAACAGAATTCATCTCATAAATGCATGTCATGTGGAGGGAGGCAGCTGTATTCCCATGGTTTGAAAGGGATGGAGTGTCTATGGGGTAGGACCTCCCCACTCTCAGTGTCCCCTTGTGCTTTCCAAGTGCTTAGAATTCCTTACAAATTACAGTCTTTTGTGGTACAGAAAACTGCTATTTTAATCGATTGGAGGGATGGTGGTGCTGGGGGGAATATAATAGGCTGAGAAGTATTTTCTTACTGTGCTTGATGGTTTGTTTAGGCTTCTGTCCTGCACCAGGGTCTGAAGGAAGGAACCCTTCCCGGCCCAGTGGGACTCCGTGTCCTCTATCCCATCCTGAAGTGTGGCTTCACATGTTAAATCCAGTCAGCTGCTGCACCTCCATAGACTTAAACTGATCAAACAGAATAAAAAAAAGGAGTTATCTGATATAAATCCCAGAACACTGGTAGTTCCTGAGCAGTGGGCAGTGCCAGTGCTCATTTCAGGTGGTAGAATTATTATTAAATCCCAGATCACTTGAATCCAATAGAAATTGTCAAAAACAAAAACAAACTACAACAACAAGAAAAAAACAACCCACACATGAGGAAATAATTTCCAAGATGAAAAACATTTAAGTTTACACTAGAGAGACAATAAGCAAATTATTGACTGCAAGAATCCCATTTTCAGGAGGCTGTGAAAAGAGTCAGGAGAAGGGTCCAGAGATCAAAAGGAGCCAAAAATGTTAACAGATCTTCCTGAGAACAAGAATGTGGCAGCAGGAGACTTGTCAGAGCCACCAGGGTGACAGCATGGAGGGCAGAGAGACCTACATACTCTAAGGTAATTCAAAGAATTTGGCCCTCCCTGCTCAAAGCCAAAAGAGCTGAGAGCTGGCAGGGAGCACCAGTAAGCCCTGGGGAACTGCTAAGCAGCTGTATTGCATATATTGTTTTTAAGATTTGTTTTCTCAGAATAGTTTGGTTAGAAGACCTGCCCAGAGTCTGTAGATCTGGGGTTTTCCCACTGACAGTGGGAGAAAACAAGTAGCATCCTGAGAGCAAAGTATTTTTAGTTAGAGCCTGACTCTGTGTATCATCTGTGAATCAAATGTTTTTCTATCTTAAAAAAAAATCTTTACCATCCAGTTTTTCAAAATTACAGTGAATTCTTGCAGCTTTGCCCACACTTCACATATCCATCCATCTCTTCATCTACACAAATCCAGCTAAAATCATAAATTCATGCATAAATACAGGTGAGAGTCATTTGTGTAACACCTTTTGAGTTAAGGTGCAATAGGAGGGCAGTACATGGACTGATGTCAGGAATCTGTCAGGAATAAGTGTTATTGATAATAAATCCTGAATATTCAGCCAGTACATATTCATAGGAAACAGCATTGCCTTTGTTTCTGCTCTTCTATTATTTCCTTAATTTTCATCCATTATACGTCCTAACAAATATAGAATTTATTCTGAAAAAATCCCTTTAGAAGAAGAGCAAGCTCCTTGAACTGAGGGTAAGAATGCAGGAGAAAGTTACTGGAGGAGAAGTAGGTGTTTCCCAAAGCTATGCTTCTGTGGGAGTTGAAAGAGGAAAAGAATTTGCTGCAGTCTTGTGAGAAACAAACACCCCTTGGGATAATCCAAACTCATAAACCCTCTCTTTTACACTATTAAGAAATTTCTTCCTACATTCTTAATGTACCACATTTCCTGGTGCTAATGATGTGGGTACTTCTTTCCTCAAAGGTGTCATTCCCATTATACTTCTACTCAATAAAATCTCATTTCTTCCCTTAAGATATAAAGGAATACAAGCAACAGGAAACAATTTTGTATTTTGGAAGATGTCAAACTCCATTACTGTATCCCAAATAATTGAGTAAAGTAATAAAGTTTTTCCTCTGACTTTTGACATGTTTCTTGGTGTAAAATATCCAATTAGCAGCTGTGTTATAAAGATGAGCTCAAAACACCCACATGCTCTGTGATATATCCCAAAATGCAGAGATAAGTAACTTTTCTATTTTTTATTCTGCATTATTCTTCCTTGTCTCCAGGCATGAAGAACAAAAGCTCATGCAAATAGAAAACTGAATGGCTGCTTTCTTTAAATATGTGTCCCACAACTGAAAATCCCATCTGTAATTCTGATCTGCAAAGAGGAGGAAGGTGACAGGGAGCAGGAGGAGCCAATGGATTCTGCCAGCAGGATCCCACCTGCTGAGGGTGCTGCTCTTTTGCAGAGGTTCTGTTTCCTGAAGAGCTGTGCAGGTGGGAAAGGATTATTTTCTTTGCCCTGGACACCTATAGAACTCAGATAGTAGGCAAGAAAACATTCTCTTCAAGATCACTTCTGTTGAACCTGATAGGAATTGTGTCACTGCCTTCAGTGGGACCTGGATCTGGCCCTAATCTGTTAAAGAAATACCAGGGCCATGCCTGTTTTCCCTCCAGCCCCACTTCTGGCTCTTCTGCCCACTGCACTGTTTATACTTCCTCAGGCTGGGCTGGTTTGATTGCAGCAGCACAGACAGCATCCCTCTGACCCAGTACTGTGCTGCAGGTTTTTGCTCAGCCAGCTCCTTCAATTATTAAGGGAATAGCCTCAAAGAATCTAAGGAATCACAGATATTCTGGGGGAGAAAAAAATCTGTTGGCTGCAATTGAGTGTGTAGAGAAGGAAAAGAATGATCCAACATCTTGATTCAACATGTCTGTTTTATCAATCATTTACTCTGAGTGGGTAGCAAAGATATGATCTAATAGGTGCAGGATTCTTATTTCCTGTGACAAGCTGAGCATGCCTTCTGGGTGAGATCAGAATGTTTTTATTTTGGTTTATTCACCAAATATTTTTATCAGCTAACTTCAATGGTAACGTGGGAAAAAGCTTAGAAGTGGTTGTATTTCAAACTATATAAATCTCTTTAAGATCTTACAGCTCTCTTACAAAGCTTTATGGTATATATTCTCTAAAATTTTCTAGTGATGTGCTAATTTTCTCCCTGTGTTGCTGAAGCTCAGGTTCATCTTTAGGTATAAAAGTTATTATTTTCCTTTAGGAAAATGCAGCTAATAATAGTGCAGTCATCCTCAGAGTTTTCTTCTCTTACATTGTAGAAAAGCTGGTGAATTAGAATGAAATGACAATTGCCATGGTCTGCTCTGGAAATCAGCAGTGTATTTACAATGATTAGCAGCTTGATTGACATCCACAATCATTTTTAGGCATCTCACTATGTGTGGATTTCCCTGGGAATTCAGACACTTAATTAGGATTTGGTTTGATTATCTCTGTGCACTGGCTCTCTGCCTGGTATGAAGTGTTAGCAGGATCAGCCCCCTCAGCTCATATGCTCAAATCTGCCATGATCCTTCTGTAGGCAAGGCCATGTGCTCCCCAGTGACTCCAGTGGAGTCAGGAGAGCCTGCAGGCTGCTTCTGTGCAGCTCATTTTGGAATCTAAGTTTTATTACAAATGAGGAGCTTTCCATATTTTTTTTTATTTCTTCTATGCCTGTGTGGTGATTTCTTTGCCTTTAAGGTATCACAGAAGCAGAAGAGTAATAGGAGTAGGTTATCAAAATACAAGTTACAGCAAAGAATTGTTTTGGTAATCAACTTTAAAGGACTGGGACACTGAGTTTCCTTCAAGGCTGGTTCCTTTCCCTCTCTGGATAACCATCAGTGCTTTCTGTAGGCAGCAGTGTTAGGCCAGTGCAAACATTTCCACTGGGAAAGGTTTGGAGTAATTGAAGGCAAGTGCCCAGAAGGCAAAGTTGTGCTGATATATCCCAGCAGGAACCAAAAAGCTCCCAGTGCCAGCCAGTCCTGCACTGCCCTTGCCAAGCCATGGCCTTGCATCTGTCTGGATTCAAAGATGTGTAAACAGACAAAAGAGTTTAGACCACCAAATAATCCACATCAAATTCATGGATTGACAAATCCTTACTGCTATTCTTTCCTTCACCCAGCTTTGTGTCATCTGCAATCTTTAGCAGCAGCAATGCTGTCCCTTCTCTGAACTGTGGAGTGTGATTGAGTGGAACTGTCCTCAGTGAGATCCCTGTGCTGTTACCTGTGCACCCCTGGGACTTCCCAGACTCTATTCTTTGCACCTTTGGATTTGATTTTCTATATGGAGTGTTTTCTTGACTATGTTCATGCCATAAATTGGGTGTTAAATCAAGTTTTATAAAGTACTATTTGAAAACTGATGTTGTATGAAGTGTGCTTTGCAGATTTTTTTGATTTATTCTGTCAGCTCCACTACTTTTACTCAAAACCTGTTACAAACTAAGAATTCCAGAATGGTTTGGACTGGAAGGAACCTTAGAGCTCATCTCATTCCAAGCCCTGCCATGGGCAGGGACACCTTCCACTATCCCAGACCTGTCCAACCTGGCCTGGAACACTTCTAGGGATAGGGCAGCCACAGCTTCTCTGGTTATGAAATCATGAAATAATTTTAAGAATTTAAGACTTGAATTCCATTTCATCAGGAGGATTGATATTATCTAGGTTATGAACCTTTGGCTTTAGAACTGAGTGCATGTCCTCACAGCCTTATAATAGTCTTACCTGGAACTGATGTTGATCCTTCTGTAGTTACCCACAGTGCCTAAGTTTTATTGAAACATTGGTACATAAATTAATTTCTTCACATTCCTTGCTTTTGCAAGAATTCTTAAATAAAAACTGTACAAGCTCAGAGTTTTTTGAGCAGCACTTCAAACTGTTAAGGGTAAAATCCAGGTAACCCTGTGGTAACATCAGAGAACTGAGGATCAGGGAACTGCCTCTGTGTGGAACAGCCCTGTGCAATCTGCTGCTTTCTGCTCCACATCCCAGACCCAAAATGGCTCCAGCAAAAGATGTAGCCTTGACCAGCTTCTTCCAGGCTTCCCTCCTTGTGCCATGGCTTGGAAAGGACTGTGTGAGACTGGTGACATCTACACCAAAAGGGAGCTTCCTTTCCAAGGCTTGGAAACCAAACATTGCCATAAGGTAAGAGATAGATAGATGATAGATAGATAGATAGATAGATAGATAGATAGATAGATAGATAATGAGAGAATTCTTTTCCATATCTTCTCCTTTGACATTGTTTGCCAGCTCATCTTTGCATTTTGAGGCTTCAAAGTTCAACCATTTTCTGGTTAACACTTTCTGCAGACAGTAAGAAACGAAACTGCAGCTTCATCTCCAAATGCACATTTAATGCACATTTCCAGAGGACATGGCTGAGAGAAAGGTGCACTATCTTTATAAAGACAAAAAAGGAGAAGCCCACTCAACAATTACTTTTCAAGACAAGCCTTTAGGCACTTTGCCAGAAAAACATAAAATGCTGTCCCTCATCTGCAATGTGCATCTTGCTCTTGCAGCTTGTCTCACTGACTGCTTTCAGGCCTTTGAATAGAACCTAGAAAATGTTGTATTTCAAGGAATAGCCCTGGAAAGCTTTGATTCATTGCTTGTGTTCAGGATTTGTGAGATGAACTGTAATTGCATATGTTATTACTCTTGCAATATTTTGTATTACGTTACTGCACGTTTATAGACCAAAACTTTACAGACAGATAGAAAGCAGCCTGAGAAGGAGGGGAGACATAAATCAAGGTATAAAACTGCCCTGAATAATATTTTATGTTTTGCTGTATTGACCTGGAATTACAGGATAAAGACATTTTCCACTGGTGCCCTGTTCTTTTCTTGCTTTCCCTGTGTGTGTTTCAGGTTTGTTGGAGCTCTCCATTAAATCCAGAATCTGTATCAAATGAGCTGCAGTGTGCTGCAGCACAGAAAAGTTTCAAAGCAACAATTACTCTATTATTTCAGCAGAGATTACCTGTTTGAAAGGAAACCCACACTGAATCTTTTCTGACCTGGTCCTTATTGTGATACTGATAACAAGCCACACTTTCCAGTCTTTATCTTACCTCCTACAGGGTAATCTTTTCTTCTGGAGCTTAATTCTGCTAATAGCACCCTTGACTGGTTGCCAGACAACAAACACAAGCAGGTGAAAACTGAATGGCTCCAGTCTGACCACTGGTAACTTTTTATTCTCAGAATTCCCTCTAAAATATTCAACTTGACCAGTGGATAATCAATTGCATTCCTTGTATGCATCTCCCTCCTTCAGATTGGTTATTCATTGAAAGAAATTGTGATGATCTTTTCTACAGTTTCAGATTCTTTTTTTTTTCCCCCTCCTCCAAACAACAGCAAATAGTAATTCCAGATGGTAAAAATTACTTTTAAATTAAAGCAGTTAATACAGGGAACGTATGCTTATCTAATTCCCCTGTTTTAAGTGGTAACAATATGATGGAAATGGGAAAAACTGATGTGCACTTAAGGTATGCAAAATAGCTTGAGATTGTAAAATGCTTTTTTCCTCCCCTTTTCTGATTTACTGTCCATGAAAAAGAATTATAGACTCGTGAAGAAAACAGAAGTTTTTATTTGCTGAACTCAATAGGCAGCTTTCTGGGGACTTGAACTCTGCAAAGTGCTGAAAAAAAGATTACTGCATTCCACGGGCAGTTTCTCTGTTTGAACCAAATGGGAGGGATGACAGGGTGCTGTGCTCTGCCTTTCTGCTTCCCGAGGAAAAACTCAGACTGTTCATTGTTCCTGTGCCTAAAAGCACATCCTTAAAAACTTTGCTGAATTATGTATTTGATCCTGGATGTAGCTTTGGTTGTGGATACCCCATCCCTGGGAGTGTTCAAGGCCAGGTTGGATGGGGCAACCTGATCTAGTGAGTGGCATCCCTACCCATGGTAGGGGGTTGGAACTGGATGATCTTTAAAGTCCTGTCCAGCCCAAACCATTCCATGATTCTATGCCTGTATGGTTTAACCAGTTCCTTTTAAAAGCAGTGAGTGTAGAAGATGCTCAGCACCTCGCAGTTCTTCAGACCACGAACCAAAACCATTATCACAAGGAGAATGGTGTAAATGGACCTGAAATCAGTGAATGTACTTTCACTTACACCAGCTGAAGGTTTGGTGGGCATTTATTTGCTTTTTCCAAAGTGAATTTACTTTTACTATTTGCGTATATGATTATAAGGTAACTAGTTAGTGCTAAGGGGGAATATGGTTGGCTTCACTGGAAAATATAAAAGTATCCACTGTTCCTTCAGGGAAATCATTTTAATAGATAACAGCATGTTGTACAATGTTTCATCAGTGATATTTAGATCTAAATTAGGAGCAGTTGTGAGATGGGTTGCCGATTTTCTTGTGATAAAAGGGAAATAGTTCAAGAAATATAGACCAGATGTTATCTTAATCCAATCCTCATGTACAAGAGCACACTATGAGACAGTAATAATAGTCCCTTCTACCTGTTTCTAATTTTCCTGCTCTGAAACACCCCCTGTGAAAAATAGATTAAACCAACACATCATTTATGAATCGGCACTAGCGGCTTGGAGTTGGGATGGAATGCAGCATGCGTGGCACCGACCGGAGGGTGCAGCCACCAGATTTTGATCCATGTTTAAAAATGCTCCTTTGACAGTAATGTTTAAGACAGCAGCTCTCAGTGATTTAAAAGGAGAGTAGCCAGTTTGGGTTTGAATCAGGTTTTTGGTTCAGCGTATCCCTACACAGTTTCAAATTTGTCATCAGTGTTTCTGGGCAGTATATGTTATACAATCCTCAGCAGGCCAAAAAAACAGGGGGTTGATCCTCAGCTGCTGTAAATCAACACTGATCCACTGATTTAGATGGAACTGCACTGATTTGTACCATCTCATGGTCTGGACAAAGTGTATTAACTTTCCCTATGAAAATCCTCCCCAACAAAAAGCTCCATTCACAGTCCTACTGCATAAGCAGAAACTAATGTGTCTCTGTTCTCGTAATAATGTTTAATACCTGCATCATTTCCTACTTGCTGGGGCAGCCCAAACATTACTCTTTGCATTGACGTAAGAGAGCGAGTGCTGCGCATTTGTAATATTTGGGACAGCTTTTTCCATAGCTCCCTGCCTGAGCTCCAGCTTTTTGCTGGGATATTCATGTCTCTTGGCATTTTCATGCCAAGGAAGCTTTTGGGCAGCTCTAGCAACTCAGGAGACAAGACTTTGATTTTCCTTTGAGGAACGCAGTAATATGAAAATAATTGATTCCTCAATATTCAAAACTTAAAGAACTACTGGAGGGGTATTTGTTCACTAGAAATAGCAATAACTGTGAGGATACCAATAACAGTGTTAATTAGACTGCTTTATCTAGGCCAGACACCCTCATATTTTAGAATATTTCAAGCTGTTTAGCAAGCAGAGTAAAATCCTGTTTTTCAGATTGGATATTTTCATATTTCTATGTACAGAAGAAACAAGAGCAGGCAATGAGACAATTACTCTTCAGAGACAGCCCACACAGCTGGCTGGCTGCTGCAAGGATTCTGCAAGGACAGAACTAAAATTTTCCTTTTGAAGTGAACTCCTTTGCTACTCTTTAATTTTTAAAAGAATGTATATGCACAAGAGAGCTGCAGAGGGACTTTGGACAAGGGATGGAAGGACAGGACAAGAGGGAGTGGCTTTCCACTGCCACAGGGCAGGGTTAGGTGGGATATTGGGAAGGAATTGTTCCCTGTGAGGGTGGGCAAGCCCTGGCACAGGGTGCCCAGAGAAGCTGTGGCTGTCCCTGGATCCCTGGAAGTGTCCAAGGCCAGGCTGGAGCAACCTGGGATAGTGGAAATTTGGAACTAGATGATCTTTAAACCCCTTGCAGCCCTAACCATTCTGGGTTCTTCTGGCCCTTCAGAGCCATTCTTTCCAGCATGTTTTTGCCCAATTAACTTTAGAGATGTTGAAAAAGAAACCTCACATCCATAAAATACCAGAGGAGTGAATCCCTTTGCAATGCTGTACCATGGAATCTCAGAATGGTTTGGGTTGGAAGGGACATTAAAGCTAATCTCATTCCACTCCCTGCCATGGCAGGGACATCTTCCACTATCCCAGGCTGCTCCAATCCCTGTCCAGCCTGGCCTTGGACACTGCCAGGGATCCAGGGGCAGCCACAGCTTCTCTGGGTACCCTGTGCCAGTCCCTCCCCAGCCTCCCAGCCAGGAATTCCCAATTCCCACTATCCCATCCATCCCTGCCCTCTGGCAGTGAAGCCATTCCCTGTGTCCTGTCCCTCCATCCCTTGTCCCCAGTCCCTCTCCAGCTCTCCTGGAGCTCCTTTAGGCTCTGCAAGGGGCTCTGAGCTCTCCCTGGAGCATTTTCTTCTCCAGGTGAGCACAGTCTCCCAGCCTGGCTCCAGAGCACAGGGGCTCCAGAGGTTCTGTGCTCTCACTGAAGAGCTGGAATCTCCTGGATTCTTCTACAAGATTCATAATCTGACTGTGCATTTTTAAAGACCCATGGGTGATATATCAACACATTAGGGCAAAAGTGGCCAGTATTTCTATAGGGTATTTTTGAGAGTATTTTTGTTGTGTTTTAGCCATTAATTCAGCAGCTGTCACTTTATTTACAGTGTCTGTACTTCAAGGCCCTACTTACACTACTTATCTTTTGAGGGTCCAGATTAGTTTGGTTCTGTGAAATCCATTTAGGAAATTGTCATGAATCAGCCAGTATAGTAAGAGGAGGCAGGTGAATAAAGGAACAGAAACAGTGGGTGATGGAATTATAAAGGAACAGAACCAGAAGATGCAAAAGTAGAGTCCAAGTTACCACATGCCCTGAACTGCTCACATCAGTGAGAAACCTGTAATTTGGGATAAGAGTGCTTCAGAAATACAGATGGGAAACTTGATGGATTAAATTATTTAATGAGAGAATAAGATGAGAAGAAGAAAAATGTGGAGTGGCTGAAAAGAGTTATAGGGAAGAAAATCCACCTGTGGCTTGGGAAAGTTTGAGAGGCTGCAGCAGCAGAGCTGAATCCACACAAGTGATCAAAATGCAAAGTGCAGTTAGAGATCTTGGTGCTAAAAGGCACCAGTGGTGGTGCTGGTAGTGGGGTATGTAGGTTAATACTGAAAGTGTGTTATTAGTAATGACCAAAGACCTTTAGCCTCCTGTCCAAAATCCTTTTTTACTGTATAGAACGGGAAAGTAAACTCGATCATGTTGGGCTATTTAGTAAGCTATTAGTGCATTCATCTTTTCATCATTTGACAGGTGGAAGTAGTAGTCCAGCTTTTAGTTTTAATTATAAGGGATTCCAGATGTAGAATAGAACATAAATTAAAACCAGATCTACTCATATGTCTTTTCAAAGTAAGCCAACTTCAAGGTATCTGCTTTTCATTTCAAAATGTTATTAAAGCTATTACTAAGAAATTCATAGTCTTAGCATGCTCCAATAATTGACACCTTTAAAGTGACTAAACAGATTTAGAGTGTGCAGAAAAGTAAATTTGTCTTAGAGAATGACTCTAATCATCCATTTACATAGAAGGGACAAATCAGTGTTTGTGTTGGGAATGGCTGGGCCAGCAGCCGCTCCCGATGGCTCTTGCTGCCTCCTCCTCCTCCTCCTCCTGGCCTGGCTGCTGGGTGTTAGCTTGTTTCCATGATTGTGCTACTAGGCAAAGGAAGATAAAGAATTAAGGGTTGATCCAAAGCCAGTGAAAGTCAATGGGAGTCTTTTGATGAGCTTTCCGTCATAGTCTCCTCCTCTCATGTTGAGCTATGTTACATTATGTTGGAAGTAGCATTTTTTTTAAAAGAAAATTAAATCCAGAACCACTTTTTTTTTTTTTTTTCCACAGTGATAGTGTTCTTAAATCCCTAACTGTGTAAGGAAACCTGCAGATGCCTTTCAAAAATGCCTTGCTTTCCTCAAGACCTATTTATCTGGTGATACGTTACAACCATGCAAATAACGCTGTAGATCTGACTTCATAAAAACTCTGAGGTTCCCAATAATTAGAATGATAGCTGGCAAGTCTGATAAATTAGAGAAATAACTTGTTTGGTGTAAACTGAGCCTGTTTCTGAGGCAGAAATGTTAGGCTTTTATCCTCTGGAGTGTGATTGAAAGGGTGAGAAGTTAATTTGGCAGCTTCGCTTCTATGGTTTCATAATGTTTCTCCTCCCCCCTCCCCTCAGCTTCAGGGAAGGACTGTGATTTCAGTACTTTGCGCCTGCCCTCATACAAGGCAAGAGCATGACCCGAAACGAAACCCCTCTCCCCAGGGCACATCCTGAGCAGTAACAGCTTGGCTCAAGTGTTTCTTATGAACAGCCGTCCAGAGCACTTGATCTAAATCATGCCATTTCCTTCACAGTATGGCACAGTTAACAAGTCAGTGCATCAACACAATCTGCAGATGGCAGTTCAAAAGGTGCACGTTCCCCAGCAAGATAAAGGGCAATGAGTTCCATGGGTTAGCTCATTACTTGGATTCAGGCAGGGGCTCCGTAGGGGTGTGAGGGAGGAAAAGGGGGCAGGCAAACCTTGAGAATGCATGTCTACACAAATAAAGGCAGCGTTGCAAGAAGCATGTTATTGAAGTAAAGTGCAAACAGCTTGCAGAGCATGGCTTCCTTCAGAGGTGGCTTGTTTCACCTCTGAAAAACAAGAGGAAAAGGGGAGTGAAACCAGTGGCGACATGCAGCCTTCATTTATCCTCAAGGCCTGGCAAATAGGGCAGCATTCCCTAAGCAAAGCCTCAAAATTCACAAGGACAGTGAGTATCAGCCAGGGCTGGGGCTCCTGGCTGCTCTGCAGCCTCAAGGGCTCAGGGCTCTGAGCAATCTGGTCCAGTGGAAGTTGCCCTGCCCATGGCAGAGTGGTTGGAACTCAATCATCCTCAAGGTCTCCTCCAAGCCAAACCATCCTGGGATTCTGTGATTCCATCCTGCTTGGGAAGGAACCTGTTTTCTGGAGCATGGCAGAAGGGCTTCTAGAGAGCAGTGTGCACTCCTGCACAAATTACATTAGGGCTAAACATCCAGTGAAGAATCTCTGAGACATATTAGTCCTTTAGACTTCAAAACAAGCTTAAATTGGAACCATATTGCTGGAATACTTCTTAGCTAACATTTATATTACTTCAGTTACCAAATCCAGACTAAGTCCCAGGACTCGGCAGGGGAGAACATAATATATTAGGAAGTAAGATGGGGGTGTGCACTTCTGGCCTCCTATTTTATATAAATGTACAAAAAGTTTCCTCACACTAGCAAGGAAATGACTACAAGGCCCTAAAATGCCGATTTCCAAACGAGGGAAGTCCGCTGCCCCTCCTCCCCTCTCTCCCCTGACCATTCTGTGTGTGCCATGCCTTGGGGATAGTTTGGATTACTTGGAGTAAGACTGTTGCATAGGAGCTCAGGTATCAGAGCAGATAATTATACACATATAGCGAGATACAGCAAAGGTCTCAGTGAATTGTCAGAGGATGAGATACATCTCGGGAGACCAAACAAGCCTCCCCTATACTGATCTTTGTAAATGAATCTCTTTGGGAACTATCAAGATGGTGCTTTACCACGATTTTCACTGCTGAGGAAAAAGGAACTCTTCCAAGCTGTTTGTTTTCCAGGTTGTATCAAAAGCTGGTGAGGGAAGATTTTTTCTCTTTCTGTTGGTTTGAATGCCCTGAAAGGCGCTAAGGTATGTGCTGAGCTCGGAGTTCCTGCAGCAGGGAAGTTCAGGGCAGGTTGGAACTGTGACCCCCCTGCTTTCCCCTCCCCACAACTCCACATCCACACAGGCTGACTTCCCAGTGAGCTACCTGGTCTCCATCACAATTCTTTTGGAGAAACAGTGCTAAAGATGGGAAGGGCAAACCCTGAGTGGCTGCTAGGTAGAGGTGTGTTGAACTAAGGTCATTTCTTGTGTTGATTGATTGATTGATTGATTGAGTTATGCCATAGAGAAATTTGGCTTTGGGCTTTTGGGTGATGTGTCATGTTTCTTTATGTTACTTATGGAACAGGTGCTTAGCAACAGCATCTTCTGCTGGTTTATCCAGACTCTTCACTTTTCTTTCATTTTCCTTTCTTTAATACCCATCCAAGCTGTGCTGAGTTAAAAACTGAGCCAAGACTTCAGGCTGTGCCTCACTGGGACATGTAGGGATGCAGCACATTTCCCCAGGCCCTGAATCCATTTCTTTCTTGCCACAGTGCCTGGTGATTGCTGTTTTTCTCCATTCAGTGAGATAAATGAAGGATAAAAAGCTGTGTGTCTCAGAGATTTTTCTGGATTTGGTGAGTTCAACCTTAAGCTAAAGGAGCTGAACTTCATTTCATTAGGAATGTCGCAGCTTCTTCTGAGACTGGCAGAAAGCAAATTATCTTTGCTATTCCAACATGATGCTGCACACTGCTGTGCTGAGCATTGTGTGTCCCAGGGTTGTAAGAAACACTGTATTTTCTATCCCTTTTCCAGCCTCTCTTGGGAAGGCATGAAGAAAGAGAGATGAATAATCCTTGTGCTCAGCCTTTTCTGTGTATAAGCCCAAAGCCAGATGCCCTCTGTGCTCTGTGGTGTTTCTGGTGTGGAGCACAACTGGTGTTGGTGGCAGAGATCTGTGGCATCCAAAGCCTGCCTAATCTCATCTCTGTGGCTGTGCCCTTCACAAGCACTTCTTGCAGCCTTGTAAAATGCACCTGTTTGTTTGTCAGGTGTGACTTATGAAAAGGATTATATGACACGGTTGTTTGTAACAGCAGGAAGCAGAACATGGTGAATTAAGTCCCTTCCATCCTCACCTTCCTGTGATTTCCCTCTAATGATGGATGTCAGAGAAGAATATGGGTTATTCTGGTAGTTCTTACTGATCAACATGCTCATATTTCTTAGAATTGCAGTGGAAATCTCTGGTGTTGTGTTGAAACAGAATCTCAGACCCTCACAGTGCCTTTGTCCTCCAGAAAACATTCTGCATCTTTATAACGAAATATTTGGGCTATGATAGCACAGAGGAGCCTCAGAAATGGGGGGCTCTGGCGTGCAATGAGCCATATACTATGATGTGAAATAAAGAGATTGATCTCCTGCAGGCAGTCAGCAGCAGGGCACACAGAGCTGGCTCTCCTGCCTCCCAGTCCATGCTTTCATCGTGAAATCACTCAGTTCTTTCAGCTGGATCTCCAGGCTCTGTTCTTAGCACTGTAGTTTCTCTGTCCCACATGGAAACCCCAGGGCTGGGCTTCACAGACTCTCTGCAACTCTATCCCTTTGGACTGTAATTGATTTGGAGTCAGGTGGTGGTGTAACCTAACCCGTATGGAATCTGCTGGTGAAGTTTATGGCCATTCAGCTAAAAAAAAAAAAAAAAAAAAAAAAAAAAAAAAAAAAAAAAAAAAAAAGAGAGGAATATAGAGGGGGAGTAGGAAGTGAATTGAGTTTGAATTCTGGGATGTGAATCTGTGCTGTTTCCCAGCCCAAAGAGAAAAGCTCATAGAGGCTTTGGGTGTGGAGAAATCTATGACCAGTTCATGCACCACAGTCCTGCCAGTCTGTTAATATATATAGAAGAACCTACAGAGAAATCCCTATCCCCAGCTGTGCTCAGCCCTTGGACCAGTGTGGAAAAGCAGAGAATTGCAGAGGTAATGCATAGAATACATAAAGAAAATTAAAAAAAAAAAAAAAAAAAATTTTTGAATTGCTGGCTCTACACTGCCTGGCTGTGTGACTGTAGTACATTTCTTGATGTTTGTGTCCCCTTGCCTAAATTTCCAGGGATTTTGTGTAGTGAAGGATATTCCAGTGTGACTCCTAGGTGTTTTAAGGCACTGCAGGCAGCCTCATGTTATCTACAAATTTGAACAACAGATTCCAGATTGACAGTCTTGAACTGAACTCTCACAATCTCCATTGACAGCACTAGATTTTCTGATTTGGCGAATTCATCTGGAAGGAGAAATGAGAAGCCAAAAATACTGTTATTTCCATGACAAAATAACTCTTTTTGCAAGGTTTTGTAGAGGCTTTGAGACATTATTCCAGGTGCAAAAAGTTCTAGAAAAGATTTGTTACCCAGCTGGTGGGCTTCCCCTCTGAGCTCCACTGAAAATACCAATAGTCTTACGTGATAAGCATTATGTGACAGCATTATGTGGTGAGTATGTGATAAAAAAAGGCTGTAAGTTTGTCCAGGTATCCCTGCATTGCTGAAATCACAATAAATAGAGTGAAAAAGGCAGCTGTGAGAGCTCAGATCATGATTGTACATAAAGAATTGTGAGACAAATACTCATAGCTTTGCTGCAGCCATGGTGATTTACTGATACACGGGAAGCAAAGGCTGTGTTGAGCACTAATATTTGTCAACAGGCCCATTTGTACAGCCACAAAAAAATCCAGGCAGGGCTTTGAACACACAGGCGAGGTATTATTCTTGCTGCTGTCATTGCTGTAATCTAGGATCTTGCTTTCCAGGAGGAAGGGAGGAAGGCAGCTCTCACCCCAGGCTGTGGCAGAGTTCCTTTCCCTGGGCTATTGGATCAGTCCTCATCTTGTACAAAATGCTCCCTGCCAGGGTGGCCATGCAGTGACATCCTGCTGCTGCCACAAGTCACGTTGTCACTCTTGTACACAAGTGAGGTGTGAAGGATACAAAAGAGAAGTGCAGCTGAGAAGGTTTGCCTTTAAGTACTTTAAGCCCTGAGTAATGAGTGATATCAAAGTTGCATCAGCCACCCAGAAGACCTTAAGACCTCCTTGATTATTTTCCTGTGGCACATTTTTCTTCCTTTGCCTTCACTGGCTCCTCAGGCTGGTCCTAACAAGAGGAGGTTTCCTGAGGAAGGGGTAAGACAGTGACAGATAAGAGGGAATGGCTTCAAACTGATGGAGGGCTGGGTTAGGTGGGGTATTGGGAAGGAATTCTTTCTTCCCTGTCAGGGTGGAGAGGCCATGGCCCAGGGTGCCCAGAGGAGCTGTGGCTGCCCCATCCCTGAAGGCCAGGTTGGGATGGAGCTTGGAGCAAACTGGGACAGTGGAAGGTGTCTCTGCCCATGGCAGGGGTGGAATGAGATGAGCTTTAACATCCCTCCCGACCCAAACCATCCTATGAGTCTGTGATTCTCTGATGTTTCAGTCCCTCTGCTATTAGCCTCTACAACCTGTGCTGTGAGTCCAATGCCCTCTGTATGCTTAGTGTCCTGCTGATCCTTTTCCAGGTGATCTCCTGGTCCCTGTTGTCAGCCCCACTCTGTGTAGTCCCTGTCACACCTGCTGCACACACTGGGGTCCTGGCAGACCCCTCTGTCCCTGTGTATGTGTCCCAAAGCACTGCTGGGCTGCAGGCTCAGTTCTGTGCTCTTACCCTGTTCTGCCTCAGTGGAACATGAGATGGAACAAGGCTGAACCCAGTCAATTTGTAATGAAAAATAACCTTCCAAAGAAAGGTACAAATCAGCAACTGAAAACTGGAATAGGCACTTCTGAATCACTCTATGACTTTCTTAACAGAGGTTATCATTTCCCATTGCATTTTGTTGGACACTTCCACATCTGTAGCATGCTGCTCCTTTGCCATTAAGCTCTACCAGATTCTTCCAAAGGGGTGATATTTTTTTAAAGAGAAAATACTGAAGCCCCATGTGAAAACAGGAAACTCCATGAATTTTTTATAGTGAAATTTTTCCACTAGGGAAACATCCGTATTTTACAGTTTGCAAAATGTGTGGGACCATAAACTGTAAAACCGCATGGAGAACCACAACTCCTTTGTACTTTAAAAATAGACATAAAAGTAATTTCTCCAGAAAGAAGGAGCATATTTTTAAAGGTGAATATTTGTAGGGATTGTAAAAGCTATTGGTCTGTTCTTGGAAACAGAATGATCGTGTTTAAAAAAGGCAAAGACACAGATTGTGGTGAGTTTACTGGGACTGAATCATCCCTGCAGTATGTGCTGAACTGGAGCAGCCATAGCACAGCTGCACCAGGACGTGCAAGGCTCCCACCCAGCCTTGCTTCCCCACTTCCCCCAGAGATGAGGGGCAGGAATGATGGTGCAGAGATGAGCAGGGAAGTGGTGAAGAAGGTCAGGAAGAAACTTTATGTATTTGATTTCTCTCACAGTGTGCCAGTCAGTGGAGTTGAGCTGGAATGAGGGAAAAGCAAGATTTTCTGGCCACATTGCCATATTTCCCCCCACTCTGCAACATGTGGTGAGCAGGGAAGGGGTGATACTTGATTCTCCCAGTTCCTTGGGGGTGGTGCAGGAATGATCACACTGAAGGCTTTGAGCCAAAGCTCAATCTCACCCTGTGGCTGTGTCATTTGTAGTAAATGAGACTGACCCTTCTCTTTGCCTGTTCGGGTCAGCTGGGCTGTAGCCAGGCCTGGGCAGGGCCTGACAGGGCTGGTCTTTGGAGCTGATCAGATGGGACATCATGCACATGTAGCAGGATGGTGGATTTTAGCAGATGCTCTGAGCCATGGGACAGCACAGGGATGTCATCATGAGATATCAAGAGAAATTTCAGCCACCCTGTGTGGGGGTGGGCAAATGGAGAGATGGAGATTCTGCAGCACCTAGTGCAAACTCTGGTTCTGTTGGTGAGAGAAACCCCAAGGGCAGGATGTGTTCCTTGGCAGGCTCATATATCTGGTCTGAATATTGAATTGGACCATGGCTGTAGTTCTAGGCAGAGCAGTTTTGGAGCTGGCAGAGTCCTGGCCCTGATGCCTGCTTGGTGCATGCCAGACCTTGGGAGAGCCATCTGTTCCACTGCTGCTTGGATGGAGAAGTTGAGGTGCTTGGAGGAGATGGCCTTTCCCAGCAGAAAAAGCAGCTGTCCTGCTGTCCTTCTCCCCAGCAGCAGGAGCAGCAACCCTTACTCTCCACAGCTCTTAATCTTTCCCTTCCTCCCTGAATTTCAGCTCTTCCATTGTGTCCAGGCAAGAAGGGCCAGCTCCTGGCATCACCTCTTCTGGGAGTGACAATATCCACTCTGGTCTGTGTGGCAGAGGACACTTTATCTGACCCATGATTTGATAATGATGTCCTGTTTATCAGAGTTTATCCTGCCATTTCAGATGGATAGGAATGTACTTTTCCCTCTGCTGCTCAGTCCTAGTGCTATTGAATACTGTAATATTCTGGTCTGCTGTTTGTTTACAGCTGCCTTTCATCTTCAATTATCCACTATATTTTAGCAGTGGATAACTGACTGATTCCTGTATTCAGGCCAAATCCCACTTGTTTGGTTCATGTGAGTAATCTAAGGAAGTCTGACACTTTGTTCCCTGATCTGTCTGGGAATGCTTGCACGACAAGGGGTCCGCAGGCATGGGACCTGTGAGCAGAGTGCAGTCCTGGGGCTGAGACCCATCTTCCCTTCATTCCACAGGCTCTTGGCAAATGCACCAGCCCCTGAGCGTGGCTTTAGCTCTCAAAACTCCTCCTGTTCCTGGCCAGCTGGATGACATAAATTTTTACAGGCCATTGGTACAGTGTGGGGTATACCAGCTGCCTTTCCATTTCCAGGGAGGGGTGAGACAAGGCCTTGGGCCATTCCAGTTGGACAGCACTCCTGAAAAGGGCAACTAGATGGGATGGAAACATGCAAAATTACAAACTTTCCCAGTTCTGTGCAGCTGTCATCGTTAGCACAAACAGGCTGGTGCTGCCAGGGCTGCTGGGCTTACCCACTGCTGAGGCTCCTTTTACACACAATCACTGCCCTGCTCTGCTGGTAAATGGAATTTTCTTTGGATGCCTTCCTTTAGCTAAGCTGCAGAGTACTGATAGTGCTTTATCTCAGGATGGGGCTGCAACCACACAATTTTTTCTGCCTTACCTGCTTAAACAGATCTGTGATGTGAGAACTACAGAGGTCTGAACATGGACCAGAGTGAGCTATGTGTATTTAGAACAATTAATTTCTTTCTGCTGCATGCCACCACCACTTCCACAGTGGGATCACCACCTGAGAGAGAAGGGCTGGTCCATAATTACAGCATTTCCTGTGGACCTGGGAGATGTGGGTTCAGTTTTCTGCTGTGACAGATTGTCTCTGTGAGCCTCAGTAACTTAGATTCTCTCTGATTAAGTGTCATGTGTAAAATAGTGGGTATAGTCTGACCCTTCATCACTATTGCACATAAAAGAAAGTGAATTAATGTTGAGAGTCAGCCATTATAATGTTGGGAGCCCAAGGGAGGGAAGTCTCTACCCTGAGGAGATGAACTAATTGGGAAGGACTAAAGTAAATGGATGAGGTAGTTGAGGTTTGGGGTGAAAGGGGTAAAGGTATGGACAAGGTGAAGCAGGGAGATGTGGTTGCTGGAAGCATTTGGCAGATGTGGAGGAACATGTGGATGTTGAAACTGGAGTCACAAGGAGGGGAATGAGGGGGAGAGCAGGAGGTTTGAAAACCCTAGAAGAAATCCTGATTTTTGAGAAGGAACTACATCATTCAAGAGCTTTGTTTTGAGCACCTGGGGTAGGAAACAAAGGACAGGAGGATGTTGGGGGGTCAGTGCCTGCCCTCTCTGAGCACATTGAGGTGGCTGCAGGAAGATTCCTTGCCCTGCTCACCAGGATCACTTGGGTTTGATAACTGAAACTACACTGTCAATGTCCCAGGCTCAAATGTTTATTCCCAGGGTCTATCTTTGTCTTGTTTATTTGTTGGCTTACTCACATTTTTCTTGAACAAAGCCCTCATTGTCTGCTTTTACAAAACCTAAATAATTTGGAGTGTAAGCTGGCAGTGTCTGGGTAGAGCAGTGAGTTTAAGGGTTTGGATGTTTGCAGAGCTTTCGAAGTTTCCATGCAGAGAACAAAAGCAATCATGGCAATTAAGATCTCTTGTGCCTGAACTGAGCAGTTTGGCTGAGCTCTGACCTTTTCTATGTGCTGTAAAGACAAGATATTCTCTGAACAGCTGCTCCATGTGTGAACCTTATAGCTTCTAGCTTTCCCAGTCTTTTCCAACATCAGGAGGGTTAAACCAATACTTCAGCCAGGATTCAGAGAACTACAGAACTGTAGTACAGGTGTTTGTGTGGACAAATTAGTAAAATGTAATAGACACATGCATAAAGATGACTTACTTGGGAAGAGTCAAATGGCACCTGTGAAGGGAAGTCCTACCTTAAAAAATATCTTGGGTTTCCTTGAAAGGATCAATGAACAAGTGAATAGACTGATCTGATAGATATAATTCACAGTTCCAAAAGTCTGTTCATAAAATTCTCCACAAAATGCTTTTAATGTAACTCAGCATCCGTGGGATAGGAGAGAAGCTCCTTGCATGGATAAGTAACCAAATAACCCAGTTCTTGCACTGAGGGAAGTTCAGCAGTGGAGCCCTGAGCTGGAGCCTGTGCTGTTCAATGCACTCATGAGTGGTCAGGGGAGGAGAACAAACAGGGAGAACATCTGGTGATGAGGCAGGGTTTAGTCAGGGGAATAAAGTTGTTGATGGATAGTGAAAGAATGTGAAAGAGCTTGGGAGGAATGAGTGATTGATAAACAAAATAGAGGGTGAAATTCAGCAGACCTACCTGTAAATGGATGCACACTGGGAGACAGGATCTGGGCTTCACTATTAAGTGAGGAGCTTTAAGCTGACCACTGCCACTTTAAACTGGCCACTACTACTCAGGATAAAGATGCAATGATCAACAGAGTTCTTTATATTTCTGTGGAAATGTCAATTTAATGCTTAATAGCAGTCAAAAAACCCCAAATCATATATTAGGAATTACAAGGAAGGGAGTGGAGATGAAAAGAGAAGATCATTACACTGTTCTATAAATCAGTTTATTGCCTACTCATTCAGCGTGGTGTGGAGTTTTGGACCCTCATCTTAAAATATCCTGAGTTGAAAGGGACCCACAAGGATCATCCAGTGCAGCTCCTGTCCCTGCACAGACATCTCAACTATCCCACCCTGGGCATCCCTGGAGTAGTGTCCAAACTCTCCTGGAGCTCTGGCAGCCTTGGGAATGTGCCCATTCCCTGGGCAGCCTGGGCAGTGCCCAGCACCTCTGGGGAAAGAATCTTTCCCTGAAATCCAACCTAAACCTCCCCTGGCACAGCTCCAGCCAATCCCACAGGAACAATAGGGCTGATAAATGTCTGGGATGGTGGTTGGGTTTGTTTGCCTGGAAAAGCTGTCAAGACTGACTGATGCAGAGAGAATCCACAGGAATCTGCTGTTCGTACATCAGTGCAGGAACTGGAGGGCAGTGGGAGCTAATTCAGTTAATGGGAGTTCTGTTCCAACCAGACAGAGGAGATGGGTGGTTCATCCCTGGAGCTCCTCATCAGAGGATGTGCAGATGGAAGCAAAAATAGTTTCAAGGGAGTCTGTACAAGCAGTTGTAAGAGAGATCTGTGAAGAGTTTCTAAACAGAAGAACCATGAAATCCAGCACACTGAGCACAGCTGGAGCTGAACAGGATTCAGACAAGCATCAGAAATGTTTGTCCTGTTCTTGCTCTTTCCTGGATGTTTCCTTAGGATCATCAGTGGGAAAAAGATATTGATGCTTGCTGTGCTCCAGTGTTCTGTTCCTGTTCTGCTCCTGTTCTCACTTAAATGTGCTGTAGAGGCAAACATCCACTGGATTTTCAGATTCACACAGTTTTGTATTGGAGGAGAGCAAGGTCTAAACTCTGGGGTGAGCAGACATCTTAAATTCAATGAGACCTTAAGAGACTGTGCTGGTTTGAATTTGAATTCTAATAAGAATTTTAGTTTTCCAACTTTCTAGGGCAGAAGATCTCCTAATAATGATCACCCCATAAAGCAGTTCAAAGCATGTGGTTCCTGAGAAACTACACAATATGGTCAATAATCTTGGAAAAAAAGTTTCTAGATGCATCTGTATTTACAGTTAAAGGTAAAAGAAGGTTTTACCTTTGTTTCAGGACTAAACTTTTAGCTGAATGTATTCTGGCCTCTTTTAACAAGGGAGGCTGGAAACTTCTCCCTGTGGAGACTGGAAATGCTATCCACATTCCCTCCAATTCCCTCCTAATTCAGGAAGCTGGCACAAGAACGAGCTAAGAAGATTTGGAGAGTCTTTGTTAGTCAAAACAGTATTGGTTTTCTGACCTGAAAAAAGTGATGATCCATTTAATGCTGATTCTTTTCACAGAGGATGTGATATCACTTTGTATCCCCATTTGCACTGTTGGCATTACACAATTTATCCAGGAAGTTGTTAATTATGTTGGGGCAAAGCAAGCCTGCTCCTCCTCCTTAGCTGGACAGTTTAGAACAGTGTATCTTGAAGATAAATAAATGAAATTTTCTATCCAGGCCTGTTGTCATGTGGTAATTCCATCTGAAAGGCAGATTCAAATCATTTGAGAATACCTGCTGAAATGGTAATGAGCCTTTGGAGAATTGGGGAATGCTCAATATTTTCACACCCCTGTTAAAAAGGTCAATAAAAAGACTTCAAGAGGACTTACTTACCTGCAAAGGAATTGCTCTTTTCCAAGCTTTTCTCGAATTTTGACAATGATCAGGAGAATTTTTTTCTCATCATACTTCCGTTGTTCTTTTTAAATTGTCCAATAATTCTGATTTCTTTTAAGCAATAGCAAAGAAGAACAGAGAAACCACTAATGGTAGATCTCTTTCATCTTCTTTTCTTTTCCCAAGGAAGACATTTTATTAAGACTTATCCTAAATTCCTGTCCCACAAATTAATAGATTTTCACCTTAAGGATTCAGGTAGTAACTACATCACTTATTTTTGGTGGAATTCTGAAACATCAGGACCAAGAGCAAGTCTAATAAACTATATAGATTTAGATATAAACTAGACACCATCACTTTAATTAATTGGATTATGCAGTTTAGATCCTCTTCCTGTGGCTGATTGGAAAATAGGAGATCAAACTTTTTCAGTAGGAAGATTGTTGATTTTGGCTTCCATATATCTCTAGAGTTGATGTTATATGTCAGTCTTCCAAGGAGAATTGCTTCTTGTTTCACCAGGAGGGCTTAGGCCACCTGGGGAGAAGAACCTCTGGGAGAAAATTCTGATTGTCAATTTTAATACATTCATATGTGTCACATCATTGTTGAAGCATCCAAGCTGCAACAGACATTTGAAAAACATTTTGCATGCATTGTAACACTTGTGATGTGCAGATGAATATATCTGGGATTGATAATCACTGGCAAAAGAGGAAAACAGTTCCTGGCTTGGACAGAAACTCTTAGAAATGTGCTAGACACAATCTCTCCTTAGCTTGCTCCCAGATCTCACCACTGTAGGTTCTCCTATAACTTAGACTCAGAGGAGAGAGAATTTACAATCAGGAGACATTTTTTTTTATTCCTGCTATATTTTCACCCACAAAAAAAAAAAAAAAACAAACCAAAAAAACATTTACCCTCTCCTCCTGGGTTTTGAATATCTCAACAGCTTTCCATGGCTTTTCAGCACTCCTCCCTAATACCTCATTACAGAGCTGGTGGCAAGATACTGTCTTTCATCTGCTCATTCATTCACTTTAGAGAAATTACCTTGAGTTATCCATAAGGATATCTCACTAGGATTCAAGTATGGATTTCTCTCTTTGACCTTTTCACAGCCCTGAGGCATTCAGCAAATATTTTGTGGTCATGGTAGCTCGTTTGAAGACACAAGACATACAAATCCAGCCATAAAGAGGTTTCCATAGGCACTGCTATCCTAAAGACCTCGACTGCCTGTATGGATACATGAGAAGCAAAAGTAGAATCCATGTGGACAACACATCTTGAACTATAATTACCATATGGTAAATAGTCATTCTTTATTGTATTGTCAACAGGCAAGGAACATGCTCTGATGTGGAGGCTTGGGGTACTGCTGACAGAGTTAATGGATGAATCCTGGGGGAATACTCTTTTTCCCACTTGACACTCAAGTCACTTTTCTTAATTGTAAAAACATCTGTAAGAAGAACCAAATGAGTTGTAGGCCTTGACAGCTGATCTTCCCATGACTCATCCCACAAGGACAAACTTGTCTTATGCTTGTCCTTTATCTTCATCTGAACCATTTGCCAAGAGGAGTGTCTGCATTTTGATTAAATTATAATACTCAGTTTCAGATTTTCCATCTGAAGCCTTTGCTCCAGAAAGAAGGATGAGAAGGGACGGTTCATATTGTGGCAGTAATAAGGTTTTAAGAGTTATTTTGGGTAGACCCAGGGTATTTAGGGATGCACTTTGGGTTTTTTTACCTTTGTGTATAAGTTAAAGTAGAAAAAAGCTGTTATTCAGTTTCATGTTGGTATGAGTCAGGTTGGTATGAATTGACACAATTTTTACTAGGATGTTAATGGTGACAATGGGGCCACATAAAGATGTTAACACAAGTTGTCTACACCTCAGCTACTAGTCTAACTCCCAAAATATTGCCTAAAGAGAATGAAAGTGTATCAGTCTTCCAGACATAGTGGCCTAAATCAACTCAGGCTACATGTTCCCTAAATTATCTATTTCAGCTGTTTTCCTGAAAAGCTCATGGATAGATATCTCCAGTGTAGGTATCTAAAGTGACTTTAATAACCTTTCTCCATTATGGAATTTGGCAGATTTTGTTCCTCAGAGCCTTTTCACTTTCATTGCTGGCAGGTAGCTCTGAGTCTGTCCCAGCAAGTATAAATTAAGCAAGGGCTTCCTAATTTCAATTAGATTGTCTTGTCAAAATAAGATTGATAGTAAATTATCTCAGAGTACAAACACCTTCACACATATAAAATACTTAGAGTGTTTTTTGAATTTATTGGAGAAATGCCATTGGAGAAATTTATTGGAGGAACCTGCCAGCCAGAAATTACATATATTTGTACTGAAAATGAGACCTTTTCTCATGAAAGGAGTATTTAATAATTAAAGAACCCAAGGATGGTAGCAGAAGGCTCAATGGATTCTCCATCTTTTGATGTTGTGGTTTCGAGTCCGGCCGCCCTGGCGAAAGGTTCGTGTCAGCTTCGAGCGACACTCGGTCAAACACAAATTATTGGGTTCAGCCCAGGGGTAACCCAGTGAAAGTTAATGACCTGTGATATATAGGAAATCACACTGGATGATCTAATGGTTTCTTCTGGCCTCACACTCTATGAATCCATGAATATGTATCCTCTGAGGCTGCCTGCTGGTTGTGTTCCTAACCAGGGGAACAGGCTGCTGTGAAAGGAAGATTTGCATTTATTTACTGGCGTCTGTTGTTCTCTAGCTACATATTCAGATGTACAGATTCACACCCAGAGTTTTAAGGAAAAATTCCTCAGTGGGAGGATCTGGAGCATTTGGGAAAGCATGGTTGCTGGTAGCCTTCCCAGTGAGAATTTGGTGCTGTGAAAAGTGATTCACACAGTTCCCAAAAGGCGCTGCCTTCCAGCATGTTACCACATCTTGGCAACGTTTGAAGGGCACCCTGCGAGCATGAAAGGCAGGAGTGGTGACTCAGAGAGCCACAGTGAGGGGTAAGAAACCCTTTCTGGTGGGATATGAAAACACAAAAATACATATCCTTGTGTTCAGGGCTATTCGAGGGTGGTACAGCCTCCGTAATTGGGCTCATGTGTCTGTCTAGAAATGGCTGTTTTGGCTGCCTGTTTAGCAAGAAAAGGCTTTTCCCCACATTTATTTTCTGGAAAGACAGTGGGAATCCAGAGAACTCTTAGAATCCATGAGCCATCCTTGTGCCATGCTGGGGCTGCCCATGTGTTCTTACAGCTTCCTGTGGCTGGTTTTGTTTTGTTTTGTTTTCCAATTGGGTGGGAATATTATCTTTAAAACAGACAAGAAAACGAAAACAACTGACTTAAAATCGCTTTCAAAATAATAATCAAGGAAGCAAGGATGTCCTCAGGAGGGAGGGAGTAGTGACTGATGAAGAGATGAGCAATCTGGGGGAAAGAAGTGGCAAGATTTGGGGAATGCTGGGGGGAGAAGATCTTGGGAATGCTGTGGGGGAAGTCGTGTCTGTTTACAGGCTCTGTTTATCCACACCTGTGGGTTAGAAATGCTGTCATCTGAGGAGTGGCCCCATATTACAAGAAGGTCAAGCACCAAGCAGACCTAATTAAAAGCTCATTACAAGAGACGATCTCCATTAGCATGCCAAGTTTCATGCAAATCCATTAGCACCAGGGCTCTCTTCGGAAGCTTTAAATTCCAGTCCTGTGCCCCAGGGACTGGAAACTGTGGCCGGTTAATTTGCCATTCTCAGTCTGTGAACATTAGGCACAGTCCTCTTACTTTCTGGATTATTTCACATTCCAGCAAATTAGTTTTATCCGTTCTGAGAACATTTTAACAAAGAAAGTTCTTTTGGCATCACATGGATAAAATAACAAGGGATAAAAGAATGAGCAGTTCCCCCAATCAGGAACAAATAACTTTAAATCTCTCCTGAAAATGCAGCCTTTCCTGTTATTCCCACCCCCCCTTCCTTTCATTTATCTTTCGGCAGTCGGATTTTTTAATTACGTCTCTGCAGCCAGAGTCCCCTCCCTCTCTCTTTATGATGGTGTTCTCAAGAGCCATGTTTTTTCTTTATGCCATTGTAGCAGAACTTGACTAAAGATCTTCAAACTTGTTAAGTATAAAAGTTGGTAAATGATACTATTGTTTGAGTTAAGGTGGGGGAGAAGGGGGAAGGCAGTTTATCTGTGGTGGCTGTGGGGAGGGGGAAGGTTTAAAAAAAAAAAAGCGAAAGAAAAAAGGCTCAAATGAACTGAAATGGATCAAAGTAAACAGAGACATCTAAAAGCTTTTGTAAGTTAAAAGTGGCTATCTGTTGCAAGTCCTGCCTCATTAACTACTGATAGAAGCACTGTCTTGGCCTTCCCAGATATCTAACACTGACCGCCGCTAACGAGATGAACTCCGGGTTATTCCCTCGCCTGTTCCCTGCACCACTGCTTAACCTCAGCCTCTCCACAAATGTTCATCCTCTCCCTAGCATGGGAGATCCCATCCCTAAACCTCAGTCCTCTCCCTGAGGAAGAAACAAGTTCAGAGAGGAGGAAGGAAGTGGGAGAAAGAGCAAAACATCCGCCAAGTCGGTGTCTTGCCTGGGTTTGGACACACATTTTTGGAAGGGTGAATGGTGAGAGTCAGGGTTCAGTCCCCATGCTCTGGTTCCAGTATCCCCCATGCCATGGCCATTCCAAGGGGGAAGCAAACTGAAATGCAGAGCCTTGTCTAGGGAAGCAGGGAGAGTGAGGAGGGCTGGGAGGGGGGAACACGATGGCTCTTTGACTAGGACCAGATAGGTCTCTGTGTAGAGTAATATTACAGCTCACTCTCTCATAAACAAGCTGCATGCCGGCTTCTAAAGAGCCCATCTGGCATAGCTTTCAGAATGGCAATAATTACAAGCTGATGATGGACATGGAAGAAAAGCCCTGCTGAGCTAACTCATAAGGAAGTACAGGCCAGGACTGTAGGGAAATTACAGGCTAAAACCCTTTCTAGTTTAGGCCTTTTGGTGTTCTTAATCACAGACTTTAAATGTTGTAATAAACACTGTTGCATTTTATTGACCAACTCCCATGACAGGCAAATCTTTTTTATTTTATTTTATTTTTACTATTTGTTAGTTCAGAAAGCAGTTTGAGAACAATCGTTTCTTAAAGACTGGGTCTGTAGATTTACTTCATGGAAAGTGATCCAAACAGCAAGAGTCCCTTTTGTTACCTTGCAATTAAAAAAGAACAAGGGGGAAAAAAAGAAAAGAAATATTTTAGAGGTCCACTTACCCCTATGCAGGACTAGGTCACTGATAATGCCCGCTTTGTTTTGAGATTATCATTGAGAAATAAAAGCTCCAGAATGAGTTATTAAGTTTTTCAGTGAAAGTCTTGCTGATTTCACTGGCAGTAGGATTTCCCAGGAAATAAAGCAGTTTTAGGTATGAGAGGTATGGCCTGATCTTGTGCCCAGTGAAGCTCATGACATCCTTGCTGACTCCAGTGGTCTAAACCACTGCTGGTGGAAGCTCAGAGGCCTCATCTGTGTCTGGGTTTAAATCCACTCTTACTGTTGTGACCCAAACCTGTTTCTAAATATAAGTGGAAATTCCAGGTTACTGGGGCTCTGTTCCAGAGTCCCTTACAGCTACCAAACGTTTTTTTCACAGTGAAAAACACAAAACACGTTTTCACAGTGGAACATGGAAAATATGAAACACAGCAATGTTGATGCCCAGTTTAGGGCACCTGCCTGGGCTGTGATTGCCAGAGGAAGGTCTCTCTGGCACCAGGTACCCCAAGTCTGGAGTGAAAACCCACTAAATTTTGAGAATGCTGTCACCTCTGTGTCTCTAAATGTCTGTGTTTTGGGTGTATGTATTTATTTATCACGTGGTTTTATAGGCATGTGTGTGTGGAAGTGCCATCTCTATGGAGTAGGGGTGGATGTGGATTCTCTCTGTGGATTTAGGAGTGGAGTGCAAGGGAGTTGTGTCAGTTAACACTGCCTGAAGTTCTGCTTCAGAGAGCCTACCTGTTTTCCCAGACTAATTTCACTCTCCTTTTCCTTCTGTGGAGTCTAGGAGATCAAGAGTTAAACAGCTCTGTGAGTTTTATTTGACTTGAGTGCAATAAATCTCCCAGGGTGACTGATAGACTGATAACTCTCAAAATCCATTCAGTACTTTGTGTGTCAAGGCAGCAGTGAATATGGAGTGCTGTCAGTTGTTTTCAATCACACTGTTTTGACAGAGTGTTGTTTATTACAGTTCAACACGTGTGATTTGTTTTCTGGGAGGAAATCTGCCTTTATTTTACACTGGGTTTTATTTTAGTTTAGGAACATCGGCCACATATTAGAAATGCTGCATAATGCGGTGGGTTGGGTTTACTGATCCAGTTAAATCTTGGAAAAGTATCTGTGTTTTTACAGGACACATTCTCCTATGAGATTCTAAATAGCAGAACATTCTGTTCCTTTAGATAAATGTTTGCCTGCAGGTATAGCTTTGTGTTTGTAAATTGTTTCATGTTGCTCCTATTGCTGCCGCAGTTCTTTCACAGACCTTTCAAAGTTTCTGGTTTACTTGTGGCTGTTTGTATCCCAGCATTTCATAACACAGATGCTTATTTAGTTTTCCAGATTACCATTTGACTATTTGTTCAGGCATCAGATTTTTTTCCCCCCTTTTTGTTGCAAAGTTGAAGGAATGCGAGGTCGGGGAATGGAAATTTACCTATCCGAATGCAGCTCTCTTTTCTTTCATAAACTTCCTCTGGCTTCTTAATCTGAAACTTGCTTGTCAATGTGAAATGATTTCTTTATATTTAACTGTCTCTTTCCAATACAGACAGGAATTGTTCCTAACAAAAGAAGCATGAATCGGTGGAAACTATATATTAAATGCAGGACTATTTGTCTAGTTTTCATTAGGTTGCTGAGTGAGAAGCCCAAACTCCTCTCTTTTCCCAAGGTACTCGGATATCCACCAAGTGCCTTCATCCCATAGCCTTGTTTCCTCTCCCAGTAAACCAGCTTTCCAAAAGAATGCTACACTCTCTGCTCTTTATACTGTCAGCAGTGACAGCAACCAGCCACGCTGACATTTCTTATTGTTTACAAAGGATGAGCGCCAACAAGGCATCTCTGATCATTTGATAAACTCTCCTAACCCTCTCCCCCCGCCCAGCCCTCTGCTCCACTGACCAAACTAACCTTTTCACGGTACACTGCCTGTAATTACCAGTGAAAGACGCTAACCAGAAAGGATCAGAACTCCAGCTAAACACAAACAAACCAGCAAAACAGCTCTGAAGATAAACTGCTCACAACTTATGTGGCTCGGTAAACAGGGCAAGCCAGGAGAAACGGAGTAGCTGCAGGCAGGGGGTGGGGAAGGAAGAAATCTAACCCTAAATTCCTTATGTGCATGTATTTTTCATATGAATTTTAAAATTGCTTGAAAAAACACGCTAGAATAGCATTAAAATAACCTTATTGTTTATTATCATAATCCTGTATATTTAATATCCGTTTCCCCCTCCAATTCCCCCCACTCCTGCAGAAACTCCCGCCAACACAGTGGTCAAACTGAGTTCATAGTGCCTCATAATGAGCCCAGGAGTAATGCCTATACCAAAAAGAGTTTCTTTTCAGTTTCTTTTCTTCTCCTCAATTCCTAGTGTGACAAGCAGATTCTTTCCATGCTGTTTTCCTGGAGGTGAGAAGCACCAGCACATGAAGCCTCTCTTCGTTCATCCTTCTCCAAGAGAGAGCTGGTCAGGAAGGATGGTCTTTGTTCGCCAGGAATGCTGAGGTGGTGGATGATTATTTTAAATTGTTTAAATTCCATTTTTAAAAAATTGCATCTTCTGTTAATGATTCTACCTGAATTATAGATGATGGGCTTGCTTTGTAAGCAGAAATTTTCCACTGAGATTTTCAGCGTGAGAGAGTCAGACCCAGCTTTCAGGAGGATATGATTTTCTTCTCATAGGCTAAGCTGCATTGGTTCACTCTTTTCTTTTCTAAGGTAGGAGGACTGTTACATGAAAAATAACAAGAACAAGTTAAGATCTCCAGCAGAAATCCAAATCTTTAAACTGAAGTTTTATTTTAGGGAAAATGGCAGCAGATCATCTCCTAACTCTGCAAAATTCCTTCCTATTCTTGTAGAAGCCTTGTCTGCTGGGAGCTCAGTCATGCAATGTTATTCCAGCATGGAATTAGTCCTTTCAGCAATAAAAAAAATTTCAGTTGTGTTACCTCTGCAGATGCCATTGATTAAAATCTCCTAAAGAACAACCACAAGAGTAGCAGGGCCACTCCTGTGGCCTTAGGACAGGCTTTGTCATCAGCTCCATTCTGAGCACCTAAGGGACCTCTCTTCATCTTTCTTTCTCTTTCTTTCTTTTTCTTTCTTTCTTTCTTTCTTTCTTTCTTTTTCTTTCTCTTTCTTTCTTTCTTTCTTTCTTTCTTTCTTTCTTTCTTTCTTTCTTTCTTTCTTTCTTTCTTTCTTTCTTTCTCTCTTTCTCTCTTTCTTTCTTTCTCTTTCTTTCTTTCTTTCTCTCTTTCTTTCTTTCTTTCTTTCTTTCTTTCTTTCTTTCTTTCTTTCTTTCTTTCTTTCTTTCTTTCTTTCTTTCTTTCTTTCTTTCTTTCTTTCTTTCTCTCTTTCTCTCTTTCTCTCTCTCTCTTTCTCTCTTTCTTTTCTTTTCTTTTCTTTTCTTTTCTTTTCTTTTCTTTTCTTTTCTTTTCTTTTCTTTTCTTTTCTTTTCTTTTCTTTTCTTTTCTTTTCTTTTCTTTTCTTTTCTTTTCTTTTCTTTTCTTTTCTTTTCTTTTCTTTTCTTTCTTTTCTTTTCTTTTCTTTCTTTTCTTTTCTTTTCTTTTCTTTTCTTTTCTTTTCTTTTCTTTTCTTTTCTTTTCTTTTCTTTTCTTTTCTTTTCTTTTCTTTTCTTTTCTTTTCTTGAATAGTTGTTCTGTTGTGGTGGATAAAATGGTTTTCACCTTAGCCCTAAACCCCTAATCCTTGGCTGGAAGCTTTAGCTGCAAGTTCAGTGCAACCAATAACCTGTTGCTATATTGAAAGTGGCTGAGATCTGTCCTTGCCTGACTTTGCAGAGCTTCTATCCTCATGCAGCATCTCCTGCATGCTGGTCATGTCAACATAATTGGTGAAGGTAGAATGGATTTCCTTTTATTTCTTTTAGTGTCAATTTTTATGGTTCTCTCTTGAGTTTTTATCTGTTCCAAGGAGATTTTACAGCATTGTCAAACTAGTAAGATATGAAAAGCTGAGCCTGTGGAAGAAGACTTGAAAGCCTTGATTTAAGGATCATGAAAACCTCCTTTAAAAATATGTTTCACTTACTCTTACTTGCTTTCCTGCCTTCTCTATCAGTCTGACTTTTTAAAAATCTGCACAAAAGTATTGATTCATGCCCTTTCCACACAAGAAAATGGAAATATCCATCAGTCTGAGATGTTATTATTTTTCTCAGAACAGCTGGGCATATCCCTGTGCATGTGATGTGCAGGAATGCCTTTTGTTTCCTCCCAGCTCTTCTTGTCACAGTGAGTATATTCCAGAGAATTGGTTTGCTCCTGTTGTCTGGCAAGAACAAAGCCAAGTGTTGCATAGCAAATGCAATTTAATGTATTGACAAATAGGAATAGAATTTTAAATTAGCTAAAATATACTAAAAAAAGAACACCAAAAATATAAGGAATATTTGAAATTTTTAGGCCAAACCATTTATGAGAGCAAAAATACAAATACTGTTCAAAATGGCACTTTTAAACATCCATAGGTGGGAAATGCCTTATGCCAGTATTTATTTTGCACAAAATTCTCGCTGGCCAGTGACTGTGGATATTAAATTTTTTAAGGAATTTTTTAAAAAACAACTTAATGTATTTGCTGAGGGGAGACTGCAAATAAGTTATCAGAAAAAGACTTAAGTGCTGAAAAACTGTTTCGTCCCCATAAATGTAGAGAATTCATAGATCATAAGGCTAGAAGGGATAATCAGGGGCTGTGCTGTTTCTAAGATGTTGGCCAATATTGGTATTTCTGAAATTAGAGACAGGAAAACCTATAGTTTGAGCCAGGGTAGGCAGTCCAGGACTCTAATCCACTGTTGGCATTGGCCAGACATGGAACATGGAACACGTGCTCATCTCTGAGTTACACACTCACTGCAAACCACTTGGGTTTCTTTTTCCTGCTGCTGCTGTAATTAGAGTTCCTGTATTTCCCACTACTGTCCTTTTATCTTGCCTCTCTTTCATGTTCCCAAGGCTCACTATCACCTTCATGCTAATGAGGCACTCCCTGGCAAGTTAAATATTGTTGTTACCTTCCTCCAGGTAAGTGAGCACTTTGGGTTGGCAAGTCTTGCCTGCCCTGGATCAACGTGATGTTTAATTTCTGTGCTTTGTGTTAGTGGCTTGCTGTGAGTGTGTTCCCAGAGCTCAGGGTTGCAGCTGGAGGGGATAGAGAAAGGCACTGAAATAAAAACATTGTAAAAACCCCACTTCCCTCTACTCTCATGTGCTTGTATTGTATCAATCCCAAGAAGTCCTGTGAATTAAGATGAGGATTTTCACCTCATCCAGCAATCCCTTACCCTTTTATCTCCCTCCAATGAAGTCATGTCTTGCTGTTTGACTTTCGTGTTACAATTAAGATTTTTACTTCCTCGTGTGATTCATTGCAGGGGAAGTGGATTCAGAAAAATTTCAAGGGCCAAAAGACACAAGTCAGAGGAGAAAGTAGGTGGAAAAGGTTTCTTTTTTTCCAAGTTACTTATTTCCAGGTCAGATTAAAAAGAGCTGTAATAGCAAGTCTTGCTTCCATCAGCATTCAGTGGTTGGGAATAAGAAGGTATTTGAAAATCTCTCTAAGTCAGGAGGGGATGCCAGTTGACTTTGAGGTGGAGATGTGTGAGACAAATAAAGGTCAAGCATTTAAAAGCCAGTGGGCTAACTGTTGTTTGAACCCACAGATTTCTTATCTGGATTTTGGATCCAATGTTCAAAAAGGTGATCTCTAAATTTATGTCATTAATACACAGAACTATTTTACAGTGAGAACTAAGAGTGTAACGATCATATTTAGGGTCATCTGTCAGGGAACTGCACATAGATTCTCTATCTAAAATGAAATTATTTTGCTAGACAAAGCCAGTCATCCCTGGGCTCTGGATGAAGCAGCTTTTCTGCTTTGTAGATTTTTGCTCTATTGCATTTGCAGGTGCCTCATTTTTAGTCACAGACGGCAAATAATCAGAACTTATCTGAATAAATTTTCCCGAGCCTTCTGCCTGAACGTTCTCGGTGTCAGTTCCCAGCCAAACTGCCTTTCCAGTTCTTTTCCCTGCATTTCTGCAGAGTTCATTGCCCTCATTCCACCTCTGGAGCCCGACAGTTTTGTTTGATGTCTCTTTCTTGTCTGGACACATCTGTTTGGGCCAGTGGCTTTCTCTGTGGTGCAGAGAGTCTCAGGATGCAGGAAAAGGAGGTTGCCACATTTTGCCTCTATAGAATTCCATGGGAGGTCACTGGGAGAAGCACAGTTATTGTCATTAATTCAGATTTTCTGGTACGTGGCCTTCACTTCCACGTGAAAACTTCAATGGACTGGAAATCCAAAAGGCATTGCTGCAAGTTGTGTTGTGGAGGAGGAGGAACAGGTCCATGCTGCACAGCTCCTGCCTCATGGACATGTCCTAGAAGAGCTCTTTTGGGCACACACACACACACACACACACACACACACACACACACACACACACACTCTCTCTCTCTCTCTCTCTCTTCCTAAATCGCACTCTCTCCTGAACTAGCTGATCTGCATCTTTTCATTTAGAAATTGCCAAGATGGGAGATTTGCTGCTGTACTAATGGAGCATCTATGCCAGTGGATGTTGTGGGGCACTGGATTTTGGCTATTATAGCCTTGGTGAAACAGAAACACTCAGCTAAGCATTTCCATCAGGGAGTATCAGCATTAAAACCATGAAAACCAAACTTTTTTTTCAAGCAACCAGCATTTTCTGGGGAAAGCTCCAGGAAAGCATAGCAAGAAATGGGGAAAAAAAAAGTCTTTGAAACAGTGCTCTGGAGAATTTTGCTTTCAATTTGCTGATCTTGTTGGTGTAGATAAGTGAGAAATGAGGTTAATGGATTTATGTGTATTTGTATCTATTGTGGAACAGGATTTTCCTCAGTTAAGAGCTACATTTTAGGGGTGACAATAAGTTCTGCCATGGAGCTTGTTGGAAATGGTCCATCCAGTGCTGGCCTGATGTTTTCTGTACACCATTGAGGTGACTGAGTGCTGGGACAGGCCCAGAGATGTTATGGAGTCTTCTCCAGGAGACATTCCAAACCCACCTGGACACAGCTCTGAGTGACACACACGAGGGGATGCTGCTTGAGCAGAGAGGTTGGACTCAGTGACCTCCAGTAGTCCCTTCCAACCTTATCCATTCTGGATTCTGTGATTCATCCCACCAGGCCCAGTTCCATCCCACAGTGTGCTCAGGCCTGTGAATCCTCCATTCCCCCACCTCTGTCCTTAGGAAACAGCAGGGGTAGCTCCTTCTCTAAGGCATCCAAATGAACCCATTACGCCTGTACTTGTGATGTTTGGAACTGCTGTGATTTTAAAGGCTGCTTAATGCTGAGTTTACTGGAGTTGTATAAATCTTTGCTTTAAATCCACTGTAAATATGTTACAGAATCTGCCAAACATGCATTAAAATATTTTGCTCCAGATATGCCTATGTCTAACCTTTTGGTTCCTAAGAGCTTTAATCAGTAATCTTCAAGTAGGAAGTTATTCATCTTTATTGCCAGGCACTTCTCAGTGGCGGTCGTGGCAACAATCTTTTCATTGCTTCTGTGTTTAGTTGTTCTTTGACATGATAGAAGTCAGCTGCAGTTCAATGAGCTCACTATTTGTGCAACTTAATTGCTTGCTTCCTTTAATATGTACTCAGTTTTTCCTTTTATGAGCAGGGTTGTTGGAAAAATTAAGCTTAAGGATATGGCTATCCACTGTTAATTAACCTCCTTCCCAAACACATTAGTAAAATAGGTCAAATGGCTGTTGAGTGTTAAGTGTACCATTACTAAGGTATTTCTCAGCTGGAAAATGAACCCTGTATTGGATAAGATGAGTTTCCAAAGGAGCTTCAAGGACTTAGGTGTCCATATCTCACCAAAATTCAATTAGATCCGAGTGCCTAATTCCCTTAAGCTGGATTTTACAAAAGCTCTCAGGAGCCTATGTTAAGGAGTTTGGATTTGGTGCATGTTGTGCACATTTAAAAATAGCCTCAAACTGCTTCCTTTTGCTCTTCAGTTGGGTTTAGTGGAATCTTTGGATGCTTGATCCATGCAGGCATGGGGGAATGTGCATAAGAGAAGGTGAAAAAAAAGGAATTGGGTTCTTCCTTGGGATTTGTATGTTGCATTATTGAGGATACTGCATGTGTTTGTTCTTTCAAGGATAACTAATATTATTCAGATTTGAAATTCCTAGAATAGCTCTGTTATGTGAGGATGTATAAATAGTTTTGATGAGTATAAAATATGCTCAGTGAGGGAACTGATCTATCAAAACAGCTTTATACAGTGATAGTGTAATTTCTTGCCATGTCAGAGATATATTCAGATGGAAAAATCACTTTAATTGCAGTGGTGATAGCTTGATTGGAATTCTGCCCATGTCACCAAAATTGTACATGAATTTTAAAATCATATTTTAAAATCTGAGTTTTGTTGGTAAGTTCTTAATTTTTGTAACATATATATTTTACAGAAGGGTGCATAAAGTTTAAGAAAAAATGGAATTTGGAAGGTTTCCCACTGGGAGATAAAGGCTGTGTTTTGCTATGATAACATCTCTCAATTGCAGTTCCCAGGCTAAGTCGGGAGAGTTCTTCTAGAGGGGACTTCCCACATGTGTAAGCTCTCCTCATCCAAATACCATCATGTGCTACAGCAGTAGCCTGTCAAGGTATTAGAAATATTAGATCTTAGGAAAAGGTTCTTCTCCCAAGGGTGGTTGGGCACTGCCCAGGCTCCCCAGGGAAGGGGAGCTCCCAGGGACAGGGTGGGATTGTTGGGGTGTCTGTGCAGGGTCAGGAGCTGGACTCTGATCCTTGTGGGTCCCTCCCAACTCAGAGAATTCTGAGATTCAGTGATTCTGTGAAAATCAGAGTCCACTCTGTGGACAGGCATGGTCTGTGTGTGTAGGAGGAGCCCTTGCCTTGGATAACTTTTAGGCTGCAGAAGCAAACGGAGAGGAAGGCAGGATTCCTGTCAGGTTTAGAGGGCAGGGACAAAATTCCCAAGGTCACATGGTGGTTCTGTGGCCTCCTTGCAGCAGCACCAAAAAGAATGTTATTCCTTTGGGGATACCCTTTGGGTTTGAGTCACAAACAGGAGTTCTGCAGACTCCAGAGCACAGAGAAGTGCATCATCCTTGAACAGGCCTTTCCCAGGCAGGGAATGTCCCAGCACCATGTCCCAGTGGGCTGCAATCCCCCAGCCCTCTTTAGGTGCTGTAACTTCATATCCCTCACACAGAGAGTGAGCTCCATCCTTTCCAGCACAAGTCCTGCTTTTGCTCTGTTTTCCCCTGTTTTTCTAACATAGTTTTATAAAGAGCTTGATAGGTGCAAGAAGGCAAAAATTAAGTATTAGAAGAGGCTCAGCTCTTCCTTGGAATTGTCTTCCCATCTCACCAAAGCCAGGTTGAATGGAAAACTTCTGGCTTCCAGGATGCAAGCTGGAGCTTAGCAATACACTGTCCCTCATTTATACCAGACCAGGATGCTGTAAAAAGCACATAAGGTGGGTGTAAATGACATTTCTGCAAAAACCAAGGCCCCTTTAGCCACTGCCAGCAGTGTAATAGGGCCTGTAATAAATGAGCATTAAGTGCTCCTTCAGAGAGATGCACTGGAATTGCTGAAATGCTGCCAGTGTGATACAAGCATCAGGAAATCCCATTTGTTCCATGTGGCCAAAACCCACAGAGAAGCTCCATGAAGCACTTCATTTTTTAGTACGGTTGTAAATAATGTAGAGAATAAATATGGAAATCCAGAGAACAACTTTACAGACATGCCCCTGAAAATTGGTTTCACCATCCTGTGGCTGATGGTGCTGCACTTCAGGGTGTAGATGTGAGGTTCTCCTGGATGGAAATGCACCTGTCAGTGCACAGAAGGTGTAAAATAGATGTGGAGCATCTGCCAGCCAGGTGAGAGCTGTAAACATTGAAAATGAACAGAGTTGCTGCTGTTTGCTGAGTGGCTGCTCCTTTCAGGACATAGGGAACTGATACTGGAGCAGAGTTTGCACACAGATAGTTGGAGTAAAAGAAGAAGATTTCTAGATCCTGGGACACCAGGCCAAAAAGTATAAAGACTGCAGAGAGTGATTTGAACATGGACATAAAGTGATAGAAAGAGAGGGAATGGCTTTAAACTAAAAGAGGGGAGATTTAGAGGAGGCATTAGGAAAAAATCCTTCCCTGTGAGGGTGGGGAGGCTCTGGCACAGAGTGGCTGTGGCTGATCCCTGGAATGTTCCAGACCAGGTTAGACAGGGCTTGGAGCAACCTGGGATAGTGGAAGGTGTCCCTGTCCATGGGGATGTTGGAACTGGGTGATCTTTAAGGTCCCTTCCAACCCAAACCACTCTGGAATTCTATGAAAATTGTGCAGGGAATCAGCAGTTCATCTTTTACTTATACATCTTCCTGCAGGGGAAAACAGTGTGAGGATTCCCAAGCTGGTCCTCGAGAAGAGTGGCACTGGGTGATGGTGCAGGGAGGAGTTACAGGTGTCTGTGCTGGGCACTGTAAGGACCCGAGTGCTGCCAGCTTTTCTTGGCGAGCTGGGACAGCTCAGTTGTGTTCCTTGGGGTCACCTTGCAGTGGGATTTGGCACTTCCATGTGAGCTGTACCCCAGAGGGGCTGGGTGGGCTGTCCAGCCTGCCTGCAGCAGGACCTGGTGTGACTGGGATTCGTGTCGCAGGCCAGAAGGTGGCACTGCCGATACTGCCTTGGAAAGGTCCCATCAACTCTGGCCAGAGCAGGGAATTTGGGGGAGATGCTGCAGAAACCAGGCAGCAGGTCTGAGAGAGCCTAAAGCAATCAGCGTGAATGGACAAGTTTGGGTGCGAGTGGTGTGAGCATCCTGGTGCTTCATCTTCCACTGGCAAGATTTTAATCTTACTAATCACAGAATCAGACTGTGCAAAATTGTGGAAACTCGCAGATTATTGCAAACTCCCAAAGCGAATGAGCCTGGCAGGAGGTTTAAAAGTGAGCATTGCAGAGGAGTGCTTGGCTGTGGCTGGGCACTATGGAAAGCTGGGTTGTTTTCTGCAGAAAATGGGCAAAATTTTGCCTTGCCAGCCCTTCTCTGTCTGCCTTGGCAGCGCTGGGTGGGAGAACTGCTCTTACCTCTTGCATTTCTCTCTGACGGCAAGTAAACACCCTTTTGTCGGTCAATGCTCGGTAATGGGGGAGGTACTGATCGGCTTGGGTTTGGCTAAAAACAAGAGACTGACATTGGAAGGAAGGAGCAGGTGAACAGCTGGCTGTGAGCTATTTGTTAACACAGGTTATATATACATACATATATATATATACACATACATATATATATATACACACACACACATACACACACATATATATATTATTTATGTATACAGACATAGATTCTCTGAGGTTATACACCTGGCTTCTTCACCCTGAGACTGTGTGTATTTAGAAAAGGGTTTTGTGCCCTGCTCCAAGGGAAGCCTCTTAAAGACAATTTGATTGGAAATTACTGTGGAAGGCCAGTGGGCGATTCATCATCCAAATGACTTATCCCTCCCCCAAAGTTTCTCTAAAGTTTCCTGTCAGAGCTCATGTGCCCTGAGGAAAAGTGCTTTTTCTTTCTTCATTCCTTCACTCCTCACTAGCTACTTGTGTGGGTGTTCTGGGGTCTTGGAGAAAGTGGTGCTGTGCCTGGATTTGTCTCAGCTTAACTCCACTCTGATTCCATCCAGACCAGTGGGAGCCTGGAGTCACTTACTAAAGTCAAAGGTGTCCACTCATGGAAAGGCTTGCTGGGCACATCAGGTGGGAGCTTCACCTTCTCCAGAACATCTCCCAGCTTCTCCCCCTCCATGGCCATGTGGAGATGCTTAAACAGGTGACAGGAGAAGAAGGATCTCCAGTCCTAAAGCTGTTAACCCTTGTGAGCAGCCACCCTGGGCAGGATTTGTGCCTGGGTACAGTGCCTGGCTCATGAGAAGAGCAGAGCCTACAGAGCCCTGTGGGGACCAGCTGGATTAAATCACAAAGAGTGACAGGTTCTCCTTCTGCTGTCCTGCTGTGGTAGGAGCTGCCAGCAAACACACAGTAATAAGCAGCTGGACAGAAGAGACTTGTGAACTGGGAAGATGCACAAGAGCTCAGAAAAGACTTCAAGATCAGTGTTTTGTCCCAGGAGCACCAGCGCTTTACCTGGAAGAGTGTGAGAGGGGGCAATAACTTGGTCTCTGTGCTCTGCCCTTCATTTGAACACGTAAGAAATGCCTTCACTGCAGAGGGCCAAGCTCCCAGACAGATGCAAGAGGCTTGTGCAGGGGAGGTAAGTCCTGCTGCATCCTACCCTACTCCCTCTTCCCCTCTGTGGGCAGACAGGGTGGCTCGCAGTGTGACCAAGCGTAAATGATGCGGCTCTTGGAATTGGCAGGGAGGGAATTTGATTTTTTTTTTTTTTTTTTTTTTTTTTTTTTTTTTTTTTTTTTTTTTTTGGTCAGGATTGCACTTGCAGCTTAGGGCAGGCTGGTTTCTGCTGAGAGGCAGATGTGACTGTGCTGTGCTGCAGAGCCAGCCCCCATCCCTCCTCTGTGAGCCCTGGTGGAGTCCTGAGGAGGAAAAGCCGAGTGCAGCTCCGAAGGGCACACGTTTCCTGTCTCTTCCTCCTGGCAGGTTTTGTCTGCAGACACTGGCTTGAGTACCCCATAATTACATTTTCGCATTTTTTAATATAGTAACACATGGCTGGGCTTGTGGTAGGGAGCCAAGTGATGTCTTTGGGCTGTGAGGACTATAAATAACCAAAGGGATCATTTTATTTGGTTATGGAAGGAAGACGGTCTTTCTTCAGCAGTTGCTGTACAAACACAGCTTTGGAGCAAATAAAGAACAGTTCTTTTTTTTTCCTATATGTTAGGGAGATACCCATGGATTCAGCAGAATGCCTCAAAAGTGAAAAATCCTTTGAGTTACATTTCTTTACACAAGGCCTTCACACACTGTCAAGCTGCCCAAATTATAGCTTTGTTTTCATTTTAGTTGTGGCAATTATTGTGCTTTTGTTAAAAATACCATTCTGTGTCTATTCTAAGCTCTCAGTAGCAAGGACTGTCTTAAAATAAATGTATGTGCAGTGCCAGGCACAATAGATCTCATCTGTGCCCAAGACCTTGGGGCACAACTGCCATATATACAGCAAACAGCTGGTTTGTGTGACAAGATGCAGCTTTTCAGGTTTAGATCTTGGTGCTATGAATCTTGAAATCCATGATTCCTCCTTTTTTCTCTCCACTGTGCTGCTTGGCACTCCTGTGTAGGCTGTATCTGATTGCACTCTTCTGTCAAACAATCTTGTCACCTCATCCCCAGCACATCTTTCTCTCCTGTGGTGATGCCCCCTGGATCTGTACCCTGATCCTAAAATCCAGGAGCCCCTGGATTTGTACCCTGATCCTAAAATCCAGGCAGCCCCTGGATCTGTGTGTTGCTCTGACCAGCAGTGCAGAGCAGCAGACAGGGACAAGGTTGTGGTGCTGCCCTGCCTTCAAGGGAATTCCTGATGGCAGCAGCCTGGATCTTCAGCATTTCTTCACTGGGTGGGTGGCCTTGTGTCACCCAGTGCTGGGAGCAGCCTGCTCTGAGGCCCCAGCCCAGGAGCACCATGTCATGCCAGGAGCAGCCATCCACCCCCAGCACATGGCTTGTGGATAATTTAATGTGGAATCCCAGAATGGTTTGGGTTGGGAAGGACCTCAAAGCCCATCTCATTCCAATTCCCCCTGCCATGGCAGGACACCTTCCACTATCCCAGGTTGCTCCAAGCCCTGTCCAGCCTGGCCTTGGACACTTCCAGGGATGGGACAGCCACAGCTTCTCTGGGCACCCTGTGCCAGGGTCTCTCCACCCTCACAGCCAAGAATTTCATCCCAATATCCCATCCATCCCTGCCCTCTGGCAGTGTGAAACTACTCCCTGTTTCCTGTCACTCCAGACCATTGTCCAAAGTCTCTCTCCAGCTCTCTTGGAGCCCCTTTGGGTACTGGACACAACTGGTACACGACAGATGTTGAGATTCCTCTAACTTGTGGAGTTTGCTTTTAGTGTGAACAACTGTACCTGAGGCTTAGGAACATTTCAGTTTGTTGTGTATAGCTTTAGTTCTGCACTGGAATAAGGCTCCCATGCCCCAGTGTTTGTGCCAAATGCTGGATCTGCCACAAAGAGTTTGCAGGACTTGAACACAGGCATCTCCTAACAGAAAAGAGATGCTTGGAGGGGTTACAAACACCTCTCATGCATCTGCAGAGAGACACACCAGAGACACCTTTCTGTGCACCATGGACTAGGACACCTGGTGCATCTACACATTTGTTAGTACATGTGACAAAAACATAGCCAGATAAAATGGGGACATTTCTACCCCCTTTTTGTAGAGACAAAATGTGATCAAAGCATACTCCTGCACCTCAAGAGGTGAAGAGTATTGACCACAGCCTTTCTCATTTCCTTTTGGGGAAACACACACAATCCTGCACATGACCCAGCTTTGAGCACCCAGTGGAGCTCCCATTCCTGGTTGTGTGTGAGCAGCTACATTTCCATAGGGAAGGTGCTGTTCCTACAATTGCATCAGTACAAAGAGGCCACAGTTCCATGATTGCCCTCAATTAGTGGTGCTGCCAGATCATTCCTATTTTTTTTTTTTTTTATGGGCACAGCAGTGCAATGGATCTGACAGTGTGAATGTTTGGATGGGGTGCATTGACAGCAGTGGTGTCTATCAAGGGGAACAACAAGTCCAGATTAAATAGCAGGGCGCTCTCTCTGTCACGATGGGGCAGTTTCAGGGAAAAAGCTCCCATTGTTTCCTCGGCCATATCGACTGGGCTGACACAAGGCCCTCTTGATTAAATGAACTGGCAGCAGAACAGCAAGTTCTTGTTAACCATACATGCCAAAAGGCCCTAACACAAACAATCCCCATTATAAATTAGGCCTTTTACAAACAATATTTCAAGAAACTACTTGTCCGTTTTCCATGCCATTATGCATTTTTAGGATGATTACATGTTTCTGCTGGATAATGGCCTTTTGCCAAGGGCAAAATGGAGTTTCAATAGGATTCATTATGAAGTGAAAAGTTTTTCTATTCCCTACCTCCTGGAAGGAAAAAGCCACTCACAGATAAAGCTCACAATATAATTACGTTGCTTTAGATAATCAGCGACTTGCTTCCCAAATGATAAGTACTTGTTTTTATCCTTCCTTAATCTCACAAACCCCTTGTAGTCTTTTAATAGGAAGTGGTGGCAGCTGTGAAGGCCACTTGATCATTTGGGCCTGAGCAGAGTGTGAGGCTGCCCAGCTGATAAAAGCCAAGACAGCTCCAGCTATCAGGACAGCTATTAGAGGAGGAAGTTCTGTCTGCAAGGACAGGCCATGCCAGGCAGATCTTCAATGCACTGCTAAATAATTATGTTCCATTATAAACCTTTCCCTTCCCCCTGTTCGTTTCACAGAGCCTGATCTCTCCTGGAATTAATTAATGTCTGCAGGGAACATGAAATGCAGAGCTGTGGGGATGGGAGTGTCAGGGTTTGATCCTGCAAAGGGCTGAATGACCATGGTAGGAGCCAAACTCTTGGACCCTGGTGCTGTGCACAGGAGTTCAGGAGTGCTCAGTGCAACAGAGGAGTTACACAGCAGCTTTGTGACTGGGATCCTGACACAGGCAGAGGTTGCCTTGGGGATTGGAAAAAAAAAATAGGGGGGATCTTGTAGTTCAAGCCCTGATCTGGGTCTCAGGAAACCAGGCTCAGTTTCCAGTTCTTCAGAGTCCTTGGTTTTGATCAGCCTCTCACTGCCCTCATTTCTTGTTACATGTGAATGGAAATGATTTCTCCTTTTGGTCAACTCTTAGGATTATAGGATCTGAAGAAAAAGACTCTGTCATCTGTACAGAATATCAAGATCAACAGGCTTTTGCCTGTCTTAGCTGAGATTTGGAGATGTTACTGTACCAGATCCCATTTCTCTGATTTATGTCTCACACGACCACTTTTGTTTATAAAGATGCCCATCATTCCCCATTACATGCTTCCCTCATCATTACTGCAGGAATTCAACCAGGAGGGCAAACAAATAACTTGGTGGATATGAGAACAAAAGCCCCAATTAATGAAAATTCCTTTTGAGGTGGCAAAAGCCATTTATTATACCAATATAGCAATTATTATCAAGGTAGTGGTTCCAGGGTTTCATTACTATTATTAAGAAGACAAGCCATTTATGCTGTTGTAGTCTGAGGTACTTAGGAACATTAATTAGGGCTTTTCAGCCCTGGAAGGAAGGAGGATCAGCTCATGTTCACTGGGAAGGGAGCAGGGAGTTGAGTCTCTTGCCTGTGTGACAGTGAGGAGTCTGTGATGGCATCTAAGGAGTTAGATGAGGTGAGGGTGAACTGAGGCCACCTCACCCTAATTTTGCTTCCCCAGCTGTGAGGAGCCAGGAGAGCTGAGAGGAGGAGTAACCTGGGGGAAGGAATGTACTGTCCAAACTGAGGGAAGGTGTGGGAGCTTGAGCCATACCTGGAGGAGCAGGAAAAAAAAAAAAAAAAAAAAAAAAAAAAAAAAAAAGGTGATCCTGGGATTTAGACAGTGAGCTGCACCTTTCATGTTACCACAATGGTCTTGTATGAGGTGAGATGCTTTTATTGTCCTTATGTTTTTCTTTTTCTGGGTACTGAGCTTTTTCTGATTGCAGGTGAGCTTAATGTTCCAACGTGTGTACACGAAAATTATGTAAAACACAAAGTACTTTGCAATATCATGCTCTGGACATGCAATATTTTTGACCTGTAGTTATGTCCTCCCCTCCTTTCCCTGCTCAAGAGGGGAATAATTCCCTCTGCTTATACCCTAGAAGAGACAGAGCCATGAAAAATTAATGTTGAATTAGGGTGATGGGTCAGGGAGAAAGGAGATTATGAGAATATGAGAGATGATTGTATTATGGGTATATAAGTAAATATACAACCTAAGCAATTCCCATACTTTGTGTATTACACTACAAAATAGAACAGGTGGTTAGGGACTGTTCACCCAGACAGATTTGAAATATACTTGTGGGGAGTTAGTTTTTAGGGGCCTTCTTAAAATATAAGTGTGTTTTATAAAATATGTGTGTTACATAAAAAAAAAAAAAAAAAAAAAAAGAAATTTAAAAAAAAAAGAGGGAAAGGGACTTTTTATACTGGCAACATCCAATATATAACAGTAACAGGACAAGAGGCAATTATTTTAAGCTGAAAGACAGGGGTTTAGATTAGAAATCAGGAAGAAATTGTTTCCTGTGAGGGTGGGGAGGCCCTGGCACAGGGTGCCCAGAGAAGCTGTGGCTGCCCCTGGATCCCTGGCAGTGACCAAGGCCAGGCTGGATGGAGCTTTGAGCACCCTGGGATAGTGAAAGGTGTCCCTGCCCATGACAGGGGATGAGACTGGATGCTCTTTGAGGTCCTTTCCAGCCCAAACCATTCTGTGATTCTGTACAAATGTGTGTATATTAACAGCATATGTTTTTATTTTGGAAAATAAGAGATAAAAACATATATATGTATAAAGTAATGCATGCCTGGTGAGCTGGGTCTCTTGGACTATAAAATCCAGTTTTCTCATGCAGGCAGGCAGAGTGAGTGCAAACAGGCATTGCCAGCTCCTGCTACCTCCTGTAGGCAAGACTGAGACACCAAGTGACAGCAGGTCACACTCAGGGACCCACAAGCTGCCAAGGAGTGCTGGGAGAGACTCACTCCGTGAGGGTGTCTCCTGTGTAAATATTACCACAGCCTTGTGCAGCCAAATCCCATAATCCTGCTCCTGGATTTAGCAAACTCCACCTGAAAGTGCCAGAGTGATGGGACAAGGAGCCTGACACTGCTGTCCTGACAGGTCACACCCTGATAGAAGCAGCTGTGCACTCCCCAAAAGGCTGTTAAAGGCATTAGTCATTAGGTATTTAATTATCTCTTTTCACCTGGACTCAGCTGACCTCTAATGACCAATATTTGTGCTCCAAAAGGCAGGGATGAAGGGAAACAGGCCCTGAGAAAGTCTAAGAACAAGTGACTTCTTGCCTAAGGTCACACAGGAGGGCTGTGGCAGAAACCCCAGCCATAAACCCAAAGCCATTCCTGGCTGCTGCAGTCACACTGCAGTGGCTGTGCTCTGCTGCCAGGCTGCATTCACGGGGACAAGTGAAAGGGAGGAAATCCTTTCACAGGCCTGGGAACTGGGAGCTCCATCCCTGCCCCTGGAGATGCTGGAAAGGCTCATTGTCTTCTGCAAACCTGGCTTGGAGCCACGTGAGGCTCTCCTGTGCTGCACGTGGGGAAAGCACAGGCTGGAAAATACATATTAAAAATATATATAAATATATATATCCTGAGATAATGGGAAGGAAGACAGGAGAAGTGCTGCTGTCTGGGTGGAGAACAGCCCTGTCTGATCATCCAACAGCTGCCTCTGGGCCATCACAGCCACACACTCCTGCTACAGAACAAAGTGATCCACATGGAAACCCAGAACTTGTGTGTGGAGACCTTTTCAACATGGGAAAAATGAAGAATGTCCAAGAGGACACTCCAGAAATTTAAGTATAGAGCTGCTACACTGAAAAGACCAGGTTACTCTCTCCCAATTAGTTGCTTGAGCCATATGGCAGAAAGAAGGATATTATTAAGAAAAATAAGCTTTATTAGGGAAGGGGCAAGGAAACCTGAATAGAAAACAGATTGCTTCAAGGCACTTGAATTCTCTGCCCATTTTTGCTGTCAAAATCACCTAAAGTATATCCACAAACTAAGAAAAACTTAGGAAACCAAACAAATAATAAACCCTGATAATCAGCAAGCTCCCCAAAGACCCTGCATGCCTCAAGAAGGGGAATTCCAATGAAAATCACTGCATTTCCAAACTGTTGGTTTCAGTGTTAATCTTCTGGAGCTGTTTTTAAACAAGGTCTGCAGCAGCTTATGTAGCCAGCTGAGCAGATGATGTGAATAAAAGAAATGAGCCACAGATCAAAAAAAAAAGTCTACAGGGTTTGGCTTTTAATGTTACCTCACGTCTTTCAGGCAGATGTGGTTGTGGGTAGGTATCAGCCAAGAAATTGCAGGTGGCATGGTTATCTTGCTATTTACTGAGAGATGATGCTGCTACCAGCTATTCAATAATAGGAAATGACTAATGATGTGGTGGAAATTATGAACCAGGATTAATAAAACTTGAAAAGGAACAGTCTGGTTTGTTTGATCCTCTGAAGAGGAAGTCTGTCTGTGTACAAGTCTTTTCCCTGAGGTGGTGTTCTTATTAGTCTGATCTGAGTATGGAGCAAAGAGAGCTGAGTTTGGAAGTGGCTTAAAAAAGAAGACAGTAAAAGAGGACATGAAGTATTGTTGAAAAACATCCCTGGGTGACAGGCTCCTTTCTAATGCTGCCTTGCAGGAGGGTGGACACAAGTCACAGGAAGGCAGCTCCAGTCTGCACATTGCTCACAAGTGAAAAGAAATTTCTTGGAGAGCTGTGTTTGACTCAGGTCCGATTTTGCTGTTCTTTCTCCTGCCAAATCCTCCTTGAGTCATTTTTCTTGATGAAGGACTACAGTGCTAGGCTAATTCCAGCCTGGTGAACAGGAGGTGCCACTTCCCATGGCAGTGCTGTGAGTAATTTCTTGGTGGAGAGCTGGAGGCTTTTCACAGGGCTGGTGCAGATGCTGTGGTTTGAAAGCAACAAGGTGCCCTTAAAAATCAGGGCCAAGAAAGAGAAATGGAGTGCCTGAATGGAGTAGACTCCTGAATGGATCCTAATGGAAGAGGTTTCAGGATGTATATCCTAAAATGAGTGCATGGGTGTTGGAGAATTGGAGTTTTCCTGGGTAAAACCACCACCAGCTGAGATGGCACCAAAAATAAAATATGTTTGATGTGGCAAGACTGACATCTAGGACACGTGGTGGGTCCCAGGTTGTTACCACAGGAGTGGTGAAACAGCCTCCCCCAAGTTCCCTTCCATTTCTGAGGGAAGAGACTTGGGGTTTCTTGTTTTCGAGACAGTTTATCTATTTCTTAAGTTCCTTGATGTATGAAATTCCCATGATTGCTTTGGTGAGCCACTGATCTCTTCTGCTTTTCTTGAGGCAGGTCACAGTTGTATCTACAATGAAGTTCATTCAGTAGGGAGCTGAGTGATGATACTGAGTGCCCTGAAATGTTGGATAATGCATGAAGGAAATGTTGTCCTGGAATAGGAGGTGCTGTGTCATTGGCTGAGATTGCAGAGATGTGAGTCCAGTGTGGTTCTGTCTGGTTCAATATTTCCACCAAAAATATTATTATTATTGCCATATTTAACAATCTGGAATATTTGTGCCCAGCTCTAGTCCCTTGCTTTAGGCTTTCTTGGCTCTGGCATTGTTTGAGCTTCTCATGCTCTCAGGCATGGTGGGAATCTTTATCTGTCTGTGGAGTTGGGCTCCATGATCCTTGTGGGGCCCTTCCAGCTCAGCACATTCTGTGATTCTATGATAGTCTTGAAGTTCACCAGATTTATTAAGTTCATGTCAATCTGTTGGATCCACTCTAGTTGCAGTCAAAGCTTCAGAGTGTCTGGCACCAGCCTCATCTGGTCCATCAGTCCAGATGGAGCTGTCAGCACATGGTGTTTGCAGCTCAGGCCTTACAGGGGAACAAACATTTGGTTTTATTTCAGTCAGTGAGGACAAGTCACCCCTCAGGTCTTGGTGTTCAGGGTTTGGTGCTCAGACCAATTGTCAGTCAGTAACTGGTGTGTGAGTTGGAGCCCCAGAGGCAGTACTGGGGTACTTTGTGAGAGGCTCTGCCCTCCTCCTCTCCCATCTCTTCTGTTGTCTCTGGTTCTTTCCTGTTTGCCAGCTTTCTTTTTCTCACTCCTTCTCTGCCTTCCTCTTAGTCTTTCAAATAATTTATGTTTTAAAGTGAAACTCAGCTATGCAACTGGTTTTATATTTATAAATTGTATTGGGCTGACCCTCTCCTTACCTCAGAGCTGGTATTTTTAAAAGCCCCATTATTTCCCACTGTTTCAGAAGGTTAAAAGTCCAATCTCATTACAAATGCTGTGCATATGTTGTTGTTTAGTGTTATATCAGTGCATTACCTCAAACTGCACAGCCAATCCCTGGAGGACTTTGTCTCACGTCATCACATGGGTGGGATGGAGCCACTGATGGTCTTTAAAGACATTAAATCCTGCTCCCTGGTTTTTAATATCTCAGAATCTTCCTTTTGTACATTTGGTATCATCAAGCATTTTCCCTCTCTGCTTAGGCAACACAAAGAAACATCCAGGATTTGAAATCCCACAATCAGCTTTGATCATGCTGCCTTTGGGAAAGCCAGGACAGATGACTTTGTCTTGGTGGAATGTTCCTCCCTGCGAATGCTTTTGAAGTTCTTTTTTTTTATTATTATTTCCCTCTTGATTTAAAACCAACCCAATAGATTTTTGTTACTGTTGTCTTACTCTTAAGCTGTGGCTCTTTTCCTTAGTTCTTTTTGCCTAAGGATTTACTTGACACCAAGCTTTTTATCTATTATGTTGAACAGAAACTTGCCTAATATTTGATCAAATTAAATTTGCAGCATCATCTGAACCTTTTCTAATTTTATGGTTCTCAATACTGAACTTTTAATATCAAAAGTCTTTGCTTGTGTTTAGAATAGACATGGTCTTGTCATGGTTAAGTAACAATTGTATTTAGGCTGACATATTCAGAATATCCTAGAGCTGGCCCCTAGAAAGAAAGTGAATGATCATCCTTGATGGTGGGGAGCATATTGTGACTTAGTCTAAGCCAGGAGGAATGAATGCAATGCCCTGACCCATTGCTCTTGATATTTGGCTACAGGAGATTCAAGCACAAAATGTCCACATGGGGTGAATATTAGCCCAAAATGTAATGCTGAAGGTGAAACTCTCACATATACCTTTGGCACCAATTTTGTCTGTGGTAGTAGTAATAATAACAATAACAGTAATAATATCATCATCATCTTGGTGTTACTGCTTCACCCACAAAAGCAGCCTCAGCTCAGCAGTGGCTCCCTCTCTTCATTTCATCAGAAACTCTCTGCAGAAACTGATGCTCAAGCGATTTGTTTTTCTTCTTTTTGCTCTAAGCTAGATGAATATAATGTTCTCTGGAGTTGTAAAAGACTGTTTTTGTATCTCACAGTCACGTTTCAGTATCAGCAAATATTTTAGATATGAGTTAAGAGAGGTACCCCCCTGACAGAAGGAGGCTGGCGGAGCTTGTAGTATCACATCGTAAATTCCCTCTTCTGCTATGAAAATGTAATAAAATATGTGGCATGGCAGATTTACAATGACAATGCTGCTGCTGGGTTAAGGCAACTATTTTATCCCTTTGTTTTAAACCGCAGTTTTTACTGTACTACACACAATGAGCCTTTCCTCTGTGCAACAATGCCTACAAGCCCCACATTAAGTCAAATATGATCTCATGGTGACTCTTCATCAACTCCTTACACCATTATCTCTCTGCTGCTAATAAATTTTAGGAGGGAAAATTTATATGCAAATGTTTTATTTCAGCTGTGGTTAGACTTGGCTTATCATGAGCCTGGTAGTGCCCCCACCCACTGACATCATGCTTGGAAAAGTTCTGTTCAATAAGTCTTTTATAGTCTTAGTGCAAAGTTAAATTCCCAAGCCTGACTACACCCATGTGACTGGGCTTCCCAGCTACCTACAGCCTGACCCTGCAGGTGATGCAGGTGGGCAGGGTCCTGCTGTAATAAGGGACTGCTGTAATAAGTCAGGTTGGGTTTTACTTCCTGCTGCCTTTCCTTGTTTTTGGGTTCTGGCCTTGAAATGGCCAGTTGTGATTGCAACCTTCTATTAATCAAACTTGAGGCTTCTTCCATCCCCCACTGTTAGATTGTCATTGAGATGAATGAAAGCTAGCTTTCTTTAAAAATTTCTGACTCTTGTTAAGATAATAAAATGAATTTCTCTTTAAGGAAATTGCCTAACTGTTATGGAGATAACCCACAATTGTTATGATTTACTTTAACCTTCTTATATGTGTTGATGTGAATGCTTCAGTACAATGGCAAGGATAAAATTTAGGAGGTTTATGCCTCCCTGTTTCCCAAAGACACAGGGGAAATAAGCTGATATTGTGGCTCTTGCTTTTACTGTTGTCTCCAGGTATTTTTGCTTCATTGTCCAAATTGTATTTATGAAATTGTCCAACTGCTTCCTCTCTGTGTTTGCAGCTCTGGAATAGGCTGTGCTGGGAACATCCAGATAACTCCCAAAGACTAGAAGATTGCTAAAGCAAAGTAAACCTTAACTTATTGCTTTTCTACTCTGTCACTGGGCAGGCTGCTGACTGAAAGAACAGGAAAGGAGTTGTAGGTACTCACCTCAGAGGCTGTGATCACTGTAATCCATAAATAAAGAACATCCTGAATATTCATGGGAAGAGAACAGGGGAGGAAGCAGCAACTAGAAGAGTGAATAAAAACTAACTACACAGATTGACATTTTCAAAAATTCTTCAAAATCAAAAATCATATTAGAAATATGTCTTTCAGACTTGTGATTGTTCATCATTTATACCTATTTGGGAACCTCATCACAAGGGCTGAAGGGAATCAGCTTGGATAGGTGGGAGAAGAACTTAAAACCTGATATTCTCTTGCCTGGTAAGGAGAGCTTTCCACCCAGGAGCACAGGCTTCCCACAGCCATTGCAGAATTTGCTGTGTCACTGAACCCATCTGCTGCACAACTGTCAGGATTGTGGCACTTCAAACACATAGGGGCAGAAATATCATGCCTTTGACAAGTACTTACTCAGCAGATTAAAAGTCACAAAACCAAAAGGCATCAAGGACCAGGAGCCCAAAAGTTTTGCAACTGCTTCTAAATCTTAGCTGGTTCCTCCTTAATACTTAAGAGACCAGTGGAAAGAAGCAGCTACAACAATGTGCCCAGAGGTCAGGAAAAGCCTGGCTCTATGTTTGAAGTCATTAATAGGACAATAGCAATGAAAATCAAAGGAAGAAATGAAATGGCTTCCACTGTTACCCCAGGTCACCAGGAGGGGCTCAACCAAGCAGTGATTTAACATTAGCACATGTCAGCACATATGGACAATTCCAGTCAAGCCAGGAACTGTTTTTTTCTATGGCCATGAGGAAAGTTAACTATTGTAACCCAAGTCATCTGACATTTTTTTCCAAGGAGCAGAATTTCCTTTCTTCTTCTGGAGAAGTTTTCATTTTGTGAGGGAGGGTGTTTACGATAGATTCCCACATCAGAAAAGGTGACATCAGTGATTCCTTTTGCAATTTCCCACCAGTACCCTGGGGACAGGGCTGGCCTTCCTTTGTCAGTGTGTGCCGAAATCTGGGGACAGCAGGTGCAGTAACACACCAAGTGCAAGTGCTTTCACCAGGCTTTACAGCCAGGGAAAGTGCAGGAGTTACCTCAATGCACAGCCTGTTCCAGAGTCTGCTTACCCTTAATTTAATGAAGTCAGTGACAATGTTGTAGTCCAGCAGTGACAGAAAGCAGTGACTCCATTACAACAGCCATTGTAATGGAAGGAGCCTTGATGTTCAATCCCAAACTAAGCAGGAGCTGAGGTATTTTTAAGAGTGCAGCCTGTAAGTCATTCTTGTGACTGCAAAGAGAAGATGAGTACCTTCACTGGTTGGGTGCAAATTGTCTCATTGCCCACTCCTTATTGCTCCTTTTTTCTTTTCAGGTTCTGAGGTTGCCAGATTAACCCTTTCCCAGAGTTTGGGCTGAGCAGCCCCAGGAGGTCTAATCCTCTTCCTTCTCTCCCTTGAGGCAGGAGATGGAAAAATTCTGTGCTGTTCCAAGATCTGTATGTGTTTGCCATGCTGGAAGCTCTGAGTAACTCCCTGTGCTGGTGAACCTGCTACTGGTGGTCTGGGCATGTGGGCTGTCTGTAGTTTTATTTCTAAGGGCATGAGCTGTCTGGCAAGTGAAAAATTGGCTTTTCACTGAGTTACACTAAATATGACTCTTATCTTCTTTTTCTTTCCTGCATGTGTGGGAGATGTCTCTGTCAGGATAAGACACTTTACACGATGCCTGGAGATTTAAAAGCACTGTGAAAAGAGATTGGGCTTGCTTAGGATTTAATGAACAACTTGTTGAGGTAATTTGGCTCTCCATGATTCAGCAAACTGATAAGTGATTAAGGATAATTTTCCAGTTAGCTTGCTGCTACTCTTTAAAGTGTCTGATGAGCACCAGCAGCTGAGCTGATTGATAACTAATCATCTAGCTTGGCACTGCTAATTGCTTGTTTAGACATCAAACTCCCTGTTAGATTTTCAGGTGGCCATCAGAAACAGTTTTCTGATCACTCGGTCATGACTTGGATGTAGTGAGGTCAATCAGCTGCTAATTTCAAACCCAGTCTGTAGAAAGTTATTTACACTCCCAAGCAAGGAGCAGAACTCCAATGACTTTTAGACTATTATATGACTTTCCCATGGAGACACCCCTCACCAGAGGGGCTTTAAAGGTTTGTTACCAAGATGGTTGGAGCTAATCCTGCTGAGGTTGAGGGTGGAAAGCATGTGTGTGTATTTCTGTATCCACACATACCATGTGTTTCTCTTCTGTGCAGTCAGGAAGCAGATTTGTCCTCCTGCCATGTATATTCATCAGGTGTTATCTGACCTCGGGTCCTACTTAAGGAAACATCTAACTGAGGCTGATGGAAGACTTGCCCAAGTAATGACATCATTAACAGGACTTGTGATAAAAGTGGAGTGTCACCCACAGTGATTGCATGGAGCATTGCATGATAGCTGGGATGTCTGTAAAATCTGTACAAAATTAACTACAGCTGCACAATAGGTGATTAAACTAGTTTTCTCATGCTGTAACTCAGCCCTCTTTAATACTCATTTAAGAATTCTTTCTTTTATAGGATTGTAATATGCATGAGCCCATTCCTTTCCACCCTCCCTATTACTCTACAGCAATGCCTTATTTAATACCCTACTCTTATTTTTATTGCTTCTAGCAGTCAATCTCCTCGGCCTCTGTCCTGGGTAGCTTAGCCAAGAAATGGGGAACTTTTTGGTGGGGAAAGTGATGGAAAAGGAACAGAACCACTCCAGACTTGTTGAACTAGTCCCACAGCAGAAGCAGCTTTCCCAGAGAAAGGTTGGCACAGGCAGGTTCCCTTCTGTATAATTTTCCTTTGCACCTCTGGACCTGCTAATGTGGAGTCCTTGTAGAACAGGATTATGTCACTTCAGTCTGCTCAGGTCCTTTGGTGGGATAAGAGGAAATTCTTACAAAGGCTTTGTGATGCTGGTCTGTAACTTTTGTAAAACCTGGGAAATTTGAGGGGTGGGATTTTCTTGCATATGCCCTTTGATCTGGTAACCCCTTCAGGAGTTTTTCCTGAAGGAGAGGAGAGATTGTTTTAGGTAAAATCCTGCTGTAGCTCCTCTCAAGTGAACTGGCCATGCTGGCTGAGGGCTCAGGATCTGTTTCCTATAGAGTGAGAAATGTCCTGTAAAAAGGGGCCATAAACAAGGAAAGTTTTCAAAGAAATTTGAGGCAGTGCATCAACATTGCCAATGCATAACATTGAAAGCTTCTGAATTTGTCAACACAAGCACAAAACCAGAGCATTTTGGGTTCTTTTCCCATCAGTGAGTAGTCTGAGGTCCCCAGGAGTGGTTGTCAATTTTGATCTGAGAAATACAAGAATTTCACTGTGTGATTCCCCAGCTGAGCTCAAAAGCCCATACACCAGACAACCTACTGCCTACAAGAGAACTATTTCATCCAAGATGTTATTCCATCTTGAATTAAAGACTTCAAATTAGAAAGATCTTAACATATCCCTATGTTAATTCGTGCATTGGTTGACTGTAGGCAGATACTGAAAGGTAAAATATATCTTTTGCTTTTTAAACTTTGGGATTAATCTTTTAAGATTTTCTTCATGACTGTAAGAATTAGAGACCTGTTTTAATTTTTAATAAGCCTGAAATTTTTATATAATAATAAGTTGTTGGGGCATGGGACTTTGAAAACATATTTTATAAAAAAAAAGAAAGCAGTAAAATGTTTGGAAGGATGGATATGGTCAGGTTACCTCATCTTTCCAGTAGCAGAAGGTAATTACTGAGTTATATTGTTTTTACCAGCAAATGACTGAAGATATTTTTCTGGAAAATAAATTCAACCCCATCAAAGCAACTCCTATCTAGTGAAATGAAACAGATTTAAAATAGATTTATCCATTAAAACACTGAGCTAAGCTTCCCTACAGAGCAGAAGACGCCTGTCCCATCCACCTCTAATCTGAGCAGCTCATTGTGTCTCCCAGACCTATTTGCAGAGAGCCACTGGTGGGAGATGAAACCCTGGCACGGGAGCTGCTGTCTCCAAGGGCTGCTGGAAGGGGAGCAGGATTCCTTGTCTGCCTCCATCCACCCACACAAACAGGAAGGAGCCCGTGCCAGATGATAAGTCCAGCTTCACCATCCAGGGAAAGTAGATGCCAGAGAGGATTGTTTTCATTTCCACGGGATTTCTAATTAAGGGACATGCTTTAACTGTGTTTTCAATGGCTGAACATCCAAATGACAGTTTGATATGAGCAATTTGTCTGGCAGGATAGATAAGTTCATAGCAAAGCTAAAGGATTTTCCGTTTAAAATGGGTACACATCCTTAGCTGTGAATCGGATCAAACATTCCTGGAACTAAAGAATCCCCTTTATGTAACAACTGCTTTTTAACCTTCATTCTTTGCACTTTTAATGATCAAAGTCTCTCCTGATTTGTCCCCAGTCATTGACTCTGCCAAGTGCTTGTTTTTTTTTTCAGAACTCTCAGTCTTGTTCCAGTTTGATGAATGAAGGGAAATGTCTATTCCCATTTCTCCTGTCCCACCCACCCCTAATGAGCAGTAGCATTGTCTGACTGATTCCTGGGGGAATTTGCCACCTGCACAGTGGCTGGGCTGGGCTGTTGCAGCTGGCTTTCTTCTAATCTTTGTTTTCTAGAGATGTGATCCAGTGTCTTGAGAGCAGGTAGGGAGGGAAGGTGCTGGTGTTTATCTATCCTAGGAAGGTTAGTGCAGCATGATTAGGCCACTGGGTGCTGTGTGTTTCATAAAAATATAGAATCCCAGACTGGTTTGGGTTGGAAGGAACTTTAAAGAGCATCCAGTTCCACCCCTGCCATGGGCTGGGGCACCTTCCACTATCCCAGGTCACTTCAAGCCCTGTCCAGCCTTGTCTTGGACACTTCCAGGGATCCAGAGGCAGCCACAGCTTCTCTGGGCACCCTGTGCCAGGGCCTGCCCACCCTCACAGCCAAGAATTTCTAACTAACATCTAATCTAAACCTACTCTTTGACAGTTTGAAGCCATTTCTCCATGTCCTGTCACTCCATGCTCTTGTAAATAGTTTCTGCAGTAGTTTCTGGAATACTGGAAGTCCATCCAGTCGAGAAAGGTGTTGCTTTGGCTGGGGACATGTTGCCTTTTATTGTGTTCACAGAAATAGATCAAAGACATGGTCACGTTACCCGTGGCCAGCAGAGGTGATGTGGGCAAATATTAAGTGGATTTGTTCCTGTAGGAGCCCCAGTTTGAAACTCTCTTGATAACTTTGCCAGGTTCAGCTAGAAAAGCTCTGACATTTAGTGCTGGTTAATGAGAAGTGTGAGCTTTGAAGGTTACAGGATTGCATATTCTCCCTTCCCCCCATCATCACATGGCACCATTCAAAATATGTCTGAGCAGAGAATACAGTTATTTTTGGTACTGGCCCAGAAACTTATCAGGTGAAGTGCAATTAATGAATCAAGTGCCTTAAAATATCTGCCCAGAAGCAGCAGGTACTCTGTTGGTGACTGAGGACAGGAATTCCATTCAGAAGAACAGCAAAAAGCTTTTCTTACATCATTTCTTTACAGTGTATTTGTCCTGCTGCTTCCAGGGATGTTGTATTTTTGTTATACCATATAAATCTGCCTTACCTTGGCAAATCACGAGACTGGAAAGTTTCAGCCTGTGTGTGCTCAGTGGGGATTCAGCTGGAATCCTGATGGAGTTTGCCTGCCCCAAACATAACTGCAGTCCAGAGTGCCAAGAGGGGGATGCACAAAATCATGGAATATCCTGAGCTGGAAGGGACCCACAAGGATCCAGTTCAACCCCTGGCCCTGCACAGACACCCCAACAATCCCACCCTGTGCCTGAGAGTGTTGTCCAAAGACTTCTTGAGCTCTGGCACCCTTGGAGCTGTGACCATTCTCTGGGCAGCCTGGGCAGTGACAGCACCCTCTGCAGATACCCAACCTAAATTTTCCCTGGTACAGCTCCAGCTGATCCCTCAGATCCTGTCACTGTCACAGAGAGCAGAGATTGGAGCTCCCCCTGCACTGTCCCTTGTGAGGAAGCTGCACACACCACGAGCCTCCCCTCAGATGTAGGTTGGCTTTAGAACTTGTTCCTTTTGTGCTCTTCTTTCCTGACTCATCAAATGTCAGGAAATGTAGAGGAGAATCTGTAAATGAAGTTCAGAGGAGACCAGGACTAGCACAAAGATTGGGGAAAAGGGATGATGGGAGCAAAGAGTTTTCCAAGGTTATGCCTGCAGAAACAGCACGAGGAAACTGTACAGGACTTACAGAAGGATTGAGAATAATGAGTCAAGGCAAGCTGAGAGTGGGTAAAGAAATGGGATCGAGTCAGTTGTCTGGGAGGGGACAGGCAGAGCTTGAGACAGAAAATAGGGTGGGTTAATAAAATCAGGAATGTATGGGACAGAAACAACATCAGTGGTGATGAGAAGAGAAGAGAAGAGAAGAGAAGAGAAGAGAAGAGAAGAGAAGAGAAGAGAAGAGAAGAGAAGAGAAGAGAAAAGGGAAGAGAAGAGAAGAGAAGAGAAGAGAAGAGAAGAGAAGAGAAGAGAAGAGAAGAGAAGAGAAGAGAAGAGAAGAGAGAAGAGAGAAGAGAAGAGAGAGAAAAGAGAAGAGAGAAGAGAAGAGAAGAGAAGAGAAGAGAAGAGAAGAGAAGAGAAGAGAAGAGAAGAGAAGAGAAGAGAAGAGAAGAGAAGAGAAGAGAGAAGAAGAGAAGAGAAGAGAGAAGAGAAGAGAAGAGAAGAGAAGAGAAGAGAAGAGAAGAGAAGAGAAGAGAAGAGAAGAGAAGAGAAGAGAAGAGAAGAGAAGAGAAGAGAAGAGAAGAGAAGAGAAGAGAAGAGAAGAGAAGAGGAGGAAACAGGGACAGTGAAACATTCTGTGTGGAGAGGGACATTTATGGCACAAGGAGTGGGGACTTGCTGGCCAGGCAAAAGGAGACAGAGTTGTAAAGAGAAGTGTGGTGTGAAAATGGGAACTCGAGTGAGTTGTCTCTGAGAGGAAACCAGCACTGGCATGAAAGCCACAGGTGGCTCTGAGACAGGATTGGATGGAGTCAGACTTTGGGACAGCCGTGGGCACATCCATGTTCATTTGTCCCCAGGTTGGAACAAGACCTGGAGTCAGGGGCACACCATGTCTGAGCTCCTCTCCACCTGTCCTGTCCATAAAAAGAATGCCTAATGCTGGTGGAGAAAAAATATGGACTGAGCATAGAAAGAAGGTGTGTTCATCATGGGGCCTCAAGGCAGGGGCATTTTGTGCATTTTCTGATAGTGTGGAATGATTGAATTTACAACTGTACTAACATCCTCTGAATGCAGTCCCAGGGAATAACACAGAGCAGTGGGTTAAGGAGACAGGGAAGGGTTGTGCTGTGCAGAAGGGAACAACTTTAGCAGATAAGTAATTAGAGATAACAAAGCTGGAGAGCACAGGGCTGATAGGCCATGGCTGAAATACCCACAACTATTTGTAAAGCCAAGAGGCAAGGACTGTGCTCTTATTTTCTATAGTACAGATGTTTGATAATCCCCAAAGAGGTCAGTGCTCCAGGGCTGGGCACTCAGCACTGTTAGAGGAAGATGGAATTTGCATTAAGGAACCTACAGCTCAAATAGACGAGGCAGACAGAGTGGGAGAGGAGCAGGAGCACTGAGAGGTAAAGCAGGTGGCCACAGTTAGCAGCAGAGCTGATTCCTGAACCTCTGAATCCCAGTGCACTGGTGTGTCTGTTAAACTGTGCTGCTGTTTGTGTTCTTATTGAAGCCAAAAGGATGTCTGAGTAAATGCTCAAGGCTAAAAGCACTATGGGATTTCTGCCCTAGAAACCAGGATCCAAAATGGGCTGATTTTACTTTTTAAAGGAAAAAGCAAATGGGTCAGTTCATATTCTGAATGATCCTGCTGCCACACCAGCACACAGTGGGTGCTCTGCATGAGAAGAGAAATCCCACTAAAATGGGATTGCAGCCCTCAGTCCTGGTGGGAGATGCAAATGCTCCAAAATCTGTTTATATTGGCTGGGAAATACATGGGTTTCAGCATGTCCACAGCACCCAGAAACCTCCTCAACACTTTGCACAATAAATAAATGAAGTTGTGAGTTACTTGTTCTGAGGATTTATGTAATGAAGTGTTAGTCCTGCACAAGGAAAGTTAGGGCAGCAAGAACAGAACCATGGAATCACAGAGTGGTTTGGGTTAGAAGGGACCTTAAAGTCCAACCCTTTCCAACCCCCTGCCATGGGGGGACACCTTCCACTGGACCAGGCAGAAGCTTTTATTGCAGAGCCCATGAAGGCAGCAACACCACAGAACACACCAGCAGTCACAATTTCACACCAGGTTTAGTAGGAATTTATCTTTTTGCATAGAAATCTCAACTCCTCTTCCCTCCCATGAAAAATAGCTGGAAGTGTCCATCCATTTCAAGATTTGATTTTGGGATTATGCTGGTCATTTAAAAATAATGAAAATGTAAAAATGAATTTAAGTGCTTAGTTGCCTTCCCAGACAGCAATAAAAACCATCAGAGGAAGCAAATCTGGGTACTTATGTCACAACTGAATGAATATGACAATATATGAGTATAATGTATGTAGTTGAGTTTATTTAGGACATTCTGCTGCTAAAATCAGTCCACAAAATGGTCAAATTTCATAAAGGCAACAGCTATTGATACTCAATGATACATTTATTTAAGATTTCCTCTTGGTGTACTGATGTAAATGTATTGTTCATTTTTCACATACCAAGCATGTTGTTTAGTCTCAAGGGAATTTTTGTTACAAATTTAACAACTGTGACATATTAAAAAGCACATTTAAGGAAGAAATTAAGCGTTGAGAGGATGTGACCAAATGTTTCCATAGTGTTTTGCCAAAATGTCACTTAAATGCCAGGGCAATTTTCATCAGAGTTTCTTTTTCAGAACTCATCTTGCCCACCAAAAAAAAGTAAAACAAATCTTGTCCACATCAGTAGCAGGCAGGCCTTCGATGCACTTGCCAGAAAATAATTTCCAAAGTTTTATTGTCATTTTGGAAGCTCCTTTCAGCTCCCAGGTGATGCACAAGTCAGCTCTGATGGGTGAGGAGGAAGTCAATGGCTCAGAGTGTGTAAGCAAAAATGAAATGCCTCATGTAGGCACCTGCATCTCTAATTAACAACTGGCCCATAATGTCAGGAACTGATTTTCAGGAAGTTCTATGTTCTTTGAAAGTCAGGCCCCAAAGTGGGCAATGAAAGATTGAAACCTGAAAATCAATGATTACTTCAGGGAAACTCGAGCCTGATGTCAAAGCAAACTGTGAATGTGCAAGTCTGGGGAATGCAGTCTGTGCTGGTTTTTCTATAATTCTCACTGCTTTTGTGAAGTTACTGAAGTGAGATTGGTGCAAGAAGCTGTTTCTCATGGATTATTTTCTATGAAGTTTTTTGGGAAAAGCTGGAGTAGTGATAGAATTCATTCCTGGGAGATACATCCCCCAGATTTAATTTGTGTTTTAAGTTAGGTGTTTTAACCCAGAATAAGTTTTCTAGATCTGTTTTTCTACCTGTGTGGAAAATACCACAGTCTAAAAGCTCCATATGTGATTTTCTCCACCCTGAGGTCTGGTGCCCCTGGAGGGGAGGTGAGTTGGGTTCTCAACCTGAGCATCTTCTCCTCACCTTGCTCCAGCTGCCTGCTCCAGGGGTCACACTTGCTCTGATGCTCAGGCTGATGGCAGGCAGCAACACAGGTTTATTTTGGTTAGGATGGTTTTAACCTGCAGGTTTAGCTCAGGCTGGGATTATGCCTTGGGCTGAGCTCCTGGGCAGGGATGTGGAAGGAAACCCAGGGGGGCCATGGGTGCCCTCAGGGCCCTGACACAGAGTCACCATGCTGATGCAGATCTAGGGAGCAATTTGGGAAACAAAGTGATGTTTGGAGCTTAGCAGGTGACTCACTTTGAGATGGTTCAGATACTGAAACCAGCTGCACTAAGGGAGCAGGGCTGAGTGACTCTTTCCTCTCCCACAAGCAGGACTGAGTGCTCTCCCTTCTCCAGCAGATTTTGTTCATTTAATTATCCCGCAGGGCAGTGATTCTATATGTCCAAGAAAATCTTAATTTCTTTCCTTTTTGTCTTAAACCATTAATTGTTTCAGTTGTAATTAATAACCAAAAGTGTAGGAAGCACATTCCTGAGAATTACCACTTCCAGAACCTCTCCGTGTTTTTTTTTGTTTTCCAGGGAGAAGAGCCTGGTCCTGCCACTTGCTGGAATGTGTTTATCAAAGGCTGGATTCATATGGATCAGTTGTGTGGACAGTGCAGAGAACTGGGATGCCTGAGGGAGGGACAGTGAGGCAGCAGCTCCTTGGGGCAGCTCAAGGGCACTCTTGTGATTTGGATGCACTTATTTAGCTGTAGCTCATTATGGGGACATTACCTCCCGTGCCTTGGCAGCAGCTGGGACATTAAAATGTATAAAGTGTTACCAAAGGAAGTACTTGGCAAATCTTTTTTCAGCTTCCCCTGACAAACAACAAATTCTCTCAACAGTGGTTGGTTCTGGCCTGAGTCACTAATGTCTTTAGGAGGATGTGCTCTCCCTGCACGGGGCAGACCACAACCAGCTAAATTAAACCAAGACTGGGTAACCTTTGTGGTTGAGGGGCAAAGTGGGGAATTCCCTGATGGTTTCCTGAAATCTGGATATTATACACCACTGCTGGACTGCCTGAGAGCTCTGCAGGAGCTCCCTGAATCTGGGCAGGACAGATTCTCCAGTGCCACAAATATCTGTGGCTCTTTGCTATCTGTACAGATAATCTGATTTATGCCAGTTGAAAGCTCCTCTTTAGAAGTAGGCCCTGGTTTCAAATGTTAATGAAAAGGTGATTTGGATGGGATCCTGAGCAACCTGATCTGGTGAGTGGCATCTATGCCCATGGCAGGGATTTGGAACTGGATGATCTTTAATGTTCATTCCAACCCAAATCAGTCAATGGCAGTTCTATGAGTTAGTAATTTTTGGTAATTCTAGTAGTTTAAGTGAGGTATCTGCCATGGAATTCAAAGGGGACTGTGAGCATCCCGTGGTTATCTTTGTATCTGATAAGCCATTTATGAAACTTTGATTTACACTTTTGAGCTAACCTACTGCTTAAGAGCTTTTCTATATGGCCCAAGCTGTACAATAAGTTCTTATGCTACTCCCAAAGAGAAAATATGGTGAGGATGAGGGATCATGATGAGTTCAGAACAACCCACAGAAAAGATCTGCATCTTGGAGAAGTGAACCTTCATTCCCAGGTGATGCAGTAACAGCTTAGCTTGTACAGCCGATTTTACAAAAATATTTATTTCAGTGAAATTAATTCCAGCTCACTTTTAGTTCCTTCACTGAGTATTCTTCCTTGTTCCTTCATTTGGCTGGTGATGAGGTGAGAGCTGCAGTGATGGCATGTAGAACCTCCTCCTTTGCAATAACATCACTCTAACAGTGCTGTGATGAGGAGCTCCACAAGGCTCTGTGCAGCCATAGGCACTGACCCACTAGCACTGGGATGTTGAAATCCAACTGGGAACGGCTTCACATCTGCCTGGGAAGGTAACAAAGCAATATTAACATTTTCATAAAATGTTCTGAAGTCAGTTTGGCTTGGCTGGCCGTGCAGATACTCAAGCCAAGGAGACTGTCCTGAGCCTGGTGTCAGCAGAGAAGCAAGGCAGAGCAGTAAGTGAAGCTGCAGGATCTTCAGAGACATTTTAATAAGGCATTAAAGTGACAGCTTTGAAAAATCCCTTGATTTTCTGCCTTGTGCCTACATGAAAAAGGTGTGAGAAAACCCTGCACACACCACTATACAGTGCAGGGACATTCTGACATCTTCATCCTGATGCCCAATAGAAATTCATAAGAAGTTCAACCTTTATTTGATATTTTTCCTGAAGTTCACCTCAACTCTCCAATGTTTACAGAGTACTGTAAGACAGTCACTGTGAGTGTTGAAAGAGGTGAAGTGTGCATCACAAAAAGGTACCAGTGGTGATTTATAATCCAGCAGTGGAAGAAATAACATGAACTGATAGGCGGAACATGACGAGGATAGGAACAGGAACAGGAAAATATAAGCAAACAGCAACACGGTGTAATTAAGCATTGCTGCATTTTACTAAGGGATGCCTTGAATGCTTCATCACTGAAAGCCTAAATAGCTGTGCAGGGAGGATACTGTAATTCAGCCGCAGTTTAGAGGGGTCAGTGCAGGAATTAGAGGTTGAAATCCTGTTGCCATTGGGACAGAAATTTAATTAGAGTGGCTATAACCAACCTTTCCATACTGATACTTTTTAGTCCACCTGGGCTTGCCAAACTGAGTCTGTCAGTGTCCTTGATAACTGTTTATGCCTGGACAGATTTTTATTTGTATGCTAGTTTGGGAATTGGTTGTCCTTTGTATCTGTACTTGCATTTACATGTGAACAAGTATATTTGTTCTTCATCAGCCTTTGTTCCCCTATTTTTAAAAGGCTTACTCATCCCCTCAAAGATTAGCATCAGTACCATCTGATTTAGGTGACAGTTCTCACCCCATGAGCAGCAAGAAGTTGAAATGAACTGTTTCTGGAATGAGCCATTGTTGATCCAAGCTGTCCAACAAGTACTTGAATAACAAATATCTCTTACCAAACCAATGTTGGTTCATGAACAGAGAAACAGAATGAAGTTCACTGCATTGCTTGTTTGCAAAACACAGTTCAGCCCTTTCTTTGCCAAAGCTGAGCTGTCAGGAATTAGATCCTTAACTGCTATAAACCAGCTCGAGTCAATGACTGGTGACAATTTACATTAAGTGATCATCCAGCCTCAAAGTGCAGCGGGACAGCAGTGTGAGAAAACAAATGATGGGGAATGGCAGCAAAACATTCAGAATAGCCAGAGACATTTCTGGAGCAAGTTGCAAGTTTAGTTTGTTTTTTGTTTTTTTTTTTTTTTTTTTTTTTTTTTTTTTTGCAAATATAAGGTTTGGGAGTTGGGGGAGGGGTGGAGTTGTGTGGGTTTAGGGTGTTGTTGTCTCTTATCACCTGTTTCACTTAGTGCTTGCAAAGATCAAACCTGAAGCCAAATTTGTGAGGAGGAATAATATTAGCACAAGTGATGCAGCTTTGCAGGTGGAGGAATGGACAACCTTAGGAACAGAAGCTCTTCCTCTTGGCAAGTTCTGCTCCCAGAGGGTGGTGGGGCACTGAACAGGCTCCCCAAGGAATGGTCACAGCACCAAACCTGCCACAGCCAAGGAGAATTTGGACAATGCCTCAGAGACTTGGTGGGATTTTTGGGGATGGTCCTGTGCAGGGCCAGGGCTTGGGCTGGATGATCCTTGTGTGTCCCTTCCAGCTCAGGATATTCTGTGATTAATAATTGTACCAATTGATTCAATAAAGATTAGCACTTGCAGCTAGAAGAAATGCTGTGCTCACGTTGCTGGGTCATGGCTGTTACAGGAACACCGTCTGACCAAGCACATCATATTTTCCACTGCAGTTGTGTTTATGGGCTCAGCTGGGCAACTGGCTCAAGTATAAAAACCCCAGAGATTTCAAATGTTAGAAATTGAATCATTTGCTTGATCTTCTCTTCTGTGGTTTGGTCATGAGACAGTTTTACAAGGAGGCATCATGCCCAGGGTGCAGGAACACTGAAACTAAATTTTATCAGACCAAGGGAGCACTGTATTCTGCACCTGTAATGTTTGTCATGTTTCTCTTTGGATAAACTTTATGGGGAAATTTTGCCTCCTTGAACTCAAAACAGATCTGAAATGAGCCAAGCTGGGGTTGGCTGCTGAATGTGTTGATGGGTGTTGAGTTAGAGCAAAAATCAAACAACTGTATAAGGAGGATTCAGTCATCCAAAACATAGAATCACAGAATTATTTAGGTTAGAAAAGACCTTTAAGAACATCGAGACCAACCATAAGTGAAACAATCTTAGGAGTAAAATGTTCTGGATTTAAAGTGAAAATAGGTCTCTGGGCGTGTAGAGGTGTGAGGGTCTAAAAACTGCAGGAGAGACGTGTGGATTCAATTGGGCTGGAGAGGAATCTTAATGGAGGAGTTCCCCTCCTGCCAGAAGGGTAAAAAGCACCCTTCAGCACTAAGCAACTTTACATTAACATTTTTAAAGCTAATTTGCTATCATTTAGCACATTCATTTAGCTACATTCATGGCACTTGGAAGCAGGAATTAAATAAGGCCCATAATTAAGGGTTATTAGCATTGTTTTCTGCCGGTGTTGTAGTGTTTAGAGGCTCTTCTCAGGCTGCTTTTTGCTCTAGCTTGTACAAATACCTCCGAAGAGGCAGTTCTCCAAAGTATTTCCATTTAGGAACTGGTAGCATTAACAGAAACACCCCCAAAAGTAAAGCAAGATCTTTTTAATGCACAGATGATATCAGCTATGTAACTTCACCTTTTGCTCACTTGCTACTCTCATTGCATGGATTAAAAAACGTAAGTATGAGATTTTAAAATTTCTTGTGAAGCAGGTGATGCCAGTGAAAATGTTTTGAAAGAATTAATCTGTAAAATCGTGTAAATGCCAGGGCAGATAATGGCTACTTTAATCTTTAGTGCCTTGGTGAATCCTGTAGCTGTTACCTTGTCCCCAAATGCAGGAGGCGTTTTTAATAAACTTCTGTGGAAAACAAGAAAAACCTGGAAACTGGCCATAGAGTTTTAAGCCATCTGAAAACCAGAATATTAGTGAATAGCTTCTCTGGTATCTGTTAAATTTCAGGAGTCCTTCAAGGTCTGTAATTGGGAATAACCTGCCCTACTCCAACCAAGCCAGAGCAGTTGAAGATTTGGCCCACGAGATGTATCCAAAATACTGCAAATTCCTACAAAAAGGAATTCTTTGTGTCCATTAGCAATTCAACACACACTCACTACAGAGATCTCACTGGGGGTAAAGCATTAAAACCCTTTCAGAAGTGGTTTAGTTGGCTAATTAGACAATGAGCATAAACCTGATGCATCCAGCTGTACAAATAAAACGTGACTTTAAAGTTTAATGTCCTGAGCACAGAGTAGTCGTGAACTTGGAGCCAGGAGGGGCTGGAGGAAGGTGGCTGGCTTACAGCTCGGTAGTGGTGTGTCTGAAGGCTGAAACCTTCGGAGAACTCAAAGAGAGTTTATTTTAAGTGTAACTAAAAGGAACTAAGTACCAGTTACCACAAATAGGGTGATCTTTATCTTCCTTTGTTGGCTTGTGCCGAGGGAAAAAGAATCTTAAAAGACTTCTGGCAGCCGCAGGCTTCCCAAAGAGGAGATCTCCCTCACATTGCTGACATGTCTCTCATTTTTTGGGTGCTACCTTAGCGCTGAAGGAAATTAAGAGGTCACTTTAATGCCCCCTTACGCCCTTGGCTCCTGGGTAGGTGTGATCAAGTAGCTAAACACAGAACTGACATTTCTCCCCTCCATCCTCATCCTGGAATAGTGGAAGGAAAAAGAGGCTGCTCTTGTGCAGTTTTCCACTTTGGCTATCTGGGAGCGGCACCTGTGAGCGCTCACTTTGAGGGATGGTTAATGTGCTAATTACCCAGGACCCAAAAATGCAAGCTGTAAACAAATGAGGACTGTATTTATAATCAATCAATTTTATGACCTTCTGATGGTGATGATATCAGTGGAGTTTACATTGAGAGCCCTTTTACTCCTCCAGGGCAGCTGTGCCCTTATGTTTTAGTTACAGCTCGGAGAAGATTTTGCTAATTTACTTTATGGTAGGCGTACTTAAGAAAAATATTACCTTCCCCAAACAGCTGAGCCCGTTACCAAGTCTCATTTTTAAATAATGAAAACACATGGACTGTCAGTACCTTCAGGGTGTATTGTCAGGTGACGAGCTGTTTTCCAAACATCCACAGCAGAAAGTAATGACTTCAGAGCAAAATATTGTTCTCATTGGTATAAGTTGCTGTGAGACAAATCCCACACCCTCTGATGTCAATGGAAAGACTCCATTTGACTTCAAAGAAGGCTGGATCAGGCCCTAAAAGAAATGTTGCCATCATAAAACACCAAAAAATGCTTTATGGTTTTTATACATTTTAAAAAATGCTCTGCTCGCTGGTGATCTTCCGTGCAGTTTACCTGGCTATGTGTAACATGTAATTTCTATGTTTGCTTTGCAGTGGATTTATGAGAGAAGAATGTCCATAAAGCCTGATTTGTGAAGTGTTAAAATGATGTCCTGGAAAGCCACACAATGCCAAGGTATACAAGATGCCCTGTAATACCTCAGCCCCAGAAAGGCTCTCCAACTTTTCTGATGTTACTAAGTTCTCACAAAGAAAAACAATGTTGTTTAACTGTAGACAGATGTGTTAAAAATAGTTTGATTTTGTGTCCCTGTTCTTTTATTGGAATTTCTAGCTTTTTAGTAAAAATTCAGGTCGGATTTCAAGGACAGAACTACCTGCATTTCCCAGAGTTTCACTGGGGTGATTGCTGGTTTGAGCAACTTATAAAAATGGGGCAGGATGGGAGTACATTGTGTCCCCTTAAGCTGGAAGTGCAGAGATAAGCTCCAAACCAGTACCAGATGCAAGTTATTCTGTGTAATTCCTTTCTCTCAACATCGTACCCTTATTTAAGCATGGGTTATAAAAGATTTGTTCCTTAGGGTTGTGAAGGATGTGGCTCTGCAGAGTGGGTGAGTCCCATTTTTTTTCCTGTATCACTCCTATGATCAGATACCTGAGAGGACCATGCTGGACCATGGATGAAATCAGTCATCCAAAAGTTTATAGAGCCACAGAATTATTAAGGTTGGAAAAGCCCTCTAAGATCATTGAGTCCAGCTGCTAGCCCAGCACTGCCAAGCCCACCATGTCCCAAAGTGCCACATCCACACATCTTTTGAATAAGGAATTGTGACTCTACCACTTCCCTGAGCAGCCTGTTCCACTCAGCTTTTGTGAAAACAGCTGAGATCTCTGCTGGGTGGGCTGAGCTGCTCCTGCCATGGGCTGGCATGGACAGGGACAGGACACAGTGGCCCCTGGGGACATCCTGCTTGCCTGGGCAGGACAGGGCTGCCCTCACCTGCCAAAGCTGAGCTCTTGTGCTCCTGCAGGCAGGGCAGGCAGGCAGCTGGATTGCCATGGCACAGACAGGGTCTGGCCTTTTTAAAAGAGAGACTTGCTGGATTTATGTGCGGGAATGGACATGGTCCTGCTGGAGCTGACGCGCTCTAATGAATGAGATGGGGAGGAAAATACTTTATACTCTCTATCAGGGGTTAACGACTCCTGCCCTCTCAGCTTTCCCCTGCTCATGTTTTCCCTCACTCCCCCTCCTCCATGCCCAGGCCCCCGCTGTGTCTGTATTTTCTGAGCAGTGGCACCACCTGGTTTGTTTTCTGTGTCAGGTATATTACAGACTGTCTGTCAGAGGTTAACTGCCCCAGCCTTTTCTCTTCTTGGACCTGGTCTGAACTCCCTCCCTGCCTGTATGCCTCTGCTTAGGTTTCCCAGAATGTAATGGCACCTGGGGAAAGAAGATTTTTTGATCATTTTTAGTTTCTCAGTGGTTAAACAGTCTGGTGAGGATGGTGGCTCTGTCTTCCCATGGTTTTGGGAACCCTCTTGGGGTGTTCCCATAGCTCTCCCTGTGTGTTAGAAACCTGAAGTTACACATCACAGACTATTTTTGCCTGTTCTGCTTTCTAAAAAACCTCTGATGTGAATTTTCCTCTGTTCATGCCGACTCTGGCTGTGTCCCCAGTCCATATCAAAGAGGTCAATAACCCTCCCCAGCTGTCTACATGGAAGGGAAACTTCAGCCTGTGGCTCAGATGGAGCCCTGGGGTGGTTGTACAGGTGCTTGGCCCTAACCCTGAAAGAAGCAGGGCCCCCTGTTCTGGGCCAAGAGTGTATCTGGGCCCCAGAAAAAGGACAGAAATCTTGGCTTCTTTCAGGACTGAGGCCAAGCAAAAAGGAAATTTAATACAACAGTTTGAAGTTCAGCTGCAAAGATGATGGGATCAAGCTCTTGTTGGTAGTGGCAGGTGACACCGTAAGGGGGCAAAGGGCAGGGATTGCAGGGTGGAAGCTTCACACTGGACATTGGGGAAACCTTTTCTCCTGGCAAGACTGAAACAAGCTGCTAGTGGAGGAGGAAAGGAGGGAAATCTTTATCCCTGGAAGTTTTTAAGGCTCAGCTAGAAATAGACCATCTCCCACATGGCTTTTCCTCAATGGGCACTGGCACCAGCCCAGGTACAGAGCTGCTCAGCAGTCTCAGGGCTGTATCTGTCTTAACAGTCTCAAACCACATACAAAACTTGGAAAACTGAACACATTTTACTTCAAATCTGAAGGGCCAACCCAAAACTTTCATTGTACTAGCTCCAGACTGTGAAGGAAGTGTCAGCATAAAGCTGCCCTTGATGCAACTCCCCTGGGATAGAGACCTTTCATTGTATCTCCATAAACTGCTTTGCCCTCAAACCATTTTCTTTTTTGTAAATTGGAGAAATGTCTAGAGAAATAATTTTCATTCCCCTACTAATGTGGTTATTATCTTCAAGATTCCTTTCTCTGCTTATGCAGCAACTGGAAATTGTGTGATGAATGACCAACTGGATGGTCCCAAAATCAAGGTGTTGTCATGCTGGCCTGGGAAAATAAGACTTGTGTGTCCCTAGGTGGGACCATCCATCATTAACTGGGCATTTCCTGGGGGTCACAGTTTGCTGCTCACCTTCTGGCATAAAACCCTACAGATTTGATATGAGGTGCACAGGAACACCAGCAGCCATATTACTCAACAAGAGCAGGATGTTGGATGCATGAAGTAATATTTAATGTTAAGTACCATGAATAATCATGTCCAAGGCATAGCAAATCAGCCTCTGGAAATTAATGAGCACTTTTGACCTCCTTTCTGTGCCTCAGGTCCTTGCCTATAAAATGGGAAATGTGCCACTTCCCCATTTTGCAAGGTGAATGGGAATTGATTACTATTGGGCAAGCTCTCATATATTCCATTGAAATGCTCTTTAGGAAAACCTATGGAGAAATTATTAATCCTGCCTTCAGATCAGGGTTGGAGTTGCAAAAGAAGTTGTAGAGACACAGTGTGTAATGAGAGCAGAGCAAAATACTGATTCAGCTCATTGATTCAGGACTGTTCACTCTGTGAATTAAGTAAAGTAAAAATGGTCTGAAATGGTGCTGTAATTGAAGACCCCATCATGAAACATAAACACATGAGAGTTACCTGCTTTCCTTAATTAGCAGTGCTTGATTTTGAGGCCTAGATGCAGATTTTTTAAAATTTCATTTCAAATATGGTTCCTCAGGATGGGAAGCTTATGTTTGAACTAAGGTTTTCAACTTGATTAGCCAGGAATTAAATTCCTTTTCGCTTTTCAGTGTTTTAAGTGAATGAATTCATAGAATCATAGAATGTCCTGAGCTGGAAGGAACCATTAGCATCAGTTTTAGAAGACAGTGCCCAAGGATGAGTTGCTTAACAACACATATCCTAATGTGACCCTAGAGAAAGCATCAAACCACAGTTTTGGAAAAAACTTTCTATTTTTATAGCTTCAGTCACTGAATCAAAACCAGCAACCATATCAGGTGTCTCAGAGTTGTTTGTAAATACAAATATTTGGATTAACAGACACAGGAATCAACTCAAATCAAATCTATAATTCAAGTGCATTTATGCAATACTCTATGAAATGTCATTAAACACCAAAATCTGAGTGCAAGGTATTAAGATTGATTCAAGATGAATTGAGGATCCCATATACAATGGGCTGAATGTGAAATACCGGAGTTAAGTTTCCTCAGTGGTGCAGTAGGCAGAAGGATGGAGGTTTGTGATGCAGAACAAATGAAATATGAATCAGAACCAGTTCTCAGATCAAAAGTTCCAGCAGGACTATAGTTGGTAGTAATAAACAATGCTGTTGTTGACAGGTATTTTACAAAGGTTAGGGTTGATCTTCATAGCCAGAAATATTTTATCTTGGCCTTGCATTTGCTGCATTTTTCCAAGTATTTCACATTGCCTGTGGAACACCAGAGCATCTCCAGCATCACTGAGTGTCCCTTTGCCAAATTCCAGGAATAGAAGAGCAGCTACCAAGAAAGGACTTTGCTGGTATTCCAGCTTGCACATTGAAATGCAAAGCATTTGAGAAATAAGTCTGAGAACTTGGCTGGTGCTCCTTGGGGAGCACCATTCCCTGTTTCACAGACCTAATGGCAGGACTGAAATGAGAAGGTTTCCTGAGAAGAATGAGTTCCCTGGCTGGTTTCATACTTCTCTGTGGAAGAGTAAAGATCTCCCTGAAATGTTCATGGTACCAGATTATCTCCTGCCATCTCTGTCCCAGGCATCTGCTGGCAGATCCTCCCTTCCACACATGGCCAGGGAGCTGTTTCCCATCTCCTGGGGTTGTGGTGCTGTCAGTCCCCAAAGCACAAAGCAAGACACTGCTGAGCAAGGTCCTGAGCTGCTGCTGCCTCAGCCATGCTGGGATGCTGAGGGGCAAAACATGAGACCATCTTTCAGGTATAATTGCTACCCAGAGATCAAGAAGTGCAGCCTCATGTTTGTTGGTATTTGGCAGGAGTAACAGCAGCTCCTAGGATGGAATATTTGTGCCCTGCATTTTACTGTAGCTTAGGAGGGGAAGAGTTGTTTGTACCCCCAAGAGTAGGTTCAGATCTCTTCTGCCTTTCTTTTGAGGGCTTGGCAGGCTGGGAGCTCCAAATTTGTCTTGACAAGTGAGTTTGTAAATTTTACTTCCAACCAAGTTTATCACTGTGAGCTAAACGTGATGCCAGCCTGGGCAAAGAGGTGAACCTGGGGGGTAGATGAGCTCTGGCTGTTTTTCTCTGCTCTGCTTAGACTCCTGTGGATGGATCAAGGTTATCCCTTGGGTCACAGGTTATGCAGAAGTGCCTCCAGCCTGGATGAGAAGACAGCATGTGCCAAAAAGAAGGGAAACAAACTGATGGGCTGCAGGCAGTCTGTTCAGAGCACTGCTCTCTGTGTTCCTGGAGGAGTGTCTCTGAGGCATTCAGTATGCACAGCACTGGCAGGAAAAATCCCTTTTCCATACTTTTTCTTGCTAACTTGTTCCAGAGTCCTCACAGGAAAATACTCTGACTTACCTCAGTGGTCCAGCTGCCCTTTCAACTTGAATAACAACAGAGGTTTTTCTGGGCACCCCTAAATAACAAAAAGGTGACCCATGGACTGAACTAATAAACATGCCCAGCCCTGTCTGAAGGATCAAACTTCAAGTCTCAGCTTCACCATCAGTTTTGGTTACTCCAGGCACTTAGAATCAGGGTCCTAAATTTTTCTCCCTTACTGTTATTTCTCTGCTACATTTAACCAGCCTCTCATTAGTCTTCATTTAGATATTAATTTTTCATGGGAGCTGATTTTTTTGACCCACACAAGCAATTAATGGTTATTCTTAGAGCTTGAGTGTAATGTCTTGCATGCAGCTGCCTTTGATTACCAGGTTTCTGAGGCCCCCCTATTATTTTTGCCTCCTCAATAAAGCCTTAAAGGATGCTATAGTCACTGATAGCACAGCAAAAACTTAGAAAGTCTGGAAAAACAGGGTAGAAATAATTGTTGGGAGCTGGAGGTTTAATTCCTGTGGCATGGTCAGTGCCTGCAGGAACTGGAGTTCACTGACAATGAAGTGCTGAGGTTCTGCTGATAAATCTGAACTCCTGGTCCCCACCACCATTGCTCCTGAGTGTAAATCATTCAAGTTTTCCTTTTTCCACATTTACCAGATGGTTGGGTAGGGTTGTGGGTCTAACACATCAAACCAAGTGGCTGGAGAAGGGCATAGCTCACCTGCATTTGTTTGATACATGTGAGATCAGGGCATTATTTTGGAGCAATCATTTGGACTTGCTTCTGCAGAAGTCTGGAGGAACCTTGCTGTTTTGCAAAGCTGCCATGAAATTAATTTGCTTGAATTTTTCTCTTTCAGTTTGTTCATTAATTTTTCCTTAAAGCTCCTCATCTTTAGTAAACTCTTTTATCCAGCAAGGAGTAACAGGGACTTTGCTCAGTCCTGAGATGATGGTTTTAAATTGTCCTAAACTCATTTTTCCTGAATGAAGAAACAGAAATAAATAGGAGAATGACCCTGCATTATTTGGGGGTGGAAAAAAGGAAGAGCAAGCACTGCTGGGGGCAACATCTGGCTCAGGTCAAGTGGTTCAGAGCTACAGATCCTGTGCAGTGTTACTAGTAATCTCACAGCTGCCTCTTTTGCTATATAAAACAACTTTCTGAGGAGTTAAAATAAGTCAATTTCATTTCTAAAGCCAGGTTTTGAAGTTTTCTTCAGATAAGTTACATATAGTTTTTAAACTATAACATTTCATGACTGAATTCTGCAGAGAAGTTGCCTTGGTGGGTTGCATTAAAATAAGCAAGTACTTATTCTTTATTCTCTAATAAAATATATTACTATTACTATAGAATAGTAACTATTCTCTAATGGTCCAATGGCTGCTAAAACCCAACAAAACCAGTTGAAGGAAAGGTATGTTTTAACTTTAAAACAAAAAGTAGGAAAATGTTAAGGTAAAGAATTTTTGTTTTTAATTTTCCTCTGAATTTTTCATGGGAAACAAATAATTTCCTGAGTAATTCCAGCTTTAAAAGTGGCTTGTTTGATGAGTCAAGAATACAGCAAGCAAAAGATTTTGGTGTGTTGGGTTTTTTTCAAGCAGGCCCATGTTGACAGAGATTAACATTGGATAGAGATGACCAGAGATTTTATAATCCATGCACAGATTTGGCAGATAGAACTTCCCTGTCTATAGCAGGAGAGTTGGAACTAGGTGCTTTTTAAGGTCCCTCCCAACCAAACTATTCTGTGATTCCATATGACTTTACCAAAGGGCTTAAAACTCATAAGGAGTTTTGTCAACTATAGAAAGCCAAAAGTATTTTTTAAAGCCCAGGTATTTGAAGTGTCTGTAAGCCAGCACACAGCTGTTGATTTTAACTCCAAGGGTGTATCCTGGTGTTTAAAATGGTCATGTTTCAGTCCCCAGCCTGGGAGCAGTTGCACATAGGAGCAGCTTTGGCTGGTGCAGGATCTTTGTAGTACCCACTCAAAGCAGAATCAAAGGTTGGTTGGTTCCTGCTCTCCACTCACGTGGCTGCACACACAGGGCACATCCCAGAGGGAGAAGAAGGGCCACATGCACTCTGTCCCTCCCAGCTGAGCTTTCTGCAAATACCTGCATGTTTTGAGTCATCCTGCCTAGGGAGTTGAATGTTTTTATTCTGCCTATACCCTATTTTCTGTGTTTCAGAACAGGGGCAGTTTCTTGCTCTGCAGCAGGCAAACTGTAGATATTAAGAACAGTTTGCAGGCCTGGGCAGCAAAAGTTTGTTACAACACTTATTTATTACCACTCTCATATAACCCATTCATGGTAAACAATGCAGGTTTTATTATGTGTAAGTAACAGGAGACCTTTCCTTTTTCCACTAACAAACATGCCATGGGTAATTATTCCTGTATTAAAACTACATGTGGACATATTTGTGACATGCAACAGTTCCATGGCTTTGAAGAGAAGTATTATTCCAAACAAGGTTAGCCACCATTTGTTTTGAGGGGCTCTTGCATTTCTGTGTTGGAAGCACTTTGTGGCTTTCCTTGTCTATTTGATAATCATTAACATGTTCTGTCGTTAACCTTCAAGCAGCTTTGCTTGAAACTTTATATGCAGCTTCTCAAACATTTGCCTTGCACTGCAGACTGTGGTTTGCTGGGGCTGTTTTTATGATGGCTCGTGGTAAAATCAGGAAGATGAAAAATGGGTGTGTATTTGAAGAGCAGCATATCCAGCTTTCTAGGTCTTAAATTAGAGTGATGAGCATAAACACTGCAAACAGAGCTTTTCCAACTCGATTGCAATTATATTTGAAATTACCTACAATTACCAGTAACCATCTCAAAGCTAGAAATTAACTTTGTAGGCTCTGCTCAGCTGTTAAACGTGCAGTCCCGTGCAGCTGAATGGAGGAAAGAGGGTGAGAATGGCAACTGTGCTGCCTTCCAGCTGAGCAGAGCTTGTGCACGTTTTCCCTTTGAAACAAACATATATGCCACTTCTTGAGACATGGTTTGGGAAGCTGAGGCTTTGCTGACCCTTTGCTTGGGTCTAGCAGAGTGCTCCCTTCCTTGGTGGAATGTGGTGGGCTGTGCTGGTGGAGAGTGGGCTCTCCTTCCAAAAAGTCACATTTATGGCAGCTCCCCTTGCTGCCTGACTAGCTAGAAAATTGCATTTTCTAATTCTTCCTCTGCCTGATGGTTTCCTGCTGTTATTTCTTCAACTGATCTCTTCATAACTCATTTGGATAACTCTATTCCTGTTTCTCCCACAGCCACTGTGGCCAGAGAAGTTCTGACTCCTCTCTCTCTTCTTCCAGAATCATGGCACAAGGATCTTGCCATGGCTCTGTAGCCACAGCCAACCTCACTGACTTTTGCCCAAAGCATCTTAGAAATGCTTGTGATTTCAGTTTCCAACAAGACTCTGAGCTGGGGAATGAGAACGTGCCAGGACTGTCAGTGACAGCTTTAGAAATGGATTGTTTGCATAAACTTAAAAACAGTACAAGCATAAATGTATTTCCTTTGTTTAACTTTTCACTCTTGTTTACTCATCTCTGCTTCTAAAAGGCTTTGCAAGTAAACTCTGCAAATCTTTAAGTTCTGCAGGCATTAATGGGGGCTGGGAGTTCTGGGATGGCTCCTTGGCCCTGGGAGCTGAGGTGCAGAGCAGAGACACAAAGCCATCAGAACCAGCAGGGTGATTTCTCCTTACTTTGCCTCTGTGCTGGGAAGTGATGTCTGAAAAGCTCAGGGACTCTCTGAAAAGCTCAGGGACTCTCCAAGTGCTTCAGGGGTGTGTGGGCAATGCAGAAAGTGACCTGGAAAATCAGGCAGGGTCAGGATTGCCTCGGTGCATCTGAGGAAAAAGAGGCTCCTATGGACTGAAATGTTCCTTGCTACAGAAAATCTACTTAGGCTGTGAGTATTTGAGGGGTAACAACTGTGGTTTAGTCCTGTGTTTTTCAGTATCACTGCAGTGGAGTCTTGGTCTATGAGCATTGTAGAGAGGGGAGAGGAGCTCCTACTATACAGTGATGAAAATCCAGGTGTCTTGTTGCCTTTCATAATAAAATTGCTCCTCCCCAGTATTTATCTAGTTTAATCTTTTTAAAGGCATGCATGTAGCTTTGTACTCTCCTTGTTCTGCATGGATTTAAATTGGAAATCCAGAGAAGGAAACAGAGCTGGGGAAGGGTCTGGAACACCAGGAGAGGCTGAGGGAGCTGGGAAGGGGCTCAGCCTGGAGAAAAGGAGGCTCAGGGGGGCCCTTGTGGCTCTGCACAACTCCCTGCCAGGACGGGGCAGTCAGGTGGTTATTAGGGAAAATTTCATCACTAAAAGGGTGATCTGGCATTGGAACAGGCTGTCCAGAGTGGTGGAGTCCCTATCCCTGGAGGGATTTAAAAGCTGTGTGGATGTGACACTTGGGGACATGGGTTAGTGGTGGCCTTGGGAGTGCTGGGGAATAGTTGGATTTGATGGTCCTTGAGGGCTGTTCCAGCTTTACTCATTCTATGGATGCAGGTGTTGGTGGATGACATTTTTCTGCCCACTGGAACTCTTACAACAGCTGCAGAACAATTCCAACTCTTTGTCTTTCCCCAAGGAAAGGGAGGACCAGGACAGCACACAAAACTCTCTTTGGAGCTCCCAGGAAAGGGCTGACATCCCTTCCCATGGTTACACACATCACTGCTCCTGGGGAATTTACCTCCTGTGATTGGTGCTCACCTGTGCAGCAAGGCTCAAAGCTCAGCAAGGTGTGGGCTATGTTGAGCAGCCTCCAGACTTGCAGGGTTTTTAAAGCCAGGGCAGACCTGAGGCAGCTGTAAATGAGCTCTGGAGCACAGAGAACTGTGCTTTATAGCTGGTGCCTCTTTTGGGGACTTGCAGACTGCTCCTGAGGGGTCTCTAAAAGTTAACAGGGAAAATGGTCAGAAGGCTGAGATGGGCTCCACAGGGGTCCAGGCTGGCTCTGGAATGTTCACAGGATTTCTGCAGGTCTGGCATGCTGACTGTGGCTCTCTCAGAAAAAAGATCTGCTCTGTCAGTGCAGGCTCCAAACCTATTTGTGGATATAAAGAGCTGGTTTTTGGTGCAGGTGAATGGAGCCTGGCATGAACTTTGGCATGACCAAGTCCTCCAAGCATAACCACGTGTCTGATATGTCACAGTCTTGTGTTAAATGAGCAAGAAGCTGCACTGATACAATGTGAGGTTGTTGTTTGCAGTCTTATTTCCTGAAGTGAGAGAAAGATTAGTTGCAGCCATACTCTGTGTGACTGTTTGGGTCCCTGTCCCTGATTTTTGACCCCATCACTCTCTATCCATAGCCCAGTTTCAGTCACATCTCAGAGAATCTCAAAAATATTCAGTTTTAACCATTTTTATGCAAATAGATGGCCAGGCTTTAGAGATAGTTTTAATTCCTCCTCCTGCTAAGCTCAGCTTTAACTAGACTGGAAGATGGCAGAGACCAGGAAAGCAGGAAAAGCTTAGCACATGCTGTAATCTAAGTGGATACCAGAGAATCCACCCTTCAATTAGAGATAATTTTATGTGGCTTCTCTAGTTTCAGCATTGTGGGTGATAATTTATCAAAACAATCCCTGCCCTCTTCTGACTGACACATTTTGATACCACACTCCTTATAAAATAACAATTTTTACTTTTCCTTTCTCTTTTAAAGATGGCAGAGGTGCCAACAGTGCCTTTTCCAGACAGAAACCCAGGAGCAGGAGATTAACCCAGTGCCCTCAACAAGGCAAGAAGGATTTTACACACCTGTTACGGCTTTGATCACCCTGGATCTTTTCCTTGCCTATGGACTATGGAGCTGGGGTACTTGGCACAGGCAATATAAAGACTTTGGGGGGCCTCCAACCTTGTCAGATGTGTATTAGCACTCTCAGGGGCACAAAATTATTTGGTGTAACAGTGTGGTTGTTGTAGCTTTGCCTAGTCCTGCATCCTTTTCTTTCCTGTGTGTCACTACCACCACCTGCTCCAAAAGCTGCACACTGGGTGAAGCCTTTCCAGGGCTCCATGCTGGATCACTCAGTGGTCATGTGGGACATCCTAAGAAGTCAGGAAAACCCTTCTTGCTCCCCAATTGCTTTGTTCCCAATGAGATTCCAGCTGTAAAAGGAAGAGCTGCTTCTGAGCTTGGATTGTGCCTATCATGGTAAAAAGCTGGGCTGCTATTGCTGCTGGTGCAGGATGGCTGATGTGAAAGTGCTTTTCTTGAGCTGCCTGGTGGGTCCACATTTCAGCTTTGTTCAGTAAAGCACTTAAGCATGTGCTTAAAATTAAGTGTGCTGCTGACTGGAGGGCTTGGACAATAAATATGCTACTGGAAAAGTCTCTGGACCATACATTTATTAGTCTGTCTAAAAGCCCTGTTATTTCTTCTTCATTTCTGAACTAAATCACGTCTTTCAAAAGCCACAGTTGTGGGTAAAAGTCTGATTTTGATAGGCGTTGCATATTACAGCTATTGCTGATTTGAAATAAACTTGTAGATGCTCAGTGCATCCACAAATGAGACCCAGCTTGGCTCCTTTCAGTGGTTTGGTGTTTTTTGAGAAATCTGTCTTTGAACTACCCATCTGCAGGATTTTTCTTTTTACTGTCTGTGTGGCCATCCTGCAATTACCTGTGGGTTTATGATCCTTCTCTAGAGAACAAGTTGGCTGAACGATAAAGATGGGGGTGATAAAGTGGGGCAGGGTATGATATCAGTTACAAGGGTCACGTGAATGTCCCTCCAGATTTACACTGCTGCTGCTTTGCTCTGGATCAGGCTCCAAGACTTGCCATAAATGGCCTTTTCAACAATTTTGGAGTTATGTCTGTTGAATAAAATGTGCCATTGAGGCTTGAGGGCCTTTGTGACTACAGTGAAAACAGACTGGAGTGAGCAACTCATGGGCAAAGTCAGTGTAAGATAAATCTGTGGGAGTGGGAGGAAGAAACTAAACCATGTTTTTAAAGGGTTTATGGCTGGCAATTTATTTCCTTAACCCCTTGTTCAGAGCTGGGCAACAGTAAACAGTGAAATTTAGTCTCATAGTTGCCTCTGAAATGAATTGACCATGCAAAGAAAGGCTGTAACTCCCCAAGGCAGCAATAGATTTTGGGAACCTGCTTGAAATGCTCTGAAATGGTTGAGAAAGTTGAGGTGTGTGTTTAAGCCTTTTTGGAAAATGGATTTCTATGAGGTGGAGGAAGAACAGATCTCCAAATCATTGTTTGCTTGATCATAAGTCCCATCTCTGATTATTCCCATGCAGGGTCACATTTTCAGTTCTGTGAAACCCCTGGAAAATAAACGAGTAGAGATGAATTCAAGAGCTGAAGTGAGCGCAGGCAAGTAAATGCTGTTGCTCAAATCTAAAGTCAGTACAGAGCTGGGCCTTAAATCAGCTATTTTTAGCAGTCAGCAGTGCAAGAGCACAATCAGTCTATATTTATATCAGATAATATTTGTGTTTACTATGTAATTACACCGACCCTTTTTACACATATAATTAACAGTTTGCCATCGCATCCCGCTGGGTTGACATCTGTAGGACTCAAAAAGGGTTCAGGATCTCCAAAGAGTGTTTTTGTTCCAGGTTAGACGTGGTCTGATTGTCTAAATTAAAGACATGTCAAACCACATGAAAAGTTCAGGACAGAAGGTAACCACACAGGACGTGGCATGTGGGCCAGGTAATCATAGTGGTGGAAAGAACGGCCACACTTGTGAGGAGCCTCTCCTCTACAGGCTTTGGAAAAAAAAAAAAAAAACAACAAAAAAAAACCTCCTTTTTTGTTTTTAGTAGGAAATAAAAATTAGTAAATGCAACCCCTGGCTGCAAGGAAGCCCAAATAAAGCAAACCAGATGTTCATTAGCTAATCACTTGCAATTTTTTCCCCCCTCTTGTTCTTCATGGAGGAAAAGAAAATTGAGCATGTGGGAACTTGCCTGTTGAGAAAACATTTGGATCTTCAGTCATTTATCTGTTTCACCTCTGGCTGGGTTCAGGCCCCCGTTAAAAGGCAGGCAGGGTGCTATCAGAGGGAAAGGTCAGCGGGGATCACTGCAGATGCTTTTCAGCTGGGGCGACCCTCGAGGCCATCGCGGCTCTCGCGGGCACCGAGAGCCGGCTCAAAACACAACAGCAAACCAAGCACGGTGGGGCTTTGAACTCCATCACTCCTGTTTGCCTTATTCCTAAATTGCAGTGTCATTTCTGTACAGTGCTGGCTGTAATCACAGCCATCCAGCAGGAAGTGTGTTTATTACACCGAATACCAACGAATCCTCAATGGCGCGCTGCTTATTTCCCAGCGTTATCAAAGGAAAGCAACATAACCTTTATTCCCTCTGGATTGATGTAATTTTATTTTCCCCACCTAATATGAGACAGAAATAGGCACAAGTTTGTGCTGCAGTTGGTGGATTTTATCATTAATAGATTACCAGGACATGAAGCCATCTGTGTGCATAGGAATAATAGAATAAATAAGGCTGGAAAAGTCCTCTGAGATCACCAATCCCAACTTAACCCAGCACCACCACGTTCACCACTAAACCATGTCCCCAGCCTCTCTGGAACAGTGCTGTTCCATTAGGAAAGATTACAGTGACTCAGTACTTCATGCTTTAAAAACATTAACAGTGTCAATTCTAGTGCACAATGGCCTAACAGCTTTTAGGAACCTGACACTGCTTAGGAAGTTGGGCAGGTATAAGATCTCACCTGCCAGAAAGCAGAGCCATCCTCATTGCATCGTGGTTGTCATATGACAGCTTGCTCACTGCAGAATCCTAGAATGGTTTGGCTTTCACCTTCCACTAGACCAGGCTGCTCAGGGCCCCTTTGAGCTGTTTCACTTAGGAGAGTTCCAACAAACTTCCTCTGTAAGGGCGAGGCTTTATTTGGATGAAGAACCTTTTCCTAATAGTTTGATGTTGTGCTGTTTACATGATTAACACATAAACTGGAGATTGAACAAGTATTTTCAGATGAACTGACTGAGTGACAACAAGTAGCATGGGAAAGTGTCTGGCTGGGTATGAGTAGACATCTACAAAGATTTTTCTTGGGGATGGATCTTATTTAATATTTTCATGAATGACCTTGCTGCTGATGACACAGACTTGGGAGATGTAGCATGCAGACAGAACTGGATCACCTTGAAGGCTGGAATAATAGCAAAGAGATGAAATCCAGTACTGAAAAATGCAAAATCACGAGTTCAGGGAATAATAAAAATTTCCACTATAGAGACTTGCCGTCTGTAGATGACAAAGGAGAAAAATGTGTGGATAATTCATGGGATAGGCTCTGAAAAAGGTATGTACATCTTCATATATCCCAGGAGGAGTTTTCTTTCAGAAGATAAATATGCCAGTATTATTATATAAATATAATAATATCTGTGGCATCCTAGGGATCATTCTGGTCCCCATGTTCCTGAGGTGTGAGTTTGACCTGGGCTGCTTACACAAAAAGATGGTGGAGTAGTCGGAAAGGAAGAGCTTGTATTTCGGGAGAAGAATGAAAGAGAGAAAATTTTAGCCTAGAAAATGAAAGCTGAAAAGATGGGTGATGGTTGTACATCTAAACATCAGGATGGTAAAATCAGAGAGGAAAAGACGTCATGTAAGGTAAAGAACACAAGGCTAAATGGGTACAATTTTTAGATTGGATGACAGGAAAAATTTATTCACAGAAAAGGTGATCAGACACTGGCACAGCTGCCCAGGGCAGTGGTGGAGTCCCCACCTCTGAAGGGATTTAAAAGCCTGTGGAGGTGGCACAGGTTAGTGTTGGCCTTGCAGTGCTGGGGAATGGTTGGGCTTGATGATCTCAGAAGGCTTTTCCAACCCAGCTGATTCTATTCTATGATTTTATGATTCAGTTGGTCTGATTACACTGGGTTCAAATCAGAGGAAGGTTTGTGACTTAAGGGAAGCTTATAAGAACAAGCTTAACATGTTTGTGGAAAGGATTGTAACACTTGGGCTTGGAGAATATGGACTTTGGAGGTGGTTTCCTGGGAAGTGGTCATATCAGAAGTATTTTTGTGGCTAAATGATTTCCTTACCTGGACCTTGTTTCCAAGGGGGGCTTAGCAGCATATGTGGAAGGGGCAGGAGCCAGTCATGTCTCTGGGTACTTTAGTGTTTACTTGGGTTTGTATAGTTAGAGGTTGGTGGGAATCAGATGTTTTATGTTTGGCCTCCCTTAGTGTGTATGTGATTAATCTGGTTCAGTTAATGGACACTGCACTCCATCCTGTGGTTTCTGTGTGTTGATCCTGAGTATGGTGTGTATCTTTTGGGTGTTTGAGTTGGTTTATGTTCCTGGGTGTCTACATGACCTGATTAATACTCCCAGGTTAATGCAAATGCAAACAGAGACCACAAAGGAAGGCCTGGCCAAAAACTGCATATTGAACACCATGTGACTAGCTATCAGTTCATCAGATATATAGGAAATGGAATATATTAACCCACTGTCCTTGTCATTGGTGGTTAAAAATTAAGTATTTAGATCTGGAGTAGCAGTAATGGATAAATAACAGCTCTGTTATTCTCAGCTGCTTGGCAGAACCAACTCTTTGTCATATCCTTTGTTTTACCCCCAGAACAAGCTTTCCACAGGGCCCAGAGGGACCTTCCATCCTTGCTTTACATGTAGCCATTTCTAGTCCAGAGCTGAGAAACTCCACCTTAAACAAACCCATCTCTCCTCAAAACTGAGTTTCTCAAGACAGGTCAAAAAACCCTCATGTGCTGTTCAAAAAACAAACTGGAAGAGAAGCAGAGAGAGATGTCAGTGAAATCCAGACTCTGGAGGAGCCAGCAGGAATGTCTCCAACCACTCCTACAGAATTTCACAGGTGGTTTTGAAAAGCTGGCTGTTGACTTCAAAAGAGAGGAAAATAAATGAGAAGTCAGAAACGGTTTTGGAATAGGAGATCTCTGTCCCTGCAGGTAGCCTGATGCACTGACCCCACGCAGCCTGAGCAGGTGCTGGAGACAGAAACCTCTGCCTGGCAAGGGGGGCTCATTTCTCTGCTGTGACCACACCAGCCTGTCCTGAATGCCTGTGGGACACGAGGCTGCTGATGGTTCCATTGGTTCCATGGCTCCCTCAGGGTTAAAGTTAACCATGTGCTTAAGGGCATTGCTGGATCAGAGCCAGCCTAATCTGCCTTGCTAGATGCTGGCCCAAAGCAATTCCCAAAAACTCTTTTCTTCCCATCAGCCAACCCCTTGATTTGCAAACTCTTGACTCCCCTGAGCTGCTTAGGCTGTATGTTATTTTCTGGTACCTGCAGAAAGGGAGTTTAGGTAAATTCTGTTCCAATATTTCACTTTTGGAGTCTTCTCCTGTGAAGATTTCTTCAGCATAGCCCAGCACATCTGGCCACTTTCAATAACCCTTGGGAGGGCATGTCAGTTTAACACTCAAGTCTCTCTTCCTTTGCTTTGCTAACCGAAGTGCTCAGCGCCACAAAAAAAGGGATCTGAAGGGATGGTTGATGTAAAAAAAAAAACATTTGCTAAATGGGAAGTAAGGAAGAAGCCAAAGAAAAGATAAAAAAAGGTTTTTAGCTTGCAGCTTTCCTGCAGCTTGACCTAAAGGACAATGACTATTTTGCATCGCTGGAGGGTGGCAAGCACTTTCTTCTGTCAATGACAATTACCAAGATTTAAGGGGCACTCTACACGGTGTAGCTGAGAATTAACAACAAACCTGGATTTCCCAGTCATCTGGAATCACCTTCCTTGCAAGAAAGTGAACCCAACCTGCCTGTGAGTGGAGAATAAGATTTTCCAACCCTACCCTTGCAATCTTGCTCGAGTGAAGAAGCACCCACTGCATCTCTAGGTGCTCCAGAAGCTGCTATTTAAAAAATGGTGCTAATTAAGGAGATGGCTGGGGATCCCTGCTGAGAGAGAGCTCACAAAGACCAGGTGACTCCACAGGATCAGCTCCTTATGAAAATGTGGCAGATTTAGTCTGTAAAGACCCTCTCCATTGTTGAGAGGTCACCACTTCCCTCCAAGAGGGAAAGCCGTGGTGCTCTGATTCCCTGGCTGAAAAAGGATGTTTTCTACCCTTTCTGGGAGGCTTTTGCTGTGCTAAAGAGACCAGAATTTACTAGGCAGCAGAGAGGGGCAGTGTATCTCCTGCTCCCTTTGCCCAGGGCATATTGGCTTTTCATACAGGTTTTGATTGAACCCTTCATTAAAAGAGCCATTTCTCCCTCCAAATTAGGTGGAATCCAGCACTGAAAGAATCCAGCCCAAGTCCCAGTTTATTTCTCCATAAAACATCTGTATTGTTCTTCCAGGATGGCTCTGCCAAATGAGTCCTCAATAAACCCAAAACCTGGCAATAGACAAAACGCTAAAAAGCGCCTTTTTAATATGGAAAAGTATCCTGCAGTGTTGCAATCTTCCAGTGGAGACCACCCCCTGCCCCTGAGAAATGCAGAATAGCACCAGGCCCACAATTTGCCTGGGGTAAAGCAACAGAGCTGGGTCTGCACTGATTTACTCCAGTCAGAGAATCTGCCCTATAGTTTCTTGGAGTTTTTTCACTTTTTTTTTTTTTTTCCTAAAGTTCCTTAACCTTTTTCCTCCTTGCACACCCCCCCCCCCAATTTTTTTTTCTTGTGGATAGAAGCTTTGCAAGTTCCTTCTTTTATTGTTAACTCATTTGGCAGGAGCAGCCAAGCAACAAAAGTGTTTTATTTGGAAATAGTTGAGGGGGGAAGTTGACAATGTCCGAGCTCTGTTCTGATTGCATGAGCTCTGGGAGGGTTTCACCTCTGCTTCCAGGCTGCATCAGGCTGGGATTATCTCATTTGATTTCATTGGATCTGTGTGCCGTTAAGAAGTGGGGAAAATCAAAGGTTAGTGAAGTTTGCCTTGTGTCACACTAGAAGCTTTTAGTTATTTAAGTGCAAAGTGTTCGCTCTCTCCTCCTTCTCTGTGGATTGAAATATCACACAATGTTCTACTTTGCTGGTTTGAAAGTGAAATGTGACTTCTACAGATTATATATCCCATTGCAGAAGAGATCCTGGGGAAGAAGCGCAGGGGAGATGCCTTTATTGGCTATAGTGGGAAAACTGGAGTGTGGGAAAGGCACTGAGAGCTGAATCTCCTCCATCTGAACACTGCACTCTGAAATGCTCTCTCTTTTATGGCCAGCTATAATACCTGCTACAATTTTGATCTGTGAGGTTGTCCATTGATTTCTTTCCAAATCTTCCCCTCCACAAAAAATTCCACTCTGCAGAGATTAAAGGCTGCACTCAGGAAAAAAAAACTCAAACCAAATGAGGAACAGTGCACAAATGTGGGCAGATCTTTTCTCTTTTCTTCCATGCTTGGGGCTCCTGGGGATCAGCTGGGATCTGCCCCCTCTTGTGCAGCACTAAGTGCACATGAGAGCTGAGGTGTGTTGGTCTCTGCAGGGCCAATCCAAAATAGCTCAGGGCCAGATTTCTAAGAATTCAGCACCCACAGTGAGAGCCAAGTTGGGAAGTCCAGAGTGATGTGGATGTCACGAGCAGGACACGTCTTGTGGCGTGGGGAGGAGCTGTGTGCTGGGTGTGTTTATGTGGGTGTGGAGGGATTCACCCAAGCCCAAAGAGCCCCTCAGTGTCAGCACCCAGAGCAGACTTCTGTGGCCTGGGAGCAGATTTTCAGCCCCTCCTTTTCCAGCAGGACAGTGGTGATGGGATTGTGGTGCACATGGGCACGCTGATCTCTTGGGAAATGCTGGCTGCTTTTTGTGGTGTGTCAGTGGGAATGGGGATACTGGGGAAGCTCATCCACTGACAAAGTGCTGAGCTGTTAAAAAACCAGCCCTGATCCTGATAGCCTCCCTGGGCTGGGGTTGGGATATGGAGCCTCTCTGCACCTTCACAGCTTCCCCAGCCTGGGGAAAGATTTCCTACTTCACTGGTGAGTTAAAGTTAATTAATTGATGTTTCTGAGACAATGTGATGATAGAAAATGCTGTCTGCCAGATAAATATTGCTAGTGCCCTGTGGGTGTTTGCAGTTCCAATGTGCTGTTCCCTGCAGGGACTGACTCATGTCATCCCCACAGAGCTGATTAGGGAGCTGTCACACACCTTCCACCACCACCAACCAGTACCTGCTATCAGACACAGCCCTTGCCCAAACAATTGTTGGGCTCTCTATAACCTGCAGCTCCCCAGATCACAGGTCAGGCCCCCAGAACAGCAAAAACCTTTTAAAAATCATGATATAGTTTTATTCTGTGAATGCTACTTTTAGCCTTTAGCATGTGTTCAGGCCACCTCCTGGAAAGTGTTGTCTTTAAGACTAGAAAGACCACAGATTTTTTTTTTCTCCTTAAAGTGGAAGTGCTGGATGGAGTGGCACATCAGGAGCTCGGGTTTCACGTAACATCAGGAAGACTTGCAGTAAAATCACAAGAGTTGGCAACAGAGGGTTTTTTTCTCTGAAAGGACTGGCACAGCTTGGTGTTCCAGAGCAGCTTCTTGGCTGGTGCAGCTCCAGCTCTACAGATGCCAGGGCAAGGATGCAAATTGATGGTTACTGAGGACCTGGGTGCTGGTCAGTGTTTTAATGCCCACAGAGAAGCACCAGTTGATGTGGTGCCTTGCTGGAGACAATGCCAGCAAAGGGAGAACAGCATCCCTGGAAAGCTGGACCTCCTTTCCTCCTCTTCACTTTGGGGGTGGCTGGTGCACAAAGCCCCATAGCTTCTGTTCAACACCACACCACAAAGAGGGAGGGAAAGATTTCAGCATGGAAAGCTGTGCCTTTGTACAAGCTTTTACCTTCAAACAAGCACAGCCTGTTCCTGCTCTATGCACACAGGCTTGCAGGGCATCTGGAAAAGAAGGCTGGACTTGGAGAAAACATATCAAGGCTTGCTTTTAGGAGGGGATCTTGAGAGCCTGGGCTTGGGAGATTCTCTCTGTCCTTTGGGCCAGGGTGGCTGCTGTGCTGCAGAGCTGCCTCCTGTCCTTTCCCTGCTGAAATCCCCCATCCCATCGGGGTCAGCCTGCCAGCGTCCATCCCGCCGGCACACACAAAGCGCAGCTCTTGGAAAAGCGAATATAATTTTAAAGTTGGCCTGAGAAGCCTCCATCTAGTTTTCAGGGTTCCAGAATGTTGTTTTATTAGGATTACAGTCTTGTTCTTCTTAGGTTTCAGCAGGCGTTTATGACTGTTACAACAGGAATGAAAAGCTGGGGCTGGAATCGGCATCGCGTTCTCCTGCCAGGCGCAGGGTTCACGGTGGAGGCCAGACATATGTCTTTCTCCCACAGATGCTACTTTTTTTTTTTTTTTTTTTTTTCTTTTTTTTTCTTTTTTCTGGATGGGGAGGTGAGCTCTATCCTCTCCCTGGAAGAGAGGGCTGGCAGCAGCTCTGAGCACAGACAGTGGGGGCTGCACAGGGGGCCCATCTGTTGAAGGTAATTGTCCTGGTGCTTCACCTCCTTCCTCCCTGCCCTTTGTGATGGGGAGAGAGCTGGAGGGCCTGCAGGGAAGGCTGTGTTTGTGTAGTTCATGTAGGATGCTGTGTTCTTCCCATCCCCATTCTCTCATGCCCCATGGACACATTTCCTTGGAGGCTCTGAGGGGAGAGAGCATTCCAGGGTCAAAACCATCTGTGGCTACAGATATTTCTCTCTCCTTTTTTTCCCAGCCTGTTTTCTCCAGGCTCAATACCATCCATCTATCTGTATTTCTCTCTGTGTGGGTCAAGATTTCTCCTCAAGGACTCCTGAGCCAGAGAGGAGTTTCCTGTCTCTGCAGGGCCCCAGGCATGACAATGAAGGTGAGGGTAAAGGCAACATCCATCACAAAGTGCCCTGCCAGGACAGAATCCCAAAATGGTTTGGATTGGAAGGGACCTCAAAGCTCATCCATTCCCACCCTCTGGTATGGGTAGAAACACCTTCCACTGTCCCAGATTGCTCCAAGCCCCAATATCCAACCTGGTCTTGGACACTTGCAGGGATTCAGGGGCAGCCACAGCTTCTCTGGGCACCCTGTGTCAGTGCCTGCCCACCCTCACAGGGAACAATTTCTGCCCAATATCTAATCTAAATGTAGCCTTTTAGGTCTTGTGGCTGTGTTGATCTGGGCAGGCAAATCCCACACATTATCCCCAGAAATGAGGGAGCTCAGTGTGTCCAAACAGCCCAGCCTGGGGGAAGAACTCAGGCTCTTCTTGGGTAATTTCTGGCTACAGGATGGTCGGTCCCTCTGTACTGTAATAATTAGCAGGCAGATCCTGCTGATTTGGGAAACTCATCTGAGGTTTTTTTGTGTGTTTGTTGTTTTTATGAGAAGGTCCATATGCCTTTCAGATTTTGTTATTTTCAGCGAGTTGATGATCTGAGGAACAGAATGAAGAGTTGACATCGCCGGTTGTTTTCTTGGCCTGCTGTAAGTAGCAGATGTAGGTTGGTAGAAGAGCTACAGCTCATTACTTTATACTGGGGGAATTTGATGAGTTTTATTGCAAAGGCATTAGGGCAGCTCATGACAGCCCTCAATCTGGGGAGAAAAGAGAAGGCTTTGTACCTGGCAGGTACTGATCATCCACCAGCACCCCTCCACCAGCTGGAGCATATCCAAGAGGCAATATGGGAATTTCTGTATCTAGTTAAAGTTTATGAGACTGCCTGCCTGAATGCATGTGTGTGTGTGTGTGTGTGTGTGCCTGTGTGGAGTGGAATGAGGATCTCCAGCAGAATACTTAGTATAAATCCAGTTTCACCAGTGGGATAAGAGAGATCAAGCACCAACTGAATATGATCCTCAGGGTCTGCCCCTACAGCTCAGCCGTTGTGTTTATGGCAGGCACAGTAACTGCTCACACACCTGGTTTATGATTTACCCTGCAACCCTCAATCTGACCTGGATTTTCCGAATCAGAACATTGTTTTAAACCTAAAGATAATAATGCCTAGTAATCCAGGTGTTTGCTGGCCTCTGAGGCACTTCTAGTGCAGTGTTGGCTTCTTTCTAGGGGATGGAAATCCTGTCTAACAAGCAGTGCCTTTTGCATCTGATGGTTCCTCTGAAATGAATACTCACTCAGGGTGTTCAGCAGATGGGGAATAGAGCTTGAGCCACAACTTTATCAGCAGAGAACACACTACTCAGCTCTAAGTGCTTGCTAAGTCCATTCTGTCTTTCAGCACTTTCCTCCTCCTGCTGAATAATCCATATTTAGTGTTGTTTTTATCAGGTTTTTGAGATTAAGTCTCTCTCCCCTTTAAGAGCTGAGCTCCCATAAGTGAAAGCAAGCAGCCTCATTTTATATCTGTTTTTAACCTAAATGAGGCTGCAGCTTCAGACTTTTGGGACTCCTCTTGGGATCCCATTTATGAACCCCACTGACATGATCCTTAGAAATCTTCCCCTTCTTATTCCTGGCCACACTTGCCAGTGTTGACCTTCCATTTACTCCATCCCTCTGCTCTCACAATGTCTCCTGGATCTTGACCAGCCTTTGCACCTGTTTTCCACACTTATCTCACTTTGAACTAATCTGTTTCAAACACAACTGGGCAGAGAATTCATCAGAAAGAATCACGAGTGCCCTACGCAGCGTCAGTGACTGCAGGTGTTTGTATTGGTCCCTGAGTCATCTTGTGGTTTGTAGGTCATTTCCTCAGGTATGATATTCTGATCTTCCTGGTACTGATGATGTCTTTAAACTCTGTGCCTCAGGCAATTTGGATGGAAATGATTCCACATTTAGCAGCAGCATGGTAGAGGCAGTGTTAACTGCAGTCATCCCACAGCTGATATTGAGAATTCCTCCAGTAACCTCCCTTCAGTTCACTTCTTCCCTCAGTACAACATGCTCTCATCTCCATTTTAGACAATTTATTATCCTCCTTACAACACTTGTCTCATCCCTCTGTTCTCCAGTTTCACCAGAAATGTTGTGTGGCAACATATCAAAGGTTTACCTAATATTTGGATAGAGCAGCCTGGTACAAGAGCCTGACATTTCTATCCAGGCTGAAGTTTGTCCCCTGTCTCACACTTTGTCACAGGTGTCTCTACTTTACCCAGTGTTTCTTCAGAACCTTGGTATAATATTGATAATGCTGTTAGAAGCCTATGAGTGCTCAAGTTGTTTGGGTTTTGGTTTTTTTTTCTCATTAAATAAAGCCACTACATTTTGCTTTTCTCTAAGGTATCAGTTTCAGTGTAATAAATCTTGTCAGCAGGTTTGCAGTTCCATGTGCTACTTCTTTCAGCATCCAAAGCTGGACTGACATTGCTCCCTCCCTGCTCAAGCACATTCACTATTTCAGTTTTACTTGGGTAGGTGAAATGAATATTTCTCCTTGAGGGACCACTGCAAATTCTGTGTTGTGGGTTTTGGTCTCTTTGCTCGGGGAACAAGGGACAGGACAAGGGGAAATGGCCTCAAGTTGCATCAGGAGAGGTTTAGATTGGATATTGGGAAAAATTTCTTCATGGAAAGGGTTGATCCAGTCCTGGCACAGCTGCCCAGAGCATTGGTGGAGTCCCCATCCCTGGAGGGATTTAAAAGCCATGTGGATGTGGCACTTGGGGACATGGGACAGTGGTGGCCTTGGCAGTGCTGGGGGAATAGTTGGACTCTGTGATCTCAGAGGGCTTTTCCAACCTTAATGATTCGGTGATCTCTGTACTAAATGTGTCTGAAAAGATGAAACTTTACCTTTTTACTCACTCTGTATTCAACTTTTATCTTGACTATACAGACCTGCCTTACATTTCTGCAGTCAGGAGCATCTCTGCAGCACATCTGCTGTCACTGAACTTGTGTGGGGAGTTTTTCCTGGAACAGGCTCAGGACACAAAATGGGCTTAGAATTCTAGAATGATTTGAATTTCAAGGGTCCTTAAAGCCCATCTAGTCCCACCCCTGCCATGGGCAGGGACACCTTCCACTGCCTCAGATTGCTCCAAGCTCTGTCCAACCTGGCCTGGAACATTTCCAGAGACCCAGGGGCAGCCACAGCTTCTCTGGGCACTCTGTGCCAGGACCTCTCCACCCTCACATCCAATAATTTTTTCCCTATATCTAACCTGAATTTTACCTGGTGTTGGTTTATTCTTCCCAGCAGAGGAAAGTTCAAGGAGCTGTATCTGAAGGAGGTGACCCTCCCAGCTGAAGGAGGGAGGACTTTCTAGAAAGGATGAAAAACATTTATACTTTTGCCAGCTTAGCAGCATTTTCCAAGCTAATTTCACATGGCAGTGTCAGGCTCAGAGCATGTCACAGAAATCAGGATTGGAGTCTTAAAGATGCTTCAGGACACTGGCACCACACAGACCCTGCACCTCTGCCAACAAACCCAGTGTGTCCTCAGATTTTTGGGGTGCCTTCTGTGAGAATGGGATTTTCCTCACTGTAATTTTATTTCCCAAAAAATACTAAAAAAGGGGAATTCTCTAAGCATGGAAAACAGCTTCAAATTGGAATTGAATTTCAAATTTCTTTCCCCATTCAATTTGTGCCTGATTGCAAACAGCATTCTACAAACACTCAGAATTTGGTTGCATTTGGGGACAGTTTTACATGACCAGTGAAAAATCTGTTCTTTATCCAGACATTCCCTTGCTAGGGATTTTTAAACCCTTCCTACAAAGAATTAGGACACCAGAACATTTCAAAGCACAGGGCTCAGGGATTGTTTGAGAAACCCCTGGAGCAGTGTTTGTTCCCCTGTGAAACAGGTGAGTCATTCTGCTTGATATTAAAAATATATTAAAAAATCCTCCCCACACACAAACCAGCCCTGAGGCCCACGATTAACATCAGCTATTTCACCCATGTGGCTGCAGTGGGGCAACATTTTAAGCAAATAAAACCATATTCTTGCAATAGGAAGTATTTAATTATCTCTGGAATGGACAGTAGTGTTACTTCTACCTTTTGTTCTGCAAAAACTTTTCCCCAGGCTTTGTTCTGAGAATTATATATATAAGTGTTGGCAGGACCAGTGACCCATGGAGCTGTAATGCAATGGGTTGCTATAAAACAGGGGAGAGAAATCCAAAGTTTTTATTCTGGCAGCCTTAGTGGAGGTGAAATCAGGGAGTCTGAGAGTGGGAGCTATGGGGATGTTGTAGGAAAAAAAAATCCCCACTTGTAATTTTCCCATTAGGAAATATGCTGTAAAAATGTAATTTTTAAAAGTTCTGGAGGAAACCCTTACTTTTGCCCAATTTATTAAGGTTTTCCCTGCTTCACTTGAAAAGAGAAAAATGAGTTATTTCACATATTTCTTTTAAATGTTTTTTCCCTGGAAAACATTTAAAATAGAGAGTATTACTTGTGTTACTTTCTTAGGGAGAGGGTTAAAAAGTGAAAGATTTGCATTTAAATGTGAAAAGCAAAACTTTTAAAAGCAAGATTGAAGCAATTAAAAGAATATAAGGCTTTTAAAAAGCAAAGTACTCTCTCATATATGTAATTTTTAAACATCAATCAGTCTTGGGGAGAAGTGACTTCTTTAAAATGAGAAAAAGAAACATTTCTAACAATTCTTATACTTAAATGCTTATTTTTTTAAATAAAGCCTTTAATTTTGAATTTAAAAATCCCTTTTAGCTGAAAAAAAATTACTTTCAGATAAATTTGCCTTTGATAAACCCCAGATTTTCAATTAAATAACTTCAAAGTTTGCTTAGTTTAACTATTCATGGTATAAAATGCAGAGTTGTGAAAATGAGGGTGGCAAATTTGACCTCAAAAATTTGCTAGAATCTCTGGACTTTTCCTTCCAGGCTATTTAAATACATTTAAAATGTGAAAGCAGAAGGGTTTTTCTCAGAGAAATGTGAGTGAAATGTGAATGGTGACAGGGAGTGATGTTGTAGGAGGTGCTGAACCTTCTTAATCATCTTTGGTTTGGATTTTAACAGGTTTCATGAGGTTTTATTTAATGGTTTTGCCTGTTGGTTCAATGAGACTGGGATGGAGGTGACCTAAATCAGGAGGATTTGTTATCAAAGGGATGATTTTGCAGTGCTGTGTTTCTCTCTGCCCTGATGTGTCTCTGATCTCTCTCCATCACCTCTGAGTCAGAAGGAAAAGGTGAATGCCCACTTTGCACATCTCATTTTGTGCTAAATGGCATCTCAAACAATTAAAATAATGAGAGAAATGAAAGACACCTGCTTTAAATAAATACAATAATCTGCCCAAAGCTCCCTGAGTGGGCTGGATTTCAGCAAGAACCTGCAACAAACCCACCCTTAACAACATAATCATTAAAGAGCAGAAACCTTCCCTTCTAATCCCCCTCATACAGGACAACATGTGGATGTTAGCATATTTGGACTGCTTTGCATTCCTTCTTGCCTGCTTTTGAGAACATACTACATTTTAAAACTTGTTGGGTTCTTTCATGTTTTATTTGACCCTATGTAATTGCATTCCTGAAGGAATAACAGGCTCCCACAGTGATTTATACCCTGTATTAAATGTCAGTTTTGAAGAGACACAGTTAGCAGTTTGGTTTAACCTCCTGCCTTCCTATGGAAGTTCAAAACTGAAGTGGAGCTCAGGATCTAAGGGGAGAAGTAAAAAAAAAATTAAAAAAAAAAAAAAAGAAAATGGACTTAGTGCTCTGGAATGAGCCGTTTGTGCTGCTGGCCCCACACCTTTGGAAGCCACTGGAATGAGATTCCATAAAGCCATCTCTATTTTTAACTGTAATTTGTGTGCTTCATGGCTGCCCTTGACCACTGGGGAAGGCTGTAAATTAGCCCTGTGAGAGGCTCTGCTCTCTCCAGGCAGGAGCTGCAGCCTCTCCAACAATGGCTGGGACATTTTCCCTGCAAAGTCAACCAGAGCAACCACCAAACCAACCCCCAGTGGGTTTGGCTTGTGTCCCAAAAAAGAAGGTCAGCAAAAGAAATTGTCCTTGTAATTAAGAGTCGCTCCTTTGTTTTTATGTGTTTAACTGTGCATAAATAGCAAAGCAGGATAGGTATGTTATTACTGTTTTAAATATTTCATTCCCTTTGTAGACTTCCTTACGACACAGTTAACAACTGCTTAATCATACCTTATGACCTAATTAGGGGGGATTCAGTTAAATAAATCTTGATGTAATCGTATATTCTTGATGTAATGGTGCTCTGATGGCTGCATTTATGTGCATGTGGGCATTTAAATGTGAAAGTAAATGCAGCCTATGTAGAATCTGACATGGGACTTTATGATCATCATCTTTAGAATCACTGAGGAAACAAGTTACAAGGAGACTTATTTTAATTAAGTATTAATAAATCAGGAGAATACACTACATAAAAACCTATTTCATATTCCCAGGAACTGAATATCCTGGTGAGCACTGTCCTTGGCAAAGGTATTTAAATTTTGTAGCATCAGGCCAGGGCAGTTATTCTGACACAGACAAACAACTTTAGTTTTCAGCTGAAGTAATTCAGAGCACTTCCATTGCCTTCTCCAGAGCCTCACTTGCCCATGAATGAATGAATATTGGGCAAGATGAATGTTGAGTCCAGCTCTGATGTGCTGTTTGCTAGGTGGGAAGGCTGACAGAGATCTTTTATTTTGAAGTGAAAAAAAAAAAGTAGGAGAGACAAGGTTTTCTTAGGGTTGGATTTATCTTGCCAAAGACAGGTGTCTTGAAGTCATGGAATAAGTTGCCCTCTGGAAATGCATCTCTCTGCTGGGTGTTCAGGGAGCTAGAATGACTGGCTCAGAGCTGAGGCTGCCTCTCAGGTGGACAGAGTTGGGTAAGATGAATCCTGCCATGTGAGGCACACCAGGTATTGGGTGTCAGCTCCCTGACTCCTAGATGTGCTGCCACATCACTGGAAATGTTTGTGCCTTGCTGGGAGAGACCTGGGATAGGTTCTTCACCTGTAAATCCAGCTGGAAGACAAGAATTCCATGTTAATCTGGGAGAACAAGCCCTTGGGGTGCAGTTCACATCTGGAGCATAGGATGAGAGCCTTTCACAGCTTTAGATGGCAGAATGAGGATTATCTGTTCCTGCACTTGGAATCCCAGACTGCTTTGGGTTAGAGACCATCCCATTCCACCATCCCTTCCATTATCCCAGATTGCTCCAAGCCTCACTTCCAGGGATCCTGGGACAATTTTTGGCATCAATGGAGGGAAGCAGCCCTGTCTAATGGGATTATTCCTGATGATTTTGTCATCTCAAAGTCAAAGGATCAAGTCTCACAGGTGGACACCTGTGCTTCATGGTTGCTGACTTGGGTGCTGCTGATGATGTAGGGTTTTACCCTGGGTGTAAATCTGCCACCCTCCCTGGTGGGTTGGTTCAAGCAGGAGGCTACCCAATATCAGGAAAAAAAAGAAGAATTTTAAATCAGAGTAGAGAAAATAAATTCCTCATTAGCATCAATATATCAACATGACTTTACTTAATGGCTTCCAGCCCTACAGACAATATTTGGTCTCAGCAGCAATAATTAGGAGGTAGAGAACTTACTGATGATTATCTGCTGAATTTCTTGAATCTTTTGAAAAATATTACTATTTTTCAGACATTTGAGACTCTAAAAGCTGAAACACCAGCAGATGGAGACAAACCCTGTTTTCAGACCAGCCCAGTTGAGCAGGACTTGTAGGATTTGCAGCTTTTCTGTAGGAAGCTGAGGTAGAAACCTGAAGGAAAAACATGTTTTATGAAATGTTGAGTACTATTGTTGTCTGCACATGTTTAATAACATGAACTTAGGGAGAAAAGAGGTTCTCTTAAAAAAAATCTCATGGTACTAAATGCTTTTTTGGCCTGAAATAAAATATTCCATTTATTTTTGGTGGGTTACATACACATGGATGTGTGTATATGCATAAACCACTTTAGAAATGCAATTATGCAAACAGTTTCAAAATTTCATTTCGGAACATTTTAAACATTTTAACATTTTCAATCAGAACATTTTAAAAAAGGTTCATACAAATATTCTTGCCTTTTTCTGATTTTGGTTTTTTTTTTCTTTTTGTGGAGGGCAAATTGCAGCTGGGCTTGACACAATAAACCTTTAGGTTTGACCACTCTAAAACTGTGTTTTCTGGTGACTGGATAGCTGTTTGAAATATTTTAATATGATTGCATTATTGCTTGTCCTCAAGTACGATGGCAACCCAGACCTCCACAGGTAAGGTAATTTACTGCCATTTGAAAGTAAATTAAAGCAATGAAAACACTGTATCATAAAAACTTTATTAAATATAAATGGCAGAAGATTTTGTGCCTCACAATGACTAATTTTGCTTTGCAGATGAAACACAAAAAAGTCAGAAGTGGATCTATTTTGCTTCCATGAAATGACAAAAGAAGATGTTTCCTTGCTGTCCATATCACCTTTTCTTCAGTGGCCAGAGAGGTTGGATTTTTACTCCATTGCCTTTTGCACTGGAGGTGAATTGGAGTTGACAGAAGTGGTATGAGCAGAGCTGGGATTCAATATCCAAACCCAACCCGTGCCATGGGGTTGTGGAGTTTGTTGTCTTACCTGGAGCAAAGGCTTGGAACAGAGTGCAGACACATCATTTTATAGCATGAACCACAACAGAAAACCTGTGCTGGGGCATAGGGCTGTAAAAACTGCCTTTTCCTTAATTGTCTAAATAGAAATGAATGTGGATGCCTTCAAATGCACTGCAGCTGCAGACAAAACCAGCAGTAAAAATCTCAGGGAGGACTAAAGAAAGATTTTCTCTTTCCTTTCTTTGGAACAAACAGACTTTTGATCGTTTTGACTGGTATAAATATCGACCAGTAGAAAAAAGGGCAGGGAGGACCTTGAGAGATGATCTATCCCTCTACCCCAAGGCAAGATTTGCCAGGTCTGAGCCATTCCTGGTGACAGTAGAGTCTGTAACTCCTTGACTAATTTACTCCAGTTCTCACCTGTCCTTCCTCTTAGGAAACGTGTCTAATGCTTGACCTATATCCTCCTTGCTGCAATTTAAACCCATTATTTCTTGTCTTATACCCAGTGGACATGGAGAACAATTTATTACCTTCCTATCTGCAACAACCTTTCACATAGTTGAAGGCTGTTATCATGTCTCCCCCTCAGTCTTTTCTTCTCTAGACTAAACAAACCCAATTCTTTCAATCTTTCCTCATAGGTCATGTTTTCTAGACCCCTGATCATTTTTGTTATGGAAATAAACATCCTTTAAATCAAGTTCTGTGAATCAATCTTGTGTGGAAAGGAAGGGAAACAGAGAGGTTAGAGTTAGCATTGGGAACAGGAATCTGGTGGTGAAAGAAGTGAATTTTCTGAGGTCTGCAGAGAGTACAGCCTTCCATTCTTCCTTGGGTTTAGGAAGTGTATTGAACACAGTTTTCTTTCTCCAACTTTCTTGGGAAAAATGTTTACCTGTTTGCTGTAAGAAGGAGAAAAATTTTATTTCCACAGCCTGTGGGGACAGTGGTCTCTGGAAAAGCACAGAGCAGGGTACCAGAGAGCAATTTGAAATTGTATGGTATGTCCTTCACGCAGACCTTCTAAAATCAGCTTGCCTGCAGTGATACCAACCCTTGTTCTCCAACAAGTGATATAGATCATCCCTAAAAAGTAGTTTAAAAGTGGATCATAAATCCAGGACATTTAATACAGTCAGAGACTCAGCACAGAAGATGCTGATGAGGTTTTGGTTGTAAATTCTCCTTCATCACATGGGCTGCTCAGAGAACATTGGAAATAACAGTTCAGCTGTTTGAGCTGCAAAAACCATCCAAGGCATTACCATCAGATGGACACCCTGGGCCTTTTTGCTTTGCATCTACTGTTTTAAGGTTGAGGGAAGGTGGATCTGATGCCTCCTACAAAAGTTTCATCTTTTTTGTGCAGTCACTGGATCTTGAGCACTGAAGAATTAGAGAGTTTAGGAGATCACCACCTTAAAAACTGGGGCTGCAGAAGGATCCAGGAGAAGCTCCCTGTATTTATCCTCCTTTCCATCCTTAAAACATCAAGGGCTAAGCTGAGGTTATTTTAGGTGTTTAGACCTGGGACTGGGGAGGACTGGGCTGCTGGTGCTTCTAGGCAAGCACAGCCTGCAGCAGCTTTTTGTTTGTGGTGGTTCAGATGGTTGATGCTTTGACTCACAACTTCCCTGTTCCTCAGAGGTAAGTGTGAAGCTGTGGTAAATCTAGTTTCAGATCAAAGACACTGCAGCCATGTGATGCAAAGCATTCAAACAATCACCTTTCAAAAAAAAAAAAGAAGTTCTTCTGAAGGCTTTATGCTGGGTTCAGCTATCACCTGTCTTCCCACAGGCTGTAGAAATAGGAAAGGCAGCAGGAGCACCAGGCTGCAGTGCTTTGGCAGTTGAGAGAAATGTTGTGTGCTCACATCTGATCCAGATTCCTCACTAATGGACATTGGCCTCATTGTTCAGCTTGAAGAACAATGAACCTATAAACAGGGGACATCATAAAATTTTAGAAAGAGCTGAATTCCAAGAGCATCTGAAGCTGAGTGCACTGATGCACCTTGAAAAAGAGTTCAGGAAGATAGAAGAGACAGTGCAAGAGCCACAGACAGACAAGTTCCAGTCCTTGTGGAGGAGATGCTGACAAGGTGAGAGGTTTCCTGCTAGCTAGCATGTGTTTTCTGAAGTTTTGTTGAACTTCCCCAACGTTCTCTCACTGGGAGCAACACTGATTTGGCTTGTCAGACATGTTATATTTCAGGCCTTGTCTTATCAAGATAGCTGAGAGTTCTAACACTTCAGCAGAGGTTCAAAATAAACATGGGGCAGTGAGGAAAAATGCTTTTTGCTCTGTGCAGTTTACTGGGAATATTCCTCAGTTTGCTGCCTGACCCAAAGGTAAAGGCTCACTTGTCTTCCAGAGCCAGACTCATCCTCTGAGCAAAGTGAAGGATATCAGGGACAAAACTTTGGCTGAGGTGAGACAGTTTTGGTCTTGAGATGCCAGTAAGCACATCTGTTCCAAAAATGAGTTTTTGTTTGGTTAGACTGATTGTCCAGATGAGATGGTACTGTAGTATTAGCCAAGAAAAGGTTCTGGTTTTACATATTCTTATTTTTGCAAATATCTAAGAAACTCTTCCCTCAATTAGCTGTAAATGGTGTTGTAACAGAATCAGCCTGAAAGGCACTAAAGACAGGCTTCCAGCATCAGATACAATACTGAAAGTTGCACTTTGGAGATGGTCTCCATGTAATTTCTCCCATATGGGCCCTAAAAGCCCAGATGCTCTAAGAAGTGTTTAGGGCCCTGTAAGACAAGGCCATCACTAATTAGCACAGACCCCAAGCACGTGTTTAACTTTAAGCATGTGCTTTTCTTTCCCAGGAGTCCATAGAATTAAGGACTTTAAGTGAGTGGGTTTAGGGATATGCTTAAAGCTAAGCATGTGTTTAGTTGCTTTCTTGTGCTCTGGCTTTATTTGTTTTTACAGGAATAAGAGAAATGAAAGATCTTATTACAGATCAAACACAAATAAATGTCCAAGGCACAGCAGGGAGGCTTTAGGTCTTGGTTTGGAGCCCAGTGAAGTCAATGGAAAAACACCCCAACACCTCAGTGGATTTTGGAGCAGAGTCCTCAGAGGATTGACAAAGAACCCACTGCAGAAACCTGTTGAATGCCTCATGTTTCCTTGCAAGGTTCCCTTATCTTGTATCCAGATGTTGCTAACAAGGGTTTTTATTAGCTGCTGAGAAGTACAAGGGCAGCAGTTTTTCAGGTCCTAAAATCATGCACATATAGATGAAATAGAAACAGTTTGTTCTGCAGTAGCAATTGTGGTCTGTGGAGCTGTGAGTGTATTTCAAAAGTTCCCCAGTTCTTATTATAGAATCTTGGAATGGTTTGGGTTGGAAGGGACATTAAAGACCATCTTGTTCTACCCCCTGCCATGGCAGGGACACCTTCCCCTATCCCAGATTGATCCCAAGCCCCATCCAGCCTGGCCTGGAACATTTCCAGGGATCCAGGGGCAGCCACAGCTTCTCTGGGCACCCTGTGCCAGGGCCTCCCCACCCTCACAGGGAAGAATTTCTTACTAATCTCTAATCTGACCCTGCCTTTTGTCAGTTTAAAGCCATTCCCCCTTGTCCTGTCACTCCATGCCCATGTTAAAAAAACATGTCTTGGTCCCAGTGATCTCAAAGTGTTTGCTCTGTCTTTAACACAGTGCAGTGAGGCAAGTGTTGTCACAGTTCCTAGGGAAAATGTTGCCTCTTTGTAGAGGGAGAGGTTTACACAACAGGAAGAGCAGGTTCCTTTGAATAGCATTTCTCTTTGCTGCCTTTAGATCTCTGCAGTGTGCACAGCAACACCTGACTTACTCATTAGGATTCTCCTTTAGGGAAATAGCCACTGCTTGAGAACAGCCTGATCTATTTTTGATGTTCATTTCAGGATGATGCTGAGGACATCTCTGATCAGTTGAATTTCCACCCATACAGCTGCATTGTGATCCTTTGGTTGAGGCTGGAGCTTTGCTTATTCCTTGAGAGACTGCCCTAACCAAGGTCAGCAGAACTGCCTGAGCCACCAGCCATCACCCAGCAGGGAAAATGATCATGTGCTGTCTTGCCAGGCTTGTTATGAATGCAGCTGTCATTAGAAGGTGTTTCTGCCTCCTCCTTCTCCTCCTCAGAAGTCATTTGGGTCACAGCACCAGAGCCATGGGACAGGCTCTGTCCGAGCTGGGGAGCAGAGTGCCCACCTCCAGTCTGTGCAGAACAGGTAAGCTGTTCACACTTTGCTTCCTCTGCCTTTATTACCTGTGTTTTGCAGGTCAGACTGACACTGGTGTGCAGGGATGTGCCATGGCCACATCAGAGCACCCAGCCAGAGTCTCAGGAGGGTGGTTTGGCTGCCAGGACGTGCTGATGTCACTGCACTGCCTGTTTGTGCCTGTGCTTGCTGGGTCAAAGTGACACTGATCCACCACGAGGAGTTATGGTCACACCTCCATTGGGCTCTCTCACTCCAGGCCTTGCTTTCCCATCAACAAAAAACTTCTGGTGGCATTCACTGAGAGTAACTCTTGGATTTGGTGTGCTGGGAAAGGATCCTGTTCCAGCTGCTCCTGTACCAACTGTTCTGTTCAAAGTTTAATAGAGTAAAAGAGAATAAAGTGGTATTTGCATTTTGGATGTCCACTGGCTGAGCCCCACAAAATCCCTTTGATGTTTTATTCATGTTTGGTATCTTGATCTTTAACTGAGATCTCGTTTTAAGAGAAATTGTCAATGCTCACCAAATTCTGGTGCAAAAAATGCAAAACCAAAATGTTGGACCTGCTCTGCCTCCTCCTCCAAGGCTCAGAGATTGCAGTAAAAAGGATTTAAAGCATTTTTTTCCAATAGCACTAAAAAAAGTGGGGGTTTTAAATATGCACATCTGTTGAGTGCTGAGAGCTGTCCTTCTCTTTCCAGTTTCACAGAACTGGAAGACAAGAATCAATAGGTGAATGGAAGAATTATTTCTTTTACCTTGTCCCTGTCTTCAATTTTTGTAGCCCCCTGAACAGAATCTGCAATCTTTAGTAGCATTAAAAAAATCCCAAACCATCCATTGGCTTGAAAGGAAAATGTGAACTTCTTCAACTAGGGCAAAAATAGTTCTGTTGCTTAAACGTAGGTAATTAGACTGAGGACTTTCTCCAAAGTAAACCCTGACAATCTAACAATAATCTTTGGCTTTTGCACTGCATGGAGTTTCTCTTACATTGTTAAATGCATTCCATGTTTCAGTAAATGACACCAGGCTCACCAGCAGTGAGTGAGTGATTAGTTTATCATCCTCTTAGTGCAGCCATCTAGATCTTTAACTCTTTAAGCAGTGGCATTTAAGTCTTGAGAACACCCAGGATCATGCCTGAGGCTTTAGACATTCTCAATTCAAGCAAATCTTGGATATCTTGTGAAAATGAAGAGAAGAAAGTAGGTGCTTGCATTCTGATAACACCTTAAACAAGTCAGGTAAGGTAAATTGTAAATAAACACCTTTTTTATTTTTTAAAAGAAATTATTTTTATTCTTTTTATTTAGAGGATGTCAGTTCCTCTCTCCTGGGACCACTTAGGTCATTAGGTGCCTGAGCAGCATAAAATTACAGGGAGAAAATCTAACAGCATACAAAGAGACTGAAAGGTGACAAATCTACATTTCCTAAGATCCAGGGATGTGGGGTAGGTTTTTTTTGGCTGGATTTACAGTTTGTCTCTCATGGGGCAGCGGAATGAACAGTTTTACAAAAGATTTTATTCTAACAGAAAAAAAAAATTATATGAGCTGTAACTCACTGTGCCAATTCTCTTGTGCTGAAATCTTGCTCTAGCAGGGATGTGAAAGTACACAAAGCTTGGTAGCAACTAAAGCACTTGGAGAATAAAGAGCTTCTACTTTGGAAAAGAAAGGTGCAGGAGGATTTTCAGACAGAAGGGAAAGGCTTTGACCTGTGAGCTGCTGCTCAGCATCATGGATCTTCATCTATCATCTGATCCTGCTCAGTAACACGAGCCAGATCAGTGTGTGTGCCCTCTGCCACGGGAGACATGGAGCTGCTCACCCCACAGACACACAGTGCTTTGGGAGCTCTGTTGCTGGGAAGAGTTTGAAATGTATGAACAGAGCATTTGCATGCCTCAAGCAACAGAGCAGAGCCCAGCCTTTAGTCAGTTTTTGTTTTTAAAATGCCTTTTGTACACTGCTGTGGTTTTGGGGTTTATTTCAGGTTTGAGAATTTTGTTAGGTTTTTTTTCAAATTGGACATTGAGTTTTGGTGGTTTGGGTGAAAGGAGTTTTGGCCCAGCAGGGCAAGGGTGATCCTGTGTGGAAAGGGAAGGGGTGATGCTGGGTGAGATAAATTCTCTGTATTCTGGAAACGGTTGAGAGTGGATTGGGGGTTACTCTGAGACACTGGAGCTGTGAACCTCCTGCAAGGAGACCCAGTGCTTGGGTGTCCAAAGTTCTGGTGACTGTGACTCTTGCTCAGCCCATAGATACATTCTGCTTCCAGTCCCTCTCCTCCATCAGAAAACATGATGGAAATGATCCAGTTGTGCCATCCCTGCCAAGGCACCTCCTGTGTGGGCTCACCCTGGGCTCCTGGTGCCTTAACAGCTGGAGAACCTGTGGAAGAGGAATGGTGGCTGTTCTGGGGGCAACCAGTGGTCCCAAGAGACAGAAACAAATCACACAACAGATTTGCAAGTCCGAGCTCTCCTTGTGGCACCACCCTGAGAGAGATTCTGCAATCCCACCTTGCTGTTTTGTGCTTTGGGTCTATGGTTTGTCTCCACAATCCCTGATTCAAGTCAATACTCATGGACTCTAAGTCCTCTTTGACCTTCTCATTTCATCCTCTGCTCTTCAGACATCTGTCTTAATCCATTTCATTTTTATCCTGCAATCCCTGAAGCCCCAACACCACCCAGCTTCTCCTCAGCCTGGGCTGGAGCATCAGGATTCCTGTCCCACTTTGCACCTAAGAGCTGTGTAGGAAAAGAATGATGGGAGATTAAGTGACTTGCTGGGGCCTCAGGACACAGGACAGGTGACTTTTGGGCAGCCATGGAACAACCTCAGTGCTGGGTCTTTGTGAGGAACATTTGTGAGCTGGTGCCAGTTTTACAAATGACCTTTCACATTTGCTTTTTGCAATATTTCTTCGAATTGGGGTGTGGTGCTGCATACAATACCTGGTTCTGAGGCTTGCTGCTCTATCAGGTGTGTGTACAGAGGGTGGGAAAAGGCAGCAGAGTCAGCAGGACAGAGGTGGAACAAGCAGGAATGCAGGGTGAAACCAGGGGAACAAACAGGTCCTCAGGGAGACTTCTGACTTAGTTCTGCCTTCCCTGACTCAAAGTGTAACTGCAGTGTGCCCAGGGGGCTGCTACAGGGAGATACCAGCCTTATGCAAACTCCAGATCCTGCACAAGTAGAAACTGCTGGGCCAGACCTTCCATCCTGAGACTTATGTTCAAAAATCTACTTTGAAGCCTCCTTCTCTCCATGTGTGGGTGATGCTGTGCTCCTGGCAGGTGCACCATGCTGGGTTGTCACTCTAGACCAGTGCAGGTCTGTCATGACACCTTGGTGCCTCTGGCTCCAGCTCTGTTTTCTAGAATTGCACTTGGCCTTGCCTTGGCCCTTTGCCCAGACTGAATTTGCCTTCTTGGTTTTCACTTCTTTCCCATATCGTTTTCTCTCCTGTTCTGGCTTCCTGCTGGGCTCTGCCTCTGTAAACCCTGTGCCCAGGTGGACTCTGTGGAGGTGAGCACCCCCTCACTTCCAAGGCCCCTTCATATGCAAGAAAGAGACACAAGATGTCTCCAGACTCATTCCTTTTTTTGCCATTTCATTTTTTTTTCCCCTCTTCCAATGGACTTTTAGATATTCCTTTTCTAAAAGTCCCTCTTCTTTTCCTTTTCCTTTTCCTTTTCCTTTTCCTTTTCCTTTTCCTTTTCCTTTTCCTTTTCCTTTTCCTTTTCCTTTTCCTTTTCCTTTTTCTTTTCTTTTTCTTTTCCTTTTCCTTTCCTTTTCCTTTTCCTTTTCCTTTTTTTTTTCGTTTTTTTTCTTTTCTTTTTTTCTTTTTCTTTTTTTTCTTTTTCTTTTTTTCCTTTTCTTTTCTTTTTTTTCTTTTTCTTTTCTTTTTCTTTTTCTTTTTCTTTTCTTTTCTTTTTCTTTTTCTTTTTCTTTTCCTTTTTCTTCTTCTTTTTCTTTTCCTTTTCCTTTTTTCCTTTTTTTTTTTTTTTCTTTCTCTTTTTTTTCTTTTTCTTTTTCTTTTTCTTTTCTTTTTCTTTTTCTTTTTCTTTTTCTTTTTCTTTTTCTTTTTCTTTTCCTTTTCCTTTTTCTTTTCCTTTTTCTTTTTTCTTTTTTCCTTTTTCTTTTTTCTTTTTTTGAGCCAGTTCCTCAGTTTTATCCCTCTGTGAGCTCTTTGGTGGCTGGTATTTTAGGAACTAGGAAGGCTGGCTGTGGGATGGGACACGCACGGAGCGCACGTACGGCGCTGGTTTGCCCACATCGTTTGGATAAGGTATCAGAGAGGACAGACTGTCTTTGCATTGAAACCTGCAGGTCAAGAAATTGGCCTCCCTTCAGTTCACAGGCCTCATGGCTGCCAGCCAGTAATGTAAAGCCCTGATGAGTATTTCTGGAAAATGCTGGAAACACACCTCTGACTACAATGTGTTTAATCTCTCAGTTCCAGGCATATTCAGTTTTGCTTCTTCTTCCCTTCTTCATCCTATTCTTCTCCTCTTTCTTATTTTTCTTCTCCTCCTTCTTCTTTTTCTTCTCATCCTTCTTCTTCTTCCTCCTCTTCCTCTGCCATGGGTGACAGGTGAATCACCAGGGGTGTCTTCAGAGATGGACAGAGCAGCACCACTTTTGTCCCATGTGCTGTAAATCAGAGATCATAGAGAATCTCCATGTCCTGTTACTCCACCAGTATTTTCCCAGGCCTTGGAGTCCCACTGAAAGGGTTTGAAAGGTTTTGTTTGTTGGGTTGGAATTTGAAGACCTGTTCAGAAGTGTTTATTAAGAATGTTTATTTTTTTATTTATTTCTGACAATGGTGCAAAATGCTCTTGTTCTTCCAGAATGGAGGCTTTGACCTGCTTTTAATTCTAATTGCCTCCTTTCCCCATGTTTTTTAATTACTCTTTACTATTTAATATACTCTTAACCACTTGGATAAAGTAGATTCCTGATGATTCAGTCACTGCCACAGAAGCACAAAGCTGAACCTAGACCTTCTGAAGTCCAAATCAGGTCCTGCATCACTAGGACAACCTCCCTTTAGGCATCCCAGTACTTGCAGCTCTGCACCAAATCTATGGCCTTTGAAATTCCCAGGTTGCCAAAGGCCTCCTTTGTGCTGCTGAGTCAGTGTCTGTACATGATGGAATCAGGGAAGAGGAAAATAGATACTTGCTTATGCAGAAAAGAGCCAAAAATGAAATCAGGTTTCACTGCTGTTGACACAAACTGTGCCCCCACTCAAGTATTTTTTGGTTGTGGCTGTTTGGGAGAAAAGTGGGCTTTGATTCTGCTTACAAGTGGTTTTTTGTTGCCCCACAAAGAAGGAGAGCAGGTAACAGTAAGTAAGAATGCCTCTAATTGAAAATAAACCCAGCTAACACCTCACTCGTTAGCTTGCTTGATCAATAATAGAACAGAGAGCCTTTACCATGCTAGGCTGGAGCAGGTCCTGCTGAAAGGTTTGTCAGGAAGGACTGCAGCTGTCTCAGGGTTAGGCTGGATTTCAGGAAAGGTTCTTTCCCCAGAGGTGCTGAGCACTGCCCAGGCTCCCCAGGAATGGTGACATTCCCAAGGCTGCCAGAGCTCCAGGAGAGTTTGGACACCACTCCAGGGTGGGATTGTTGGGGTGTCTGTGCAGGGCCAGGAGCTGGACTCTGATCCTTGTGAGTCCCTTCCAGCTCAGGATATTCCATGACAGAATGAGCAGGAGCCTTTCCCTCAGAAACCATCTTTTCAGTGTCACGTGTCTGTGCTCTGCTCACACACACCCTGTGTAAGTTTATTCAGCGAGCACTTTCTAAGAATTATGATTAATTGTGAGTATGAACCTTGTCACCAGGCAACTGGTACAAACGAGCCCCACCAGTTTGTTATTGCTGGAGATGAAGGCCACAAGGCACAGCCATGTTTCCCAAGAACTCCTGGGCAGGATCCTCCCTCTCTGCATTCAGGTGAGGATGTTCACATTAATGAACTCCAAATTCACCCATGTGCTGACATTTCCCAGAACTTGTATAGCACCTACCAGTAAAGTCCTTTGCTTTTGCTAAAATCCAATAGAGCTCATGTGAATGATTTCTGCACCAGTTGTTCTGCTCTGCTTATTTACACCTTGTAGTAGTGATGAGTTCATTAAAGCTTCTGCTGGCAGCAGATCTCAAGCTGCAATTAAAGGACAAAGACAAATGTCGGCCCCCCGGAGGTGTGTGTTGTGTGGAATTGCAGATTTTGGCAGCGAGGGAGAGTGCAATATCAGTAACAGCAAAGCTCAGACAAAGCCACATCTCAGGATTAGAGACACACAGAGAGGTTTGTAAGGTCAGGGAGCTGCCAGTCCTGTGCTGTTCTCCAAAACCCTTCATGATTCATCAGCCCCAAAAGGAACCTGCTTATCTCCAGAGCCACAGTGCTCATTAGGAGAATGAATGATGGTCTGGGTTAGAACCAGCCACAACTGCAGAGCAGGAGGAGTGAGTTCTGCATCTTCTGGAGGTTCTCCTTGCTTCTCAGGGATGAGATTTTGATGGAGTGGGGAGCAACAAAGCACAGAAGTAAACATGGGCTAAAGGCAGCGATTCTTTCCGAAAGCTGGATGAGATCAGGGCGTGTTCTTCTGGTAACATCCCTTGAGGAAACCCACTGATGTGGAGATGATTTTTTACAACAGATGTGTTTCTAACACAGCTCAGGGGAATTTTAACAACAGACCATTAAAATGGCTCTCCCTTTATTTTATGAGTTGTGTTGCTGAAGCACTTCCCTAATCATGGAATCATAGAAACATTAAGGTTGGAAAAAACCTCCAAGATTGTTGGGTCTAACCTTTGGCCATTCACCATGTTCCCAAGCAGACCAGAGCACAGAGCTGTTTTCTGAACACCTCCAGGCATGCTGATTTCACTCCCTCCCTGGGCAGCCCATTTCAGTACCTAACCACCCTTTCTGTGAAGAAATTCTTCCTGATGTCCAGCCTGAAAGACCCAGACCTCTGAGTTTTGAGGCCCAGCATCTCTAAATGAACAATATTTCACAGCAGAGACCTCACACTCTCACAGCAGAAGGCAGAGAGTGTCTGTATGAACAGCAAGGGGTAACTTTTCTAGTCTTGCTCACTCTTGGGCATCTCTGAAGAGTGACAAAGGGAATGAGTCAAGTAACAGCAACTTAAGATTCACCCTGCGTGGGACAGCCAACCTTTTAATAGCATTCCCCAAACAATAAAAATCATCCTTAAAAACTTAAAAATAGAAAAGAGCAGACAATCCTACTGTTTCCACTGCCTTGTGTCTGATTACCAAAGACTGCCTTTTTAGAACTGCATTATTTTAATGTTCCCACACAATGTTTTTGTAGGGATTTATAAAAAAAACAAAGCAAAACCTGTTTGGAATAAAAGAGCAGGGCTGAACCTGATTGTTCTCTTAGCTCAGGAGTGGTTCTAGACATGGTCCTGACACCTCAGCAGAGACACTTTAATGTAAAGCAGAAATTAAGTCCAAACTGAGCCCAGTTGTGTGTTTCAGGAGAAGTATGAATTTATTTATTCAGGAAGAAGTAGAATAATTCTGGTAGAACAGGCCAGCTCTGAAGCACTCAGAGAAATCATGAAAATCTCAGAGTGGTTGTAAAAAATGTTCCTTGTGCTATTCAAGCAGCTGCACTTGTTTTTACCGGTCAGCTCTTTAGTGAAGAGCTACTTTGGAAAATGTAATCCCTTGGAGTTGTTTGCTCAGTTCCCTTTGTTTTAATTGACAAGCTTAGGCAGTTGAAAGGAAAGGGTAGGAGGGAATTGATCTTAGCACACTCATGGGCATCTCCTCCTGTAATTCATGTCATTAAAAAGTCTCTGACATAGGCCTTTATTTATTTATTTATGGTTTTAGGCTTGTTTCTGCTCAAGCACAAATCTGGTGAGGCAAGCTTTTGTTGTTGTTGTTTTTTTTTCTTCTTCTCTTTTTTTTTTTTGTCTTTCTTTTTTTGTTTTTCCCAAGGCGGGTTGTTTGCAGATTTTAGAGCCCAAAAAGGTGCAGCTGCTCTAAAAATAACATAGGATGCAAGAACTGGTTTGGGAAGGTCTGAGTCCAGAGGCATCTCCTGAAATGCTGCCATTAGAGGAGAAGTTTCCCTTGTAAACAGAGCTGGCCTAATTTCTAGAGGTGCTGAACATCGACCTACAAGTGCTTGCTGGTAGGTCCTGGGCACACAAAACCTGGAAATGGGTCAGATGTGAGTGGCTGGGATTTTATCACAAACACGTCTGGGCAAACCCACGATTATCGAGCTGAAACAAAAAGTGAGCAAATAATTGCCCCTCAACTCCTGACCCTGCAAGGGCACTGGGACTCCAGGACAGCTGCCAGCTCCTGGGCTTCTCACTGCCACCAGCAAAGCCTGCTGTCACAGCCAAGGTCTGCACCTGATGGATCACCCCTTGGGCTGGCCAGTCTTTGCAGGGTGATGTCCCCTGTGCTTTGTCCCCAGTGCTTTGCTTTTAGAGCACAGCAATGGTTCTGCTGTCCAGGTGCAGAGATTCCCACAAGGGTTTCACAGAAGACAGAGAGGAAAAAGTCTGGCAGCAGATTCCTCAGTCAGGCTGGGAATGGGTCACAGGCAAGACCACCATGGATCCCCCCATCACCTGTGTGAGTGTGGTCAGGGGAGCTGAGCCTAGCACTGAACAATGTTCTCTGTTCTTGATGTGCTGGATCTTTAATGTTGCATTTACTGCTGAATTAAGCAGTGTTTGCTTTTCAAACCTTCCACATTTGTATTTTTAGCTCCGTTTTGGCATCACTTTTTTGGTTGGAATATATAACACACAGGGTTGTTTAGTGTGCCTGGACTGAGTTCAGCTGATGTGTAACTCCACGGGCTGGAGCAGAAGCTCCGTTCAAGGTGAATTACACTCTATGGGGCCAAGGAAATACAGCTTCTGTAGAAAGGCAGCCCAGCTCCTTCAGTAAACGCTACACTATTTCCATCCATGGTTATTCCTTTGTGGTTTGGGTTATGTATTTACATTTTACGGAATAAATACTACAGCTTTCCCCATGACTAACACTTCTTAGTAACCAGGGAGCTACTCAAATACGCTCTTGCCTCCTACGAGAGCCCAAACCACACTGCTCTGCCCTGGCTCTCTGGCCCCAGTGGCCACCTCCTCGCACAGGGGCACACTTAACCAGTGTTACATAAGCAATTTTTGGGATCTCAGCTCAACAGGATGGCTGAGGAGAGCAGGCACTGGATGCCGTGCGACTGAATCCCACCGGGACAAACATTTCCAGCACGGCCACTCTCTGATCCTTACAAAACCCAAATGAGGTTTTCAGACAAAGAGAGGAACATATCCCACAAAGAGATATCTTTTCCTAGTCCAGAGGTCTGTTTTAGGAGCAGTGCTATACAGGCCCTCATGTAAACTTTGTTTATAGACTGGAGTATTTTCAATGAAAATGTTATTTAACTTTAAAAAAAGTTGCACAGCAGCTACTCCCAAAATTGTTTTTCCTTGTTAAGAATAACACACAGTGTGATACATTTGAAATGGCAATAGCAATATTTCACAAATTTTGATGGATTCATAGTCCAAATACCTTGCTAACAGATGTTTCTTTTAAACTCAGAATGGTATACGAATAACTCAGAGATATTACAGTGTCAGCACTGCCTTTTATCTGTGCGTGTCCTTTCGGTGACATCCCTGGGCTTTTCTAATGCATGGGTCAGGTCTGAGCTAAAAAAAAAAAAAAAAAAAAAAAGAAAAAGTGAAATATGAAAAGAAGGCGTCTGTGATGGTGTGTGAGCTCTGGGGCAGCCCTGGGAGGACTGGTGTGGGTTTGCTCAGGCACAGCAGCCCCGTGGTTTGTGGCCACAGTCATCGTTTCTGAGCTGGTTTTTGGTTGTGGTTAATTGGTGACCCTAAGAGCTCCTATGGCCACTCCATGACCACATCTTTTGGTCTCATAAATTAACTGTGCTCTCACTGTGGGTGACAGTTTGCCCAACACAAAGGGATACCCCAGCAGGGCAAAGGGACAGATTTTAATGCCTTGGTGGAGCTGTCTTTATTTACCATGGGGTCTCTCAGTCTACCCTGTGTCTCCAAAGTAGGGTGCATCTGTCACACTTCATTCAGAGGGTCTTTCTCCAGAGCTGCCTTCTCCACACCGTGTTCATACATCACCCCCAGTAGGTCAGAGAATCACAGAATATCCTCAGCTGGAAGGTATCCACAAGGATCACCGAATCCAAATCCTGGCCCTGCACAGGACAGCCCCAAGGATCCCACCCTGTGCCTGAGACCGTTGTGTCCAGTTAACCTGTGCTCATGGTAAACCAGTTTGTCCCAAACCCCCACCTGGGAGCAGCCTCAAGCCTTGGGAAATCTGGTTCTTCTTCTCAGCCCAAAGCTGGCCCAGAGCAATTCTGGGGTTGAACTGTGGGGCTGGGAGCATCCTTCGTCCCAGAGACCCCTGGTACCTCTCTGCAGGTGTGTGAATGGCCAGCTGTGGCCATACACAGCCCGTGCAGCGCCCGGTGCACGCCTCGGGGGGTCCGGGAACCCGGCCTGGTGGGAGGGTGCAGAGGGCTATTCAGACAGCCAGGGAGGAGGATGAGAAAATCTGGAGGACGAGAGGGAATCCAGGGCAGGCACTGGGGATAACCCCCGGTGCTGGCAACAGGCTCTCAACCCCCGGGAAGGGACCCTCGGGGCTGGCGGGTGCTGGGAGCACAGCAGAAACCCGCGCTCTGCCGCCGCGCCTTTCCCCGCGCAGCTGCTTCTCTTCCCAAGCTCTCCCTCCCTTCTCCGAGCCGCTTCCCGTGTTTCCCGTCCCGAATCTCCCATCCCAGCCCGGTCCCTCGGGGAGCCCCGCGGTGCCCCGACCTCCGCGGGGACCGCGCCCCGGCCGTGCGGGGACAGGGCAGGGCGGGGCGGGGCGGGAGGGTCCCCGGGGATGCACCTGAGCGGCGCGGGGGATCCCGGGGCAGCGCTGCGACCCCGCACCGCGCCCCGCGGCTCCGAGCGCTGCGCTGCGCTCCGCCGGGGTCCCCGCTCCCCCGCTCCCCGCGGCCGGCGCGGGCGGCGGGGCGGGCAGGGCCGTCCCCGCGGGGCCGGGCCGGGCCGGGGCGGGCCGGGGCGGCGGGCCGGGCCGGGCCGGGCCGGGCTGGCGGCGAGAGCGGCTCCACGTGACTGCGGGGCCGGCAGAAAACCGGGGCCGGCGGCGGCGGCGGCCGCACTGCGCCGGGCGGCGATCGCGGGAGGCGCTCGGCAGCCGCTGCCCCGGGGCTTTCGGCGCGCTGGGTCCGGGCTGGCTCTCCAGAATCATGGACTGTGCTGATATGCCTTGCTTGCTGTCAGTGAGTACAGCCCTCTTCTTCCTCCGCCTCGCTCCTCGCTTTTTTGGTTTTTTTGGCAGGGCTTTATTATTATAATATATATATATACATACATACATACATATATATATATATATATATTTTTTTTTATTATTTTTTAAGAAAAACTTTATGTTGTTCTTATCCCGGTTTTCCTCCCGGCGTACGGGCGGCGGGATTCGAACCGGGGCTCCGGAGCGCTCCGAGCCGCGCGTCCCTTCCTTCCCCGCCGGGGCGCCGCCGCCGGCCGCTCCCGCTCCCGTCCCGTCCCGGCGGGGCGGCGGGGCCAGGATGCGCCGGGATCCCGCCTGCCCGAGGGGGCAGCGGGGCCGGGATGCGCCGGGATCCCGCCTGCCCGAGGGGGCTGCGGACAGCCCCGGGACTGCGGCCGGTCCCTGCCCGCCGGGACGCCGCTTGGATGGGGGCTGCTCCCCGTGCCCTTTTGCCATTTATTATTACTATTATTACTACTATTGTTATTATTTTGAAGTTTATTCAGAAGAGGAGGGGGGTTTCGCTTCTCATCCTGACTTTCCTTCTTGTTTGTTGTCGTGTTTTTTACACCTCAGAGACACCATGATTCCTGGTAACCGAATGCTGATGGTCATCCTACTATGCCAAGTCCTTCTAGGAGGTACTAACCATGCTAGCCTAATCCCTGAGACCGGCAGGAAGAAAGTGGCAGAGCTTCAGGGACAAGCCGGATCCGGACGCCGCTCTGCCCAAAGCCATGAACTCTTGCGGGGTTTCGAAACAACTCTGCTGCAGATGTTTGGGCTCCGAAGGCGGCCTCAGCCCAGCAAGTCAGCCGTCATTCCTAGTTACATGCTGGATCTCTATCGACTCCAGTCCGGAGAAGAGGAGGAAAGCCTCCAGGAAATTAGCCTGCAGTACCCTGAGCGATCGACCAGCCGGGCAAACACCGTGAGGAGCTTCCACCATGAAGGTCAGTGATGGGAGGCGGTAAATTCCCAGCCCCGGTAGCGATCGGGATTTCCTTGCGTTTGGAAGCTCACAAATGCCTTTAGAAGCAGGACGTGCCCGGCCCTAAATTTATGGGAGGAAAACCTCCCCCCAGCCTGCCGTGTGTGGGTGACAGGCGTGCTGCTCGGTATTTTTTCCAGCATCCTGTGCTTAACCCGAGCTTGACCATATTTTGAAGTGCTTTTGCTTCTGTTGACAACAGTGAGTTTCCTTCGGTGCCTCTGCCTCGGGGTCACTCCCTGGGCTCGCGTGGATTTAATGGCTCTGGATCGGATGCGGGAGTAGAGCGAGGGCGGGATCTCGCCCCTGGAGTGTTTCTTTTGAACTATCAAAGCAATTGCTGCCTGCTTTTACTCTTAAGAAAAAAAAAAAAATCCCCCAAACCCCGACTCGAATTTAATACTTACAGCTGTGTGTTTATAAGGTTTATTCAATAGACCCTTGTAATCTGATCCAAATGTTTCCTAGCGGATGTTTCTTTTCCAAAGTAAATCTGAATTATTAATCCAGCCGCATCATTACTGCGTTGGAATTTGCTTCTTTTTCTCCCCCTGCCCCCCGTAACAAGGCACCTCTGTGCTCCGTGGCGCCGCATCTCGCCGGGGAGATGATTTTGGAGAGCCGGGGGAGGAAAAGCAAAAGGGGAAAAAGTCTCTCTGAACGGGGGAGGCGAGATGGGAAGGGGTGGGCTGCTCGATGCGCGGGTGAGCCAGCAGTGCCCGGGGAGTAGGAGCGGTGCCCCAGGGGTGGCAGGAGGGCAGCGGTGCCCCGTGGGGACAGGAGCGGAGCCGTGCCCCATGGGGACAGGAGCGCGGTGCCCCGGAGGGTGGCAGGAGCGGTGCCCGGGGGTGGCAGGAGCGGAGCGGTGCCCGGGGTGGCAGGAGCGGAGCGGTGCCCGGGGTGGCAGGAGCGCAGCGGTGCCCGGGGGATGGCAGGAGCAGTGCCCGGGGGATGGCAGGAGCGGTGCCAGTGGGAGCCAGGAGCGGTGCCGGGGCCAGGAGCGGTGCCGGGGGCAGGAGCCGCTCCCGGTGCGGCTGGCAGGGATGCGTGCGGGAGCGGAGAGGAGCCGGGGGCTGCCGGGCAGGTGAAGCGCGGGTGTGAGCTGTGGCCGTGGCTGGGTGCCCCGAGGCTGACGTGCTCGTTTGCTTGTCTTACCACTTTCCCCCCCTCCCTGCTCTTCTCCAGAGCACCTGGAGACCGTGCCGGGTCCCAGCGAGGCACCCCGGATCCGCTTCGTCTTCAACCTCAGCAGCGTGCCGGAGAACGAGGTGATCTCCTCGGCGGAGCTGCGGCTGTACCGGGAGCAGGTGGAGGAGCCGAGCGCGGCGTGGGAGAGGGGCTTCCACCGGATAAACATTTACGAAGTGATGAAGCCGCTGTCGGAGCGCGCCCAGGCCATTACGCGCCTGCTGGACACGCGGCTGGTGCACCACAACGAGACGCGCTGGGAGAGCTTTGATGTGAGCCCGGCCGTGATCCGGTGGACCAAGGACAAGCAGCCCAACCACGGGCTGGTGATCGAGGTCACCCACCTGCACCACGCACAGACTCATCAGGGCAAACACGTCAGGATTAGCCGATCTTTACCTCAAGGGCGCGGGGACTGGGCGCAGCTCAGGCCGCTCCTGGTCACTTTTGGGCACGACGGGCGGGGCCACGCGCTGACCCGCAGAGCCCGCCGCAGCCCCAAGCACCAGCGTTCCCGCAAGAACAAAAAAAACTGCCGCCGCCATGCCCTCTATGTGGATTTCAGCGACGTGGGCTGGAACGACTGGATCGTGGCACCCCCGGGCTACCAGGCGTTTTACTGCCACGGGGACTGCCCCTTCCCTCTGGCCGACCACCTCAACTCCACCAACCACGCCATCGTGCAGACGCTGGTGAACTCCGTGAACTCCAGCATTCCCAAGGCCTGCTGCGTGCCCACGGAGCTCAGCGCCATCTCCATGCTCTACCTGGATGAGTATGACAAGGTGGTCCTGAAAAACTACCAGGAGATGGTGGTGGAGGGGTGCGGGTGCCGCTGACCCCCTTCCCTCTCCTCCCCTTCTCTCTCCCTCCCGTCCCACCCCAGAACTGCTTGCTATAGCTGGACTCTTCTCTAAACTAAACGTTCACCTTGACCTTATTTATGACTTTATGTGCAAATGTTTTTGACAATAATGATCATATATTTTGACAAAATATATTTATAACTACATATTAAAAGAAAAAAAATAAAATGAGTCATTATTTTAAAGGTAAATGCATTTTGTGTCTCGCCTCTCAGGGTGCTGCTGAGGCTGTGCTGGCTGGGAGTGCAGCCGGGAGTTTATTTTGCCTCCTTATCTTCTTACCCCCTCTCCCTCCTTCTCCAGTCCTTTTCCTCCTCACCCTTTTTTCACTTAAAGGCTTTGCAAATGTTAGTCTTTCTATTTCTCGAGGTGCCCGCGGATCCCTTGGTGCTGGGGCTGTGCCACGTGGGACATGAGGGTCCCTGGAGATTTAAGAGCCGCTGGGAATAGAGCCGACCTTGCTAACCTGGCCTTTCCAAAGCAGCCCACCAAAAATGCATTTGAAAAGAAGGTGAAGATTTACCTGAGGGCTTTATGCTAAACCTGCTGGGTTTTATACCCTTTCTCTGACTTCAGGATTCCCCAGGTTTTAAAACTATTAACATTTTCCCCCCCTCCTCCCCTCCCCACTGGAGATTGGGAAGCTTCAAAGGTTTCCACAGGTCCTTTGAAGATCAAATCACTCCATTACAATGCCAAAAAAAAAAAAAAAAAAAAAGGGAAAAAAAAAAAGATATCTGGAGCAGTTAAATATGTGTTAGCTAATAGCTACCTGTGCTGTGTCCTTTCTAAATTGCTTCCGAGCAGGGAAGGTGATTGGAGCCGAGCAGGTACAGTTGGAGATATCCAGGGCCTAGAAAACCCTGCCTCAAATGCATTGGAGGGGCTGTGTTTGGTTTGGAAAATCGGGAGCTGTGCCTGGATGGGTGGTGTGGAGCCATTGTGGGAGTGGGGAAGGGACAGCAGGGTGAAGGGTGCACGATATTTTCTTTCCCTTCTTTATTATTATTATTTTTTTTTCTTCTTTTCCTTTAATGATTGAAGCTTTCCAACCCTCCAAAAGGGGCAGCTTAGTTGAAACCAATAAAAACTGGAGTGGAAAGCTTGCCAAAAGCCTTGGCTCCCTGAAGAGTGCAGGTGGAGAGAGGAGATGGGAGCTGCAGGGGGGGGGAGGCGAGTGTGGCTCTGTGCTTCTCTTGGAAAGAAAAAATCCCCAGCCCTCGACCTCCTCTGTGCCACTGAGGCTTCCCCACCCCTCCATCCATCCCAGTGCTGTTCAGGGCACAGGGTCCCATTCCCTGGAGAGCCCTGGGATGTCCCTGGGTGCTGGGGGTCCCTCCCAGGCTCCCAGCACCCCATGGAGCAGCCGTGGGTTTTGGGCCCCCTCGGCCCCGAGCTGACACTCTCATTCCTGCCTTTAGAAGGGAAATGTGTGGCCTGGGGCATCGGCGACCTGCTGCCTCCCCTTTGATGCCTGCATATCAGACATAGCCATGCCAAAGAAAGAATTTCATTTTGAAGTGGCATCAGCTAAAGGCGAGCGCCTTTCAGCTGCCTGACAGGGCAATTACACACATCTCCCTCGATAACCCTGGCTGCTGGGGTCGGGGGAAAAGGGGTCCCCAGGCAGCCCTGAGGTGGGGCAGCCACTGTGGGAGGGTACCTTGAAAAAAAAAAAAAAAAAAAAAAAAAAAAAAAAAAAAAAGAATCATCACAGCGAATTTACTAAAAAGAAAGAGGCTTCTCCCAGGTTTGCTTCCCTGTTCAGTGCACCCAGGTTGTCCTGAAGGCTGTTGTGGAGCTGAGCAGCATCTGCACAAATGCCTCTTGGATTTAGGTCATTCTTGCTGGAGGAGCCTCCAACTGCTTAGCTGAGTTCCTGCTGCTTTATGGAGCTGTTTATCTTGGTGCTTCTTCTTGCATTGCGTTTCAATGATGAAATCAAAGCTTTGGCCCTCTGGAGCCACAGGCACTTGCTTTTCTGTAGGTGCTGCTCTTGTCCTGAGGCCTTTGGGAGATTTGCCTTTGCCTGGGCTGCTGAGATCCTATGTGGGGTGTTCTGCTCAGAAAAAAAGTCAACTGTTAAAAAAAAAAAGTATTTTAATTATGTAAAATTTATAGGAATCTAAACTGTAGCTACAAACCTGCTGACAGTAAATGTGATCTCGGGGACAGAATATTCCTGGATGCAATAAGGAATTTATCATGGCTGAACTTCTGCATTTTACACAGACCATGGGGGCTGAAGGTTCCCCACCCCATGAGTGTCCTTGTCACACATGGGTGGCAAACTGCTGCATAACTTTGTGTGATTGGAGAGGCACTGAGTGAAATTGTCAAACTGCTAAATTGTTTAAAAATAGGAAAGGACCCCAAAACTGTAGTGAAGCCAGAATTAGTCCCTTTCTACTTTCCATCTGACAGCCAGTTGTGTTTTTTTTCCCCACCACTTCAATTTTTGCTGGGTTTTAATGGTGTTGGATTGAAGTCTTTTCACCATCTTTGCAAGGAGGAGCAGGGTTGCTTTTGGGAAGCTGGTGTGGAGAGACCCTGGAATTCCACAGTGTTTCTGAACACAGTTTTGTGCATTTCTTGCAGCAGTTTTGGGGTTTAATCCTGTGCTGGAATTAAACCTGTCCTGTTTGACAAGTGCTCTGTGCCACAGAAGAGCCAGTTTGGTTCCAACAGGGCAGACCTGGAGTGAGGCTCAGTCTCAGGCAGCCAGTGCTTATCTTTGCTCAAAAATATGACAAAGGTATGGTGCCATCATCCCTCTGACCATGGAACTGACTCTTTGCAAGTGTGGCTGATTTCAGAGCCAGAGCTGTGTTTGTGTTGGCCACTGCAGGGACCCTGGGAGGTCTGAGATGAGGCAGATCAGTTTAATCCCCCTCTTATTCAGTCTGAGCTGTGAATGAAAGGGGAGCAGGTTGAAGGTGGGTGTGCAGTCACTTCCCAGCATCTGGTGTCCTTCTGGCAGCTGTGCCAGCATCCCCAAAGTGTGAGCTGGATGGGAGATGCTCTGCAGCTCACCACGAGGAGTCTGTGCCTTCCCCAGGAAGGCTGTGGCTTTGGATACCTAAAAAGTGCAGAATGTGTGGCTTATGGACATAGGAAATGAGGATAAAATCTCAGTGGGAGATCTCCCTGCACTGCAGTGGTCACAGTGGTGGTGGTGAGCACCACTGGATGCTCTGGGATGATGTTTTTGCTGAGCACAGGTGAGAGTGTGGGCTCAGGTGTGCTGGAAAACAGGGTCCCAGGCTCTGCCATGTGCCAGGAGCTCCCCCCAGAGACCTGTGGTTACACTGATCCCATCCCCAACCCTTTCCCTGCTGGCTTTAGGATCCCAAAGTCTTCAGGCAGGATTTTCTTCTCCCAGGTATAAATCCAAGTTTACAGCATCACCTTGAGCAAAGCTGCTGCCCCAGAGATGCTGTGGCTGAGGAGGCTGCACAGCCAGCCAGGCTTTGCTTGTAGCCACAGGAGCAGAGGCTTTGCCAATTAGTTTCTAAAAATGCAAATGGGTTTGGAAGAGGAGCACAGAGGTTTGCACGTTGCTATTCTGGGAGGAGCACAGAGGTTTTGCTGCAGAGCCAGCAAAGGAAGACTGGGCCCTTCCCTGCTGCAGTGCTTGGACACCTCTGGAAAACCTCTCACCCATCACAAAATGATGAGCACAGTCAGGCTGGGATGGCTTGGGAGTCTTGGCATCAACAGAGGCTTTGTTCTCTTTATCCTGGGGTTTCTCAGCATGAAAGCAGGTCTGGAGATCCTCTGCTGTGGAGTCTGTGTCTGAAATGACAGGACTGAAACAGGTAAGAGCAGATATCACTGACCCCCTATAGATAAGGGTTGTGAGCACAGAGAGGTGAAGAGACTTGGGCAGGGTCCTGTGAGAAGAGCAGAAGCCAGAAGAGGTATCTGACACCTCAGTCCCTGTCCTGTGGTTTGGCACAAAACTCTTCTCTGGCCTCCTAAAGATCCCTCACTTCACCAGAGGTGCATTCCTGTATAATACAATGGACAGGAAGCTACAAAGCCCGTGTTGTTTTCTAGGCAGGAGTGATAATGACATCAGAAATTGCCCAGACAATGCTCATCCACTTCAAGGATCCTGAATTCAAGTCTGAAAGTGTAAAATAGGACTTTCAATACCTTATTTTCACCTGGCTTCCTAAAGAAGTGCCTCAAACTTGCTCCCTAGTCAGCTGCAGAGTGTCCACTAAGACACAATCAGAGAAGGAAAAATTCCATCACTTGCACCTTAGCAGAGCTCAAGGAAGTCTGAAGGTTCCATGGGGAGCTCTGGCTCTGCTGGATCAGCTGTGAGTCATTTATTCCACCCAGAAAATTGAAATTTTGGATTCTGGGATTTTGGTTCTGAGTGGTCCATCCAGAACCTGCCCGAGCTTGGAGCCCTGTGTTGTTTTTCACACAGTCAACATTTTTCATCTACTGCCTCCTCCTGCCTTGATTCCATGTTTTACACCAGAAATAGCAGGATCCCCCTGATCCCTTGTGTTCTCCCAGAACTCAGGTTCTCCTTGTGGAGAGCTGCTCTGAGCCCATTTTCTGAGCAAGGGCAGTGGAGTTAATGGGATCCATGTCCATGACAGGCATCATAAAATCACAGAATTCTTTGGAATGGAAAGGACCTTTGAAGGGCTTGTAGTCCAACCCCCCTGCAATGAGCAGGGACATAGAATCTCAGAATGGTTTGGATTGGAAGGGACCTTAAAGCTCATCTCATTCCTGCCATGGCAGGGACACCTTGCTCTATCCCAGGTTGCTCCAAGCCCTGTCCAACCTGGCCTTGGACACTGCCAGGGATCAGCATCACTCCCAGCCCCAGAGTTGTGTTACAGACCACAAGGGCAGCCTGGACCTTTTGCTCAAACAAGGCCATCACCACTAGGATTTCATGCTAGGAAGGACCTGTGATGAGCTGTCAAAGGAATGTGCCAAGGAAATCCATACCCAAACCCCCTAAGCTTTGGATCTGTCTGGGAGCTCCGGGCGTGGCTGCATCTCGAGGAGCTTTACACCACCAGCATTCCTTCCACTCTTCCTTCAGGTGCTGGCACAGAATGTATTTAAACATGCAGATTTTCCTTCCCACTTTTGGTCTGATTCTCCCTTTTCCTGGGGATCACAGGTGTGCAGATCCAGGAGGCCACACAGCTCCCAGAGGAGACGCTGGCTTCCAGTTCTAGCAGACTATGGATGGAAAATGTTGAAGTTACTCTATATTCACAATGAAAAAAATGAAAAATCTGTGCTAATTCCCTCCAAAAGTCCACCTAGTGCTGTGGGAGAGGGCAGGAACACAACAGACCTGTAATCTTTTTTTCTGCAGCACCCATCAGTCTCCAGCTATTTACAGATCAGAGCTTCCAGATCCAAAATCAGGGTCACTATATTTAATAGGACACAGTGAACTTTACTTCCAGTAATTTATAGAATTACTTTATAGGTTTTTTTTTTTTTCTCAGTGTAATCCTGTGCCAGAGATTCCCACACTTCATTTATCCATTCCTTTTGAACTGTTGCCTTTTATTGGTTTTGAAACCATCACTTAGAAGTTCATCTTCAAGCCCCACAGTTCTGATGTTTTTGGACACAGTAGAGTGGTTTTCCAAGTAATCCACCCATCCCTCACCTGTTCCTTCAGTAATATGAGATTACATGTTACAAAATCATCTCTTGATACAGACTGTGCTTTTTATGTATCAGATTTGAGGAAAGATGGTGACAATCTGCATTGCTGTTCTTGGCTTTGTGTGTTTTGTCTGGGCTGTAATGCACACCTGCTATTTAGTACTGGCATCAGTGAAATCCTTCATGCCAAGATTAGCTCAGAAATGCCAAATTGATTTTCCACCTCACCAGGGGAGCCCTGGGCAGGATGTGCAGGTTGAAGGATGTTTCATAGGGAATTAAGGAAATAGAAGCAAACACTCTGCTTGAATGCCACACTAAGCAGTTCTCTCCAAAGCAGGAGGACTGGGCAGCTCAGTGAAGAGCCACCCATGACCTTTTTTCCCTGATCTTTGGAGCAACCTGGTCTAGTGAAAGGTAGAACAAGGTGAGCTTTAAGGTCCCTTCCAACCCAAACCAGTCTGGGATTCTCTGAAAATGCTTCTCCAGGCTGATAAAAGCTCTTTGGGGAGCAGGGAGTGAAGGGAGTGGCTGGGGCTGGTGGAAGCAGCACAGTCCCTCTGTTCCTCACTGTGCTGTTCCTCACTGTGCTGTTCCTCACTGTTCTTCACTGTTCTTCACTGTTCTTCTCTGTTCTTCTCTGTTCTTCTCTGTTCTTCTCTGTTCTTCTCTGTTCTTCACTCTTCTTCACTCTTCTTCTCTGTTCTTCTCTGTTCTTCTCTGTTCTTCTCTGTTCTTCTCTGTTCTTCTCTGTTCTTCTCTGTTCTTCTCTGTTCTTCTCTGTTCTTCTCTGTTCTTCTCTGTTCCTCACTGTTCTTCACTGTTCTTCACTGTTCTTCACTGTTCTTCACTGTTCTTCTCTGTTCTTCTCTGTTCTTCTCTGTTCTTCTCTGTTCCTCACTGTTCTTCTCTGTTCTTCTCTGTTCCTCACTGTTCCTCACTGGCTGCTCATGGCTGAACTCTGGATCTGCACCCCACGCTGCTGGGCTGCTCCTGGGGGGATTTTATTGCTGTTTTTATACATCAAAGAGGAAAACCAGGGCCTTACTCCATCACTGGCTCCTGCTTGGGTGTCTGAGGAGAAGGGCTCCAACCCCACATGGCACCTGCTGTTCTCCACCACAGGAACCCTCACCCTTCACATCATCAATGCCTCTGGCAGAGGCACCAAGAAAGACATCCTGTGCAACATCCTCATCCTCACCTCCTCTGGGCTCAGAGCATCACAAACAGGTATTTCTAGGTGTCACTGGAAGAGATTTAATATGTACAGCTTGAGGAGCTGCTATTTGTTTTAGTGTTTAAAAGGATTAAAAATAATCACGGCAGTGTTCCTTGAAAGGCAGTTAGTAGAGTTGGAGAGTTTCCCAGCAAGAGGTAGTCCCCAAGGATCATTTGCAAAGATAATATTTTTAATTTGATTAACCAGTGGTAGCACTGAGCAGGATTCACACGTGCCTCAGTAGCAGGATGGAATCTGGGAGCAAAATTTGGTGGTACAAGCAATGAAATGTGGTGAGATGGATTCCACAGAGAGCTGAGCAGTTCTCTTGGGTATGGCAGAAAACAAAGATCCTGGGGACTTTGCTGGTCAGAAAACAACTCAAGAGAGCCCAAATTACACTTGGGATGGATGAAGTAAGGATTTTCCCCTGGAGCTGCCAAGGGCAGGGCTAAATGCTGGCTGCTTTTCTGACCCCTGCACTCATGGGGAGCTGTTTCAGACCTCACTGGGCTGGTATCAGGATCAAACAACCTTAGGGAACAGCCTGGTCAGGTTCTGCCAGGAAAATGGGAGGCTTGGGGGGAAATTTTGTGTCTTGGGGTAAATATCGATGCGAGGGAAGGGCTGCTCATCTCTAAGAACATTTGGGGAACTGGGAAAAAAAAAAACAAACACAACCAGTTATCATAAATGAGGTCCCAGATGGGCCACTTTAACAAGGAGTCAAAAATCTGTCCTTGTTTGGAGGTGACTCCTCTTTACCAGTGGGAAAGCCAAGTGCTCTCAGGAGAGCAGAGGGCAGCTCTCCCCTGCCAGGGTCTCTGCAGCTTTGGGCACAGGATGCCAGGTGAGCACCTTGACCCAAAGTCACTCAGGGACCACCTGCAGTCCCAGGTTTCACTGTGGATCCCACCAGTCATGGTCAGAAGAGAAGCAGCCTCAGACAAAATTATTTCTCATCATCAGAATGGGGTCAAAATGCCCTTTCCTGGTTTGATGGGTGGTGGAGGGGACATGGGAAGGGGCATTTGCTGTCCCCAGCCAGTCAGAGATTTGGAAGTGGCTCATGGAGGGGAAAAGAGGGTGGGGTGCCCTGCTGGGACACCCTCGGGTGCTGGAAATAAGGCACTGCTCCCCAATTCCCTGTGGCATGAATATCTGGCTCATTATAACAGCGTGGCTCCTGTGGCCTGGGGGCAGCACAGCCTCAGGATGGGAGGCAGGAGGGATTTTCTTCCCCCCTCCATCTGTGTGGTCCAGGGTGGGTGAGGGAATGGCCTCGTGCCTCAGTTTCCCCCCTCACAAGCCAGCAATGCACTCATCCTGCTGACAGTCCCAGCCATAAATATTATCTCACAAGCAGCTGCTCTTGAAAAAAAAAAAAATCTTTTATTGCTTCCCGTTAAGCTGATGACTGTTAATGAGGAGAATTAAATTCATTGCCCTGTTGCCATTAGACAAATATGTGCTCCATCCCCATCCGAAAACCCCACTGTAAATAGCTGTGGAGGAGTGGGATAAACATCATCCTTCCCAGGGCAGGGCCCAGCAGCAGCAAAGAGCAAACACAGGTGTGGAAGATTTGTAAGCTTTAAGGGAGATTGGGGATATTTGGGAATCAAATCTGGTTTTGGTTAGGAGCATCTTCTGTGGAAAAAAGCCCCAAAGGACAGAGCCCAGCGCCAGGCTGGCTGCAGCTGCAGGCTGGATGTGGCCTGGGAATGGGGTGGTGGCAGCATCCCAGCACCCTGGGGACAGCCAGGGGACAGTGATCCCACATCCCATGTGGCATCCCCAGATCCCTGCTGGCTCTGAAGCCCAGTGTGGAGAAACCCAGGTCAGCTCCCCTTGGACTGGTGGTGCTCAGTTTGTAACTGGGGCTAAGCTGGTGCTTCCCATGGCTTTCCTTTCTGGGTGTCCCCTTTCCTTCTGAAGGTGAAGGTTTGATGTGGCTGCAAGGTGTTGATGCTCCCAGAAAAGCAAGTGAAACACAAGTGGGTGTTTTCTATTTTTGGGGGCAGATGTGATGGGTGTGGATGGGCCTGATCCAGAGGCCACGTGAGTGATGATTTGGAAGTGTTTTCTGCTGGAAATGTGTCATTTGTGGAGCAAAATGTGACATCTAGGAGAGCCACCTGTGCTTTGGGGGCAGGTCCTCTCCTCCCTTCTCTCAGCCCTGCTCTGGCACCACAGCAGGAGTTTTGTCTCTAGTGCAATTAATTTTGCCTGAAGGATCCTTGACACCAAGCTCAGCCCATCCAGCAATTAAGGCCACCCAAATGAGACTGCAGGATAGATTTTTTCCATCCTCAAGGATGTCCCTGGTGCAGAGATGGGACAGTTTGCCCTGATGAGCCCTGTTTGTCCCTGCCACTTTGCAGTGCAGAGGACAACAGGATGTTTTGCACAGAGCCCATGGCATCCTGCACACATCCGCTGCCCTCCCTTTATCTTGTTCTGGACAACTCAGTTCAGACTCAGCAAAACCAGGAGCAGGGATGGAATAAGTATTTCCTGACCTTGCTCTTGTGTGAGGACACAGGGCTCTTCCCTTTGCTCCCTGGAAGAGGCACAGCCAGGCCAAGTAAGTGCAAGAATTCTGCCAGAAAAATGCTGCTGAATTTTCTTCCATCCCCACCTTGGAGGGGCCAGTGTTTGTTGGACAGATTTGCCATGAAAAGCTGGTGGGACTCCATCATTCCCACGCTCCCTGAGGTTTGTGGATGACAGGACCCATTTCCCATCTGCTGTCTCCAGCACTGTGTGTCTGAAATCTGTCCCTCCAAATTCCAGCCCCCAAACTCTCTGCTCTCCTGACAGGGCAGGACTTGCCTCCTGAGCAAGAAGAAAGTGGGTGACCCTGTGTCACCCCAATGCCACAAAGCTCCAGTGATGCCCAAGGCTCCAATTTGCAGCCTGGAGCTGAACCTCTCCAAAACCTTGGCAAGGTCTCCACCCATAGCACCTGCAGGTGAGAGGCTGTGTCACCTCAGGGCTGCAAGAGCTTGGAAAAATCCCCACTGAGCTCCTGGGACCACAGCAGGCTTTGGCTCAGGTGTCCCAAGGAGATGTGGGATCTCCTGGATCAGTGGTGAACACCTGCATGTCTTGGCAAAATGGGCTCTGCAGCCTGGCACTACTTTCTGCTGAATATTTTGGCTGGATCCATGAACTTGTGTGGCTTTTGTGGCATGGAAACTGCCTGTAATTTATGCTGAATACAGCCCCATAGATTAAGTTGACAGTTCCAGAGCATTATAACATCATTAGTCCTTTGAAAACAATTTCAAGCCACAGGGTGATTGTTTAATGATCAGTAGAAAAGTCTCACATTAAGCTCACAAATAAAAAAAAAAAAATCTGAAAGGTACCCCCAACCTTCAGCAACTTGAAATGCAAGGCCTGCTCACCTGTGACACACCAGGGTCTTGGAATTGCAAAGGAAGTGCTGGCTCCTGGGAAAACTGCAGTGTGAGGTCCCAGCATCCCAACCCAGGGATGAGGCTGAGTGCAAGTTGGGGATGATGCACTTAGAGATGAGATTTAGGAGGGAACAGCCTGGGAGGCTTTAGCTGTCTCATTCTCTCCATTCACCTTGTGCTGTGAGGAGCATCCATATGGCATTCACCCTGCCCCAGTGCCCAAAAGTGCTCTTCGACTTCCACAAATCCAGAGGAAATATTGTCAGTGTAACAGCTGCCTAAGGATGCCCAAAGAAACCAACAGAGATCCAGGATTTTTCCCTCAGAGCCCTTTTGAATACATCTGGGGAGATGGCATTTTTTCCCAGGGGAAGATCCTAAGTTTCCTGAGGCAGTTTCCTATGCATCTGAGCAAGGAGGAGGCTCAGGTGCATGGCTTTACCTGTAGGGACTTGCTGGATATTTATTTATTTGGTGTGGGTATCTTTCTGCTGCTTTGGATCTCCTCCTTGCAGGATCTGGGTTCAGTTTTGGGCCCCTCATGATAACATTGAGGGGCTGGAGAGTGTCCAGAGGAGAGAACAGAGCTGGGGAAGGGTCTGGAGCATCAGGAGGGAGCTGGGAAGGGGCTCAGGCTGGAGAAAAGGAGGCTCAGGGGGGCCCTTGTGGCTCTGCACAACTCCCTGCCAGGAGGGGACAGCCGGGGGGATTTGGGATCTGCTCCAGGGAACAGGGACAGGAGGAGAGGGAACAGCCTCAGGCTGGGCCAGGGGAGGTTTAAATGGAATATTAGGGAAAATTTCTTCCTCAACAGTTGTCCAGCCCTGGCACAGCTGCCCAGGAGTCCCCATCCCTGGAGGGATTTCAAAGCCATGAAGATGTGGCACTTGGGGACAGGGGTCAGTGGTGTCTTTGGCAGTGCTGGGGAATGGTTGGACTTGATTTTAGGGGTCTTTTCCAGCCTGGATGATTCTGAGCTCTCCCCAGAGGACTGAGCTGTGCCCAAGCTCTGAGAATCCCGAGGGCATCACCTCCCATCCCAGGGCTCAGCCCCACTGTCCCTCCCTCCTGTGCTTTGTTTTCCTGCCCTTTTCCAGAGTCAGCTGCAGGTTGTGCTTCCCCTCCAGTGCTCTGATCTGTGCTGGTAGCAGCCATCCCCACCAGGCAGGATTTATTTACATTGAGGGGTAAGTGGGAGGCTGTAATTGGGATGGGATTTGAAGAGGTCAGGAGGAGCCTGTGCAGGAAAAGTGCAAATGAGGGAGGGCTGGGAGTTTGCTCAGTGGTTATGCACAGATCATTCCAGCTTCCACTCAGTGCCATTAGCTGGGGGTAAACGTGCTGTCCAGGGACATGTGTATATACGTTAATGGGGGTTTTTAAACAGACCATCAGTAACGAGCTGTTAATGTTTTCCAAGTGCTCTTTCAATCCCATGCTCTGATTTCCTCCTGCGCGGCGCGTTCGGGGGTTTGGGATCTGAGCAGGATCCCTCTCCATGCACCAGGTCCTGCTCAGCCTCCCCAGGCTCTGTCCCTGCCTGTCCCAGGCCCCTCCAGCACTGTCCCCAGCCCCAGCTCGGTCCCACACACACAGGTTGGCAGTGCAGTGGCTTGCTGTGACTGCTGTGAGCTCAGCCAGGAGGAAGGTGTAGGATGAAAATCCAAGGAATTGCCTTTCCAGGAAACCTGGTTAAATCACATCGTGGCCCGTGGCCTCAGGAGCACTCAGGAAAACAAGAGCTGAGTTCCTACACCCCCTTTCCTCCCAGCCCCAGCTCATCTCTGGGGCACCCTTGGGAGGCTGCTTGAAGAATCGCACCAGTGATAGAATCCGTAATTGAGGAAACTGATGCAAACGTGATGTCCCAAAAGGTTGTGTGGGAAGCAGATTTGGGAGGGATGCTCAGATAAGTGGAATTTTTGCTTTTGTGCCTTTCTTGAGCAACACCATCAGACCTAAGGGGCTTCCTGTTTATTTATTCAGTGCTCACTGCTGTGTTACACGCACAGAAAATCACAAACCCCATTGTTTTGAGGACAGGTGAGCTGGAAATAAAGGCTGCTCTTTTGGCTGGGGCATTTTGGCTGGTGCTGAGCATCTTGTCTTGTGACTGTTCTCATGCATCAGCGAAGTGAGCACAAACACACCCTGCAAACATCTGGAAGGAAGATGCCTCAGCTGTGCTGAGCAGGACCAACAACAATAACAACAGAGAGCAGCCCCAAAGCTGCTCTGCTCAGGGCCAGGTAGCAGAGAGGCCCCTGCAGCAGGCTCTGGGTGGGTCTGTGGCAGAAGGCAGATGTGGGAATGGCTCTGTAGCACCCTTGGTGTGGGTTTGGAGTGGCTGTGGTGGAGCTGGAGTGGATGGAAAAGCAGCTGGAGTGCAGCGTGTCATCCCCATCTGTTCCCCCCGGGGAGGTTTGCATCCAACTGCTCTCCCAAACCAGCCCACCACACAGCTCCTCTCTGCAAAAATGTGCTCAGATGACTTAACTTGATGACTTTGCAGAGTTGAACGGTGTCCAGTAGCACAGTCATGTGTTTGGAGAGGGAAGGGCTTTCCAGAGGAAGCTGTTTGCCCATGGAACCCAAACAGTTTTCATTGCAGGGAAATCTGAGTGCCCTGGGCAGGGTAGCCATGGCTTCATTCCTGCAGAGCTTGGCAAGGGGAGCAGAATCCAGTAATTCAGCTCTTTCCCACATTTCCCAGCTGGAGCAAGTCAAGAAGGACTTGCAGGAAGTTTTGCAGAGCCTGAACAGGGCTGCTCTTGCTTGGCTGATGCCAGCAGGGCTGGGCTCAGGAATTCTCCCTTCCCCAGCACTGATGGGACTCCTCTGCCTCTCCCTGGATGATGCTTGGCAGGACAAGGGGTAATGGTTTTAAACTGGAAATAGATTCAGACTAGATACAAGGAAGGAATTATTTAGGATAAGGGTAGTGAGGCCCTGGCACAGAGCAGCTGTGGCTGCCCCTGGATCCCTGGAAATGCCCAAGGCCAGGTTGGACAGAGCTTGGAGCAGCCTGGGATAGTGGAAGGTGTCCCTGCCATGGCAGGAGTGGAAAAAGGTGACCTTTAAAAGTCCCTTCCAACCCAAGCCATGCTATGATTCTGTTGTTTGTCTGAGGAAATAAGGAATAAATGTGCTGGTTCAGTGTCCTGGGACTTGGAAGGATGAAATCCTTTAGGATCTGAAAATATGTGACTACAAATGCTCTTCTGGCTTCACATAATTGCTGTGAGCTCTAGGGGATTGTGGACAAGGATTTGGTTTCACCTGTGCTCATGTGGGGCCCAAAATCACAGTTTAATAAATTCACTTACAGTTTCGGTGACTATATTTTTTTTTTCAGTAAAAGATGGGATTTGGTCAAAGAAAAATGGTCAAATCCTCATTTCTTTGTCTCCTGAAATTTCAGGAAGCCTGATTTGTTTCAGTGCAAAATTTAAAAACTGTGTTTTCTGAAATAAACCTTCTGAAATTTATTTTAACTTAATTTTGTTATTTTAGATTTAATTTTATTAATTTAGTTACATTTTTGTTTCATTAAAGTGTTGATTCTGATATAGAAGTTACCCCAAACTTTTAATTTAGATTCTTTGTGACAATTTTTTTTTTTTTTTAATTCTAACAAAATATCTAAACAGGTGGCATGACATTAGAGATGACTAATGGACTGAAATTCTGAATTTTATTCAAACCCACCTGATTGTTTGAGCATTTTTAAAATACTCAGCAAGTGCAAAACTGCTGTGACAAGACTCCAGGTAAGAACAAACAGAACAGTTGCTCTTTTTGGCATTTTCTTCTGATCAAAGCTTTAAGACTGCTTAATACAAAAGCAAATTTAAACATAAGGGGTTTTTTTCATCTTTTTTTTTTTTATTTTTCTGTGTCTTGCCATAGGTTCTACTTTTTAAGAATGGAAGCAAAAAAATATTATTAATGACAACATCAACAACAATGACAAGAAATTAATGCTAATACTAATACTAATAATATCCCCCACAACTGCAGCACTAAAGAACCCATTATTTTTACTTCTGGCATAGTCTTGTCTAAATTATTTTATTCTGGGAACATGTTTATGTTTATATTTATTATCTTTATTTATATTGATCTTTATTTATAATTATTTCTATAAACACATTGTATATATATGTATTTAGTATATACACATATATTATTATATTATATTATATTATATTATATTATATTATATTATATTATATTATATTATATTATATTATATTATATTGCATTACATTACATTGCATTATATTATATTATATTATATTATATTATATTATATTATATTATATTACATGTATATATGTTTGTGTATATATATATAAAATATATTTATTTTTACACTGTGGCTTTTTTTTACTCAAATTTTTAACCTCATACCCAATCTGCAGTGGTGCAGATTTCCCAATCACTGCAGTGTAGCCAAGCTCTGCTGAAGGATCATCCTGGACAATCCCACCTCTTTCCATCTTGTCATTTCAGCAGCTCAATGTGTTGGAAAGAGAGAAAAAAAAGGACAAAAAAAAAATCCCATCACAACACCACGATGCAGAGGTTGTTTTATCTCATGGGGAGGTTGAATTGGTAATTGCTGGGAGATTTATGAGCCTGGAATTTCTGCTCAGCTCTTGCTGGCTGATGGATCTGTGGTGTGGAGGTTGTGAAAGCACCCTGGGAGACCACATGTGAGGAAACTTCAGAAGGTGTGTGTGATCTCTGGGGGCAAAATGAAAAACCCCACATCCCACAGGAGGTGGGTTTGTCTGTGGTGTTGACAGGGAGCCAGTCTCTTCTCCTGGCCAAAATAATAAAATAAAATAAAATAAAATAAAATAAAATAAAATAAAATAAAATAAAATAAAATAAAATAAAATAAAATAAAAAATAAAATAAAATCTCTGGAGTGAGACATCAGATAAACAGTGGTGGGGACAGACCTCATGTCCCAAGTTCTTTGGGGTTTTCACATGTCAGAGGATTGGGAGTGAGTCATCCACAAAAAAGAAAGAAACCTCTTTCAAAGCAGGGAGATTTGGAAGAGCCACATGGTTCCCTCCACCCCACAAGTTCTCCCCAAAGGCACAGCCTGGCTCCTTTGGGAGGTGCTGGTGCTTGGGATCCAGATTCCTTCAGGGTGGAAAAGCACTGGGAGAATCCAGAGCCACTCTGATGCCTGGGGAAGCTCCATGGGATCCAGCTGGTTCAGAAAATGTCCTTTTGTGCCATTGGGGTGACCTCACTGACTGATCTGTGCATGGATCCCATGGCTCAGGTGCAATCCCATTGTCACTGGGGCATTGGAACTCTCATTTACCCAGTCAAAGCCTGGTGATTCCTTCAGTGTTTTAATGCCAAAAGCATCCTGTAAGAACATGGGTGCTGTATTGAGCCCTGACCTATTTGCTGTATATTTGAGCATTTATTTAACCAGCTTAACCTGACCACAAGCCTGCAGCACCCACCAAATTTGAGTCTTCTAGTTACTTTTTGATTTTGCACTTTTCTAAATCCATTCTTCTCTTCTCTTCTCTTCTCTTCTCTCCCTGCCTGAAATAACCTGTGTGACCACAGGGACTGACAAGTGATATAATCACAGTTGTGTTTAGGCAGCAGCTGTTTCAAAACCCCAGGGTAAATAGTTCTGCATCCCTGGGGGCTCTCTGTGTGCTGCTGCAAAGCATCCCTGCTGTGCTCCTGGCTCTTCTCCTGCCTGGAAGGTGTGCATGGGCAGTGCCCAGCCCGTGCCAGGTGTGCTGTCACCTGCCCAGCCTAAAGGGCTGCACAGTTTGTGCTGGTCTGGGGCAGCTGGGGATGCCCTGGGGACTGCGTTGGAGGAGCTGCATCCATGAATCCTCTGTGACTGGGACAGGGAAGGGCTGGATCTGAGCCAGGGGAGGTTTGGGTTGGATTTCAGGGAAAGGTTCTATCCTGAGAGGGTGCTGGCACTGCCCAGGCTCCCCAGGGAATGGTGACATTCCCGAGGCTGCCAGACCTCCAGGAGAGTTTGGAACGCTCTCCCAGGGTGGGATTGTTGGAGTATCTGTGCAGGGCCAGGAGCTGCTCTGGATGATGCCTGTGGGTCCCTTCCAGCTCAGGATATTCTCTGTGAAAAAGCTGAGGGTCTGTAACACTGAGAGGAAGATGTTGGCTGTGCTTTTATAAAAGCTTTAAAGAGCTGTAGGATTTTTTGGAGCACAGCACTGTGCTGTCTCCGGGATCCTGCTTGCAGCAACTGAGATTTAGTGATGATATTTTCACCTCATTCAGAGGAGCTGTTCCCAGGGGAGGCACTGCCAAGCCCTGCCTGAGGGCAATGACATCTCAGCTCCCAGTGCCTCCTCTACCTCCAAACACCTACAGACCTCCCCAGCCATCATTCTCTCATTCCTAAATTCCTGATAAATGGATTCTTTCAACCAAGTCATTCCCAAGCACTCTGCTGCAAGCCAAGACAATTATAGATGTAAATATAATATGCATCAGGCAGAGAAATCCAGAGGTGCAGAGTATATTTTTTTTTCCTTCTTTTTTCCCCCTGGTCTTTTTAAAAAACCTCCAGATGTTTCACCATGATGTCTTGGTGGAACTCCAGTGAGTGGAGAGGTGCCTTTCTCTGAGGAAAGGAGTGAGTTTCTGGTTTGGCTGGTTACCCCAGGACTTCACACCTTGTTTGTGAGATGCAGCTGGAGGCATTTGGTTTGGGGCTGGGTGAGGATATTAGAAATGCCTGAAATACATATTTGAGTAGGTGCATAGCCAGGAGCAGGAGATGAGATAAGCTCTATGGTTTTGCATAATGCAGGTGAAACCTTTGTTGCCTGGAAGATGGGAATGCCACTGCAAACCTGGAGAGATAGAGAACAGCAAAACCTCGGAGCTGATCTTTTGTATTTTTGTCTTATGAACTCTGAATTGAACTTCTGCACCGGATCTGATCTGGATGAAATATCATATCTGGGGCTGATCCTTATCTCTTAAACCTTTCCTTTGTCTCTCTGATTCTTTGGGCTTTACCCTGTTGTTTTGTTGTGAGTGGCCCAGAGCTTTGATCTCTGCTGAGCCCCGGCGGGCAGCACAAACCTTTGCTTTGCTGTGACACACACAGGGGACTTTGGGGTCTGAAGAGACAAGAGGTTTCTTCTTCTGTGGCAAAGTCCGAAGGCAAACGGGGTAACTTCAGAATTCATTGTCTCCCCTTACATGATGGGAAACTGGAAATTCACACGGGTATTTCCCCAGTAAAGAAAATGCACCTGTGGGAACTTGGTTGTTGTATATCTGTTTCCAATTTTATTTACAATCCCTTTTATTTTTATAAAGAGTTTGAGCAATTTAAGCTTACCTATCCTTTAATATAAAATAATTGAAACCAAAGCTCTTAAATGCTTTATAATGTCTTTTTCTCTGCTTTTTACAGTCACGAGCGGAGGTTTTTATTCTTCCAAAGTATCTAGGCTGCTAAGGTTGAATTATATTTTACCTTTTTGGGAAATTCCTTTACTAGAAACCAACAGCTGGTCTTAATCTAATCTGATGATACCTGCTGATCTATACAGTAAGAGCAAAGTGAGGCCAACTGTGTTGGAAAGCATCAGGGGCTAAGCTGAAAATATTCATTCATTGTTTTGGACTTCTTTTTTTTTTTTTTTTTAAAGGAATGATGTAGAGCGACACTTCAGCCTTACTCCCCACGTTTTCCATTAGTGGTAATTTAAAACTTTGAAAAATGTACAGTAACTTGTCTAGGTCAGCTGAGTATCAGCATGTAGCTTTTCATTCACATTTTTCATTTAATCCAGTGGCTTTGAATTCCTTGCCTTGTAAGTTCCTATATATGAAGATTAGAAACTGCTCCTGGCTATGGAGAATTACATGCTTTTAGATGAAATTTAATCCCTTGTAAAAGGTTTTGTTCGTGGTGATCTTTCCTGTTCACAGCACTGGGCTGCCTGGCTGAGAGCAGATGACACAGGTGAAGCTATCAGCAGACAATAAGACACACACAAAAAAAAAAAAAAAAAAAAAAAAAAAAAAAAAAAAAAGAATAAAAACCAAATAATCACAGCCTGCATTTAGGATTAAATCTTTATCAGGGGTTTTGGCGATCTGGCAGCTTAGAGATTTCTGCCTTTGATTCCAGGAAAGCAGCCCAGCAAAGCAAAAGTCTGCAAAACCTATTGAGAATAAATTGGATGCATCCACATTGTCTGTGTTTTGACAGAGTTTGAAGTGGGAAGTCTTGGCTTTGGAAGGGTTTGGTGTGTGATCCAAGCACACCCCATCCCACAGTCTGGCTGGGACTTCTGCCTTCCTAGCAGGATCAAGACCTTTCCCCAGACTTCACCCCCTGAGAACTTTCCTTGGAGGGAAGAGCCAGGGCTCCTCTCCTGCTCAGAGGTCGCTGAGTTTCTTCTCCAAGCAGTTGGTCATTTACACACCTGGGGATGCAGAAATCCCCAGCAGGGTCTGGGGCTGAAGGGAGAATCACCTCAGTGTTTATTTGCCAGTGGCTCCTCAGACTACCCAGAAAAACAAAGGAGAAGCATGGATGGGAGTTTCTGGAGCTCTGTGTCCAGCTCTGGGGCTCCCAACATCCAGAAGGACCTGGAAATGCTGGAGCAAGTCCAGAGGAAATCCAGGAGGTGCTCCAAGGGCTGGGAGAGCTGGGGGTGCTCACCTGGAGAGGAGAAGGCTCCAGGAAGAGCTCAGAGCCCCTTGAGAGCCTAAAGGGCTCAAAGAGAGCTGGAGAGGGACTGGGGACAAGGGATGGAGGGACAGGACACAGGGAATGGCTTCCAGTGCCAGAGGGCAGGGATGGATGGGATATTACAAAGAAATTCTTGGCTATGAGGGTGGTGAGGTTCTGGCACAGGGTGCCCAGAGCAGCTGTGACTGCCCCAAATCTCTGGAAGTGTCCCAGGCCAGGTTGGACAGGGCTTGGAGCCACCTGGGACAGTGGAAGGTGTCCCTGCCATGGCAGGGGTGGCACTGGGTGGTCTCTATGATTCTTTCCAACCTAAACCAGTCTCTGATTGAAAAGCTCTCCTTGGTGTGAGTTTTTTCAGCCCTGGAAATTATTACATTAAAAAAAAAAAAAAAAGCTTTCCCCTTCTTCTAAACTCTGTGTCCAACCATGCCATTCCAGCCTGACATGAAAATGAACCCTGCAAAATCCAGCTGCTTCCCTTGCCCCATGGCTCTGCCCCAGCCACCTGTGAAATCAGATGACAGGATCCCATGTGGGACTCAGGAGCATCTATGGCACATGTCAGGAGAGCAGGTGGGGAGAAGACACCTTTGAAAGCTTACTGATCTTATATTTTATTTTTTTGTCTTATGAATTTGGAGGGGGGCTATGTGTTCATGGAGGTGTCTCTGGGGCTTGTTGAATCCTCCAGTGGAGCACAAGTAGAAAAAGCCAGATGACTTAGGTGACCAATTATATAAGCTAAATCACAAATATTTCAATGAATTCTGGCTGCTGGTGAATGGCAGTCTCCTGGCTGGGATGTGCATACAACCTGGATGGAGAAAAATTGCTGAACCCCACTATTTTCTGACATTTTTTAGAAAGATGAGGACAGAGCTGTTCATTTCAAGTTGCTCTCCTGGCTCCAGCAGAGTTAAGAGTTGCTGGAGCCAAACAAAATTCAGAAAATTTCACTTGTGAATAAAGCATGTGAGCCTGGCCCAGAAGTGGGCTGCTCTCTTCCTTTTATGAATCAGTCTCCAAGATATGCTCACATTCCTGAGGAACAAGCCTGGAATAACACGGCTGGCTTTGGGTGCAATACTCTGATTGTGAGGAAGCAACAGTCTCCCGTGTATGAATAGCTTTTATGTTGCAATAGGTCAGAGCTATAGCATCCAGTGAAAAATGGCTTTTTAATGTGCTTTACAGGCTGTCAGGGCAGGATGGATGTAAACCACGGACCTGGCTGCGTCAGAATGAAATTTGATTTTTTTGCTTTATCGCCCAGACGCAATGAATCTCAGATCAATTAGTTTTGCTTTGAAGTTTGCTCTTGATGCAGATCTTCAATAAAAAGGAAGTTTCCAAATCACTGGTCTGTGAACACTGTTTGTGATTAATTACCCTCTTATAATCTGAGGAATTCTGGTCGTCGCTGTATTTTGAATACCTCAGACTGCACGGGGAGTTTTATTTTGGCTGGTATATTTGGAAACTGCTAATAAACACCTACTTCCTGTTTTTCTTGCTACTGTGTATAACAAATTGTTAAAAAACTCGCTTTCCCATTTCAGCCTCGGTTGCCTGTTGGACCAGACCTGAAGCATATATTGGTTAATCAACACCCTATATCATTTGCCAGCGGATTTTCTCAGCTCTTAAAATCAGGATGTTGTCTCTGGCTGTAAAAAAAAAAAAAAAAAAAAGTGAGTAACTTGAAGAGACCTTAAACAAAGCCACTGCTAGAGACAAATAATGACTGATCTGGTTTTAAATTCAAAAGGAAGCTTTCTGCAAAGCTTCCTAAAATAACAGTGTGTTTTCCTGTGGATTAATTGGGGATGGTCATGGATGTGGAGGTTTTGCTCCATCCTGGGGAACGATGCCGAGCTGTGCCCACGGTGGGAACATCTGTCTGGGCAGAGATTCTGAGGTTAACACTCTGTGGAGGATGTTTGTTTAGACAGGATGAATGCTTTTGTGAAATCTAATATTAGGCTCTATCTAGGTATGTCCGCTTGGCACCAGCCGCCGCATTTTGTGCGCGAACAAATGTTAATTAGCAGGGGGAAAAAAAAATAATCAAAAAATAAAATTCCCCACTTTGTGCCCGAAGTAACGCGGCGTGGCAGTGGGAATAGATTAGCTCAGCTGCTGCCAGGCCCTGTGGCTGTTGCCTGGTGCAGTGTTATCAGTGTTTGTGTGCTGCTCCGGGGGTTTGTTTGCTGGCCGTGCCCGCTCGGAGCGGGTGACTCATGGCACAGCTTGCTTCCAGCACGTCCAAGTCCCTCAAACCCAGCGCTTTCGTGGCACTGGCGGTAACAAACACGCTCAGAAATTTCCCTGAAATGCTGCATGGAGGTTGTTTTGAAGGCCAAGCCTTTGTTTTCGCAGTCTGCGCTGCTTTTAACCTTTTCTGTTTCGAATATGCTTCGCTCCCAGCTCTCTCTGGGGGATCAGCTCAGAGTTTGGGTTTGGCAGGGTGGAGGGAAGGATGGGTTTGCAAAGTGATGGTGGTTTCAGCATGTGTCGTGTCCTGCATCCTCACCAACATGGGTTTGGGGCAGGTGTGTGTGAATCACCTAGAGAGGACATTCTCCCTCTCTCTCTCTTTCTCTCTCTCTCCAAATTTTGGTCCTGGCTCCTGCTGATGGCAGCACCCAACTGGCTGCTGGAGTGCAGAGACCTGTGAGGCTCACCTCAGCTGGGGGAATTTGGTCTGTCCAGCCTTGAGAAGAGAAAAGAAAGAGGAAACTAAGAGGAAACCTCATTGCAGCCTTCAGCTTCTTCATGGGGGGAAGAGGAGAAGCAGACATTGATCCCTTTTCTCTGGTGGTCTGTTACAGGAGCCAGGGAATGGCCTGGAATGTCAGGGGAGGTCTGGGCTGGGTATCAGGGTGCTGGGGGCTGAACAGGCTCCCCAGAGATGTGGTCACAGCCAGAGGCTGACAGAGCTCCAGGGTGTTTGAGCAATGCTCTCAGGCACAGGGTGAGACTCTCAGGGATGTTCCTGTGCAGGGCCAGGAGCTGGACTCCTGTGGGTCCCTTCCAGCTCAGCTCATTCTGAGATTCTGTGATTCCTCTGTGATTCCTCTGAGCACAGTTTGGTCACCTCTGTTTGACCCTCAGGTGTCCCTGTGGTGGTACCAGACCTTCAGACTCACCAAATATCAAAGCAAAGCACAACCCTGAGGATGCAGGTCAATGCTGGGGTTTAAACCATCTGCAGATCTTGGTTTCTGGTAGAAAATTTGAATCTTGAAGTGCTCAAGGACTCCACAGCCCCAGGCTGCTTCTGCTCTGGTGACACTGGGGTGTTGTGACAGCACAGATTTTAGTGGTGCCAGCTGCCTGGCCACTTTGGTGGTGGCTGGTCATGTGTGCTGGCCAGGTGCCACTGGTCAGGACAAACTCTGATCATCCCTGTTCCTCTTGATCCTCATTTTCAAAAATCCAGTACCTCTTTCATGTCCAAATTTTTGTCAGTCCTCCTGCTTGTTCCTTTATATATATATATATATTTTTATATATATATATATATATGTATGTATATATGTATGTATATATATATGTGTGTGTGTGTATGTGTGTGTATATATATGTGTATATATATATGTATATATATATGTATATATATGTGTATATATATGTATACATGTATATATATGTATGTTCCTGCTTATTTGAGAGCATCTTTAAAGATGTCATTTGTAAATGATGGAGGCTGAAGGGTCACTGTGGAATAAAAAAGCTCCAGGTGTATGGGAGTGGAAGGCTTTTCCTTGCCTCCTCACATGGAACATCTCATGGCTGCTTCACCCAGCCAAATATCAATGACCTGCATCTGCTCAGGGGGGAGTTCCAGTCTGGTGGCACTGCCACTTCCCCCTCTGACACTCCAGCCAGGAATACCCACTGTCATGTCCCTGCACAACATCCTCTCCTCAGCTGCCTGAAGCCTTTAAAACCAACAGAAAGGAGAGAGACCTGGGAGGAGGTGGAAGTGCTCATGACTGAGGGCTGGAAAATCCACCTGTAATTTTGGGTGCTCTCAGCGTGATGCCTTGGGTTCAGCATCTTCAAACATGACTCAGACATCACTGTCTGAGTCACCTTGAAATGGGGCAGGATGTGGGAAGTAAAAACCAGCAGGCATCATGGAAACCTCTGAGTCAAGCAGGTCTGCAGCAGCCCTGGGAGGGAGTTTGGGATAGGGAGGACTCATTCCTCTCCAATGGAAATGTCCTGGAGGGGCTGGGGGTGGATGCTCCAGGAAAATGGGGCACCCCTCCCTTTTCTCAGGTGGCAGCAGGTACCCAACAGCTCCAGCAACATCAGAAATGCTGAGCTTTACCAAAACATCCTTTTTTTTTTGGTGCCAAAAATATCCTTTTGGCTGTGCTGGCAGAGTTTTCCTCTTGACTTGCAGCACATTCAGCTGGTCAGGGCAGTCTCCAGCTGTGCCACCACCTCTCCCACGTTCCCTTCCGAGGCACAGCACACCTTAACAGGCTCTGTTTGCTTTTTGCTGTCCACCTCCCGTGTTTTTGTTATATTTAGAGCCCATTTTTTGGCTGAGCTGCCCCCTTGTTGGGGCTGGCTGGCTGATGCTCAGGGTTTTACACCCTGCCCTCAAACAGTGGGAGCTGCCCAGGTGGGTGGGAGCTGGCCAGATGTGCCAGCCTTGGGTTTTGGCAGTGGGGGAAATGAAATGCCTGTCCTTCCTGCCAGCTCCCCTGTGGCAGCCTGGTGAGCTCAGATCATCCTGGGACCATCAAAAAGCAGTTTTGTCCTCAGGTCCCAGGTCTGAAGTGTTTGAGGTATAGCCCCACTGGATGGAAATTCAATCCCCCATGGAAGGAGAGTTTTTTAATTTATTCTGCTTGGCACAGGGAGGTTGAATGAGCTGCCTGCAGTGAAACAGAGCTCTGGACCAGGGATCTTGCTGCTGGCCCCAGATTTCTGTATCACAGCCCCATCCCCATCCCTTTTTGTCACTGTAAAAGTCCATGGGATCAGGGACAGGTTGGTGCCACAGCACTGGGCATCATGGAGGGTTTTGCAGCAACTGCAGCTCAGTCCTGATCCTCTGGCTTCTTTGTGCTTCTCCAGAAGGATGTGATTAATTCCTCACTGGAGGAACAAAGCACCTCGCCTGAATATGCTGAACTTTATTAATGTCCCCAAAATTATAAAGGCAAAAGAAAAGAGGAGGTAATCTGAAGAATGTTTGACCATGAGCCCATTTGTGTTTTGAAATGACACAATGTGTGTGTTTTATGATAGCTGCAACCACTTTGTGTGGAGATAAGAGATTTAACATAATGGAGATTTAACATTTTTTTCTTCGCCGTCATTTAGGAATAAAAGAAGCCAACATACCATTGCTGAAACACATAAACAAAGTGGCCTTTTATATCTCTTACTTAAAACTTTGCCTGTTCCAAATGTGTTTTTACTGAATGGCTGGTGGGTTTGGGGTTTTTTTTTGGTTTTTTTTTTTCTTCTTTTTTTAAGTAGCAGAAACATTGGTCAATTTTAAAACAGTTCCCTACAGCTTCCCAGGTAAATAAATTAGAAGTTAGAGCTGGTTTAGTAGCCACTTCCTGCCACGGAGGCCAAACAGGATTCATTCCCTTTTTTCTCTGTCACGCAAGGAGCAGGCAGGGAGCACACAGGTTATGACTAGGAGAGTGTTTCAACCTCCTCTCTATTTAATTAGTCATATAATTAACACTTTCTAAAAGCAGGTAATTTTTTCCAAGCCCTTGTAAACTCCTAACCACTTCATTGAGCTGTTACTACTTTCAAAAAGGCTGCTGCAGAAAATGCTGGTGTTTCCCAGCCTTGGACACTTTTCTCTCAACCATAACACAGGGATTGCACAGTTGTGGACAAAATCTGTACCAAAAAAAAAGCCAATTTATTCCCTCTGTCTCTCCTAATGATGTGGTTGTCTTATAACAGGTGAAAGACATAAACTTTGAGTAATAAATAGAAAAAACAGTGAGGCAAGACTGATCTTAAGGTAGCAGGGAGGAAAATATGAGAATTCTGGAAAACTTGATGTGAAGAATGACTGCTTGTGAGACTTCTTGCTGGCACATAGGCAGGGGATGTCCCTGCAGCTGTAACTACATCCCCTTCCCTCCCTCAGTGCTCAATCCCAGGAGCTGGGTGTTGGCCAGGATCAGCCTGACTCGTGCAGATCCCGAGGGACAAAGGAGCAGCAGAATCCCTGGCAGGGTGAGAAGCAGCTGGGTGGGATGTGAGGTGAGATGTGATGTCCCCACTGACCCTTGCTGGTGAGAAACCACCTGCAGGCTGGGCCATGAACCACATCCCTGGGGTGATCCAGACCTGCAAAAAGTGCTATAATCTCCCCAAATTCCAATTTTTTTTTTGTAACCAGCATCATTTAATGTAGTTGTAGCAAGGACAAACCACACAGGATTCACAAGACAGCCTCTGTCAGGAATTTAAGGTTGTGTCTGCAAAGTAAAAAGTGATGCTGTGCAAAGATGTTCATGCTAACACTACATGATGTACCACAGTTATAAGAAACACAAAATAGCCATATTAGTGGTTATCTGATGTGTAAGTATCAGTGAATGTAAGGAGCAAGGATATATTACTTTAGTGAATATAGTGAAGTGCTGGGCTATATATATATATATAAAAAATATAAATATAAATATATATAATATATAAAAATAGATAAATATATACATTTATACATATATAAGTATATGAAAATATATAAATAAAATATATTTAAATAATATATAAATATATATAAAATACTTATAATATTATAATAATATTATAATAATTTTATAATAATTTATAATTTATAATAATTTATAATAATTTTTATAATTTTAATATTTATAATATTCAATATATAAAATATATATTTATATATTTTTATAATTTTTATAATTTTTTATAATTTTTAATATATTTTAAATAAATTTTTATAAATATATATATTTATATATAAATATATATAAATATAAATATATATAAATACATATATATATTACTTTAATGAAGTGCTGAGTTGACACAATACTCATGTTTTCCTAATTACTCTTAACTGCATTAGAAAAAACAGAAAGTCCTCCAAGCAGCTATCAGAAATGCTCAGAAGGATACTCTGCAATGGGGAAAATACCTGAGGAGAAAGCTGTAGTTGTCTAGTGCAGTTTGTACCCTGAGTTAGGGTGAAGTGATCTTGGAGGACAAAGCTCAGCCATGAGCAGCTCACAATGGGAAGATCTCACCCCAGCTCCCTGCTGGTGGACAAAAGCCTTAAGAGAGCTACACTTGAGCCCAAAAAATTCCCTTAACCCAAGGCACCATTTTCCCCTTGGGAACTCTCTCAGGTCCAAAAGCAGGGAGTAAATGGGGAATAACCCCAATTATTCTTCCTTCATCCCAAAATTGTCAGTGTGAGACGCAAAGCCACGAGAGCTTTTCTGTGCCAGCAGAAGGAGGAGGCCCTGCAGGGCTGGGGCAGGGGAGCAGGACCATGGCTGTGGGCAGAGCCTGGCCGTGCAGCTGGCTCTGATCAAAGCCTGGCAGCGCTCCCCGTGCCCGACAGCCCTGGTTACATTATCCCCCAGGGAATGCATTTCCTAACCTGGCTCTGGCTCCCATCTCCCCGGGAAGCATCGCTGCCCCTGGGGGCTGGGGAGGATGGGGAAGGGCAGCCAGCCCCTTCCTGGGGATGGGCTCCCCTTGTGGGTGCAGCCCCTGGGGAGTGTGGGGGCTCTGCAGAGCATTTGTGCTGTCCTGGCAAAGGGAAATGCTCCCAACAGAGCCATGGGAAACTCCCTCCCCCTGGAGTTCTTGGCTGTTCTGCTGTCCCTGACCCCAGAGTGGTGGAGTCACAAGATGAATGCTCCTGCTCACAGGGTTTTCTCTGTGAGTTCTCAGAGTTTTCCCTTTTTCTTCTTCATAGAATCGTAAAATCCTAGGATGGTTAAGGTAAGGGACCTTAAAGAGCGTTTAGTTCCACTCACTTGCCATGGGCAGTGACACCTTCTATAGACCAGGTTGTTCCAAACCCCATCCAACCTCTCCCTGAGATTCTCCTGGGGCAGCCACAGCTTCTCTGGGCACCCTGTGCCAGGGCCTCCCCACCCTCACAGGGAACAATTTCTCCCCAGTGTCCCATCTAACCCTGCCCTCTGCCAATGGAAGCCATTCCCCCTTGCCCTGTCCCTCCATCCCTCTTCCAAAGTCCCTCTCAATGCCTCTTGCAGCCCCTTCAAGTACTGAAGGGCCACAAAAATTCACCCTGGAACTTCCTTTTGTCCAGGCTGAACAATCTCAATTCCCCCCAATTTTTCTCACAGGAGAGGCACTCCATCCCTCTGATCATCTTTGTGGCATCCTCTGGACTCGCTTCTTCTCTGTGTACAGGGGTCATTGTGGCACTGGGAGGTTGCTGAGCACCAGGGACTGGGTCCAGGGATGTTTGCTGAGATTTTGGCCACTTGTCTCAGTGTCCTCACCACCCCAGGACACAGCACCACTGCCTAAGAGCAGCTGTGGGGTATGAATCCCAGCAGCACTATCCCAAAGCACCCGCAGGCCCTTGGGATGAGAAATAAGCTGCAGTGTTTTCATCTCTGGTCAGGAGTTTTGGGGAGTTACAACAAAGCCCAGGGCACAGGCTGGATCTGCTGATGGAGGGGCAGTCTGGTCTCTTGGAGATGAAAGAAAATTGTGGAGATCCAGGGAATGGTGTGGGATTATGTTGGCTTTGGAGTGGTGGGAAATGGGGTGCAAGAGGGATCTTGGGGCTGTTCTGGTGCAGCTTGAGGGTGTCCACCTCTGCCCATATTTGGTGCTTTTTTACACTTGTTTTACTTGTTTTTTTACTGGAAGTTATTAGGGTTATTCAGGTTCTAGAAGGACTCCAAAGCTCTGTCAAAGATCAGGAGCAGTCTGGAATATTATGATGGGAAATGGTCCCTTGGTCACTCATCTCAGGGTGAAAATTAAGTAATATTATGTGGTTAAATTCTCTCCAGCTCAATTTTAGAGGGAAAAACAATTGCAGGGTGGCTGGTTGGTCCTGTGTCCTGAATTTGCTGTGTGTAGTGGACCCACTCATTATTAGTGGGTGACATGGTGCCTCAGAGCAGGGCTGAAAGTCCCTGCACATCCCCAGGAGGGGTATCTGCCATTGCTTCTCACTCCTGAAAACTGTCACCTTTACTTTGCAGGACGTCATCCATCGAATTTCCTCGCACTCCTTGGAATGTGCTAAGTAATCAAAAGGAGCAGCTGACAAAATAAATGAGGAAAGGGTGTTTTTTATGGGGACGTCGCCCAAAGGGCAGGGCGGGCCATTTGGGATGTGCAGCTTCTGCCCTTCAGGGGTGGTGCAGTTCAGGTCCATGGGGCAGCTGGCACAAAGGGTCACCAGACATGGTCCCTCTGTTCTTGGCTTTGTTTGGTGCTACCTGTCTGCTTTCTTAATTAGCCATAGTCCTGCTACCTCTCCTTGCAGACATGATGCAAAATAAATGACCTAAGAATTCCCCCCAGAGCATGGCTCATTAGAGATGGACCAAACACCAGGAAACACTCGAGAAGGGCTGGTCAGAGCCCGTCATGAGGTGAGCTAAATGATCTAGCAGCCCCTTTCCCTTCACAGGGTGCAGGGCTGGGGTCTGGGTCACACACCAGAGGTTCCCTGGCTCACACCCTACAGCCATGCAGCTCCGAGCCCACAGCCCTTCCCAGTTATTCCGCAATCCTCACGAACATATGGCTCTAGCAGTTGTCAAAAAATGTTGGACAGGGGCTTTGTGGTCAGCTTGATCTGTCCCATCTGGTCATCTGATCTCTTTGTTCTCTGGACTCCCATCCCTCCACTCGCTGTGGAGATAATTTGAGTAATGCTTCCCTTGTTTTTTTCGTTTTGCTGTGTCGTTGTTTTCCCTGCTAGGAAGTGCAGTCTTCTCCTCCTTGGCTTGGGGGATAAAAATGGTATGGCTTGACCCTGACTGCCTGGAGAGATTTGTTTAGTCTTTCCTGTGCTGTAAAGCACACAGTGTGTGCAGCACAGCAAACCTGTCCAAGTTCAGCGGGAAAATTTGCATTGGGGATGCCAGAAGAGATGAGAAATATCATGCTCTGACCTGGAGATTTTGATTTTCACCCAGGTGAGGTGTGGTGGGAGGTTTGTACCTTCATTTCTACAAACCACCCTGAGCTGTGGGTTTCTTGGAGCTGCGCTCTTCATTCTTGATGTGTCCAGCACCTTGCACTGACTGGAGAAGAGATGAGGAGTCCCTGGAGGTCATGTCCATTGCAGTTCCTCTCTCTCTTTTATCAGACTCTGCTCTCCCAGACCCAGCTTTGGCTGAACCCCATGAACTTCCCCTCCATCCCCGTGCTCTTCCCCCTCCCCTCCAGCGCGTTTGCCGCTGTGAACTTCCCGTGCCCGACCCGCGAGTGTCCCCGAGAGGTGTGATCCCAGCCGTGGCAGGAATGGCTGCAGCCACAGGAAGGAGATGGCTGACCCACCCCTGGCTCCCTCCCAGCCTTCCTAATCAGGGCAGGAATGGCTCTGGATGAGCCCGTGGCCGCTTGGCTGTGCTTCCTTTGCGAGCCATCTGCGTGGGTCGCGCCGGGCACAGCCCGCCCCGTGCCCGTGTGCATCAGCATCTCTCACACCTCTGGCACCAGCTGGGAGGAAGAGGAGGATGATACACAGACTGAGGAAGGGTGCAAGGTGGGCCAGCCACTGCTGTTCATACCTTGCTGAATGGAAACAGGATTTTTCTGGGAAAGGCAACTCCTCTGTCAGTGCTGAGGATATTTTGGGGTGTCCATCATGCCAAGCAGTGCTTGTTTCTTGGTGTGGGTTTGGAGATTTGTGGTCAAATGGAATCTGCTCTCGTCTGCTTGATGTTGTACGAGTGATCAAAAAGGAGGCAAGACCTGACCTTATAAACAGGGGAGTCTCATGAAGACACGCAGGACAAGCAGGAATGTCTTGGTGACTGTGAGGATGGTGATGCCCTGGTACAGAGAAGCTGTAGTTGCCCCAAATCCCTGGGAGTGTTCCAGGCCAGGCTGGACAGGGCTTGGAGCAACCTGGGATAATGGAAGGTGTCCCTGCCCATGGCAGGGGTGGGATGAGATGGGCTTTAAGGTCCCTTCCAACCCAAACCACTCAAATGTGATTCTGTGATCTCCTTTCCCATGAGATCCTGACCACGACAGCATGGAGCAGGCTCAGAGGGATGTGCCTCTGTGGCAGCAAAAGCTCTCCTCAGTGCTTACAAACCCCTCTGGCTGGGGTTCACCCCTCATCCTGGTGCTGCTGTGCTGGGAGGCTCCAGCACAGTGCCCGTGGGTCGCTCAGGGCTCAGTGCATCCTGCAGAACCAGGGCAGGTCCTGGTACCAAAGGCTGCTGCCCTCCCAAAACCAGCAGGGCAGTCGGGGGGACTCCAACTGGAATAAGGCAAACAGGATTTAACCTTTGCTACGGCGTGTCCCAGCCAAGAGCTATTGTTAACAAGCTTGGCCACCGTCCATTTGGCCTGGATGGTTCGAAGAGCCGAGAGTAAATAATCTGACATTCGAAAGAAGTTAATATTTACAAAATTGGAGGCCTGCTCCTGCTGCCATTGTTGTAGGGGAAAAGGGTTTTGCTGTGGGCTTCACCTTTGGAGGAGCAGGGCCCTGCAACAGAAAGCATTGCAAAGTAGAGCAGCTAAAAATCCTGTAAGCAGATTTGACACCCTGCCCTGCAAATACAATGGCAGCTACTGTTAGAGCAGGGCCTGGAAAAAAGCCCCACTGAAAATATCCCCTTTGCACCTCCATGCAGGTCTGTGGAATGCCATTTCTTTATTTGCCTTAGTATTTTCCCTAATAATTTAAGTTGACACCTCCACGGTGGCATTTCTTAAATATTAAAAGAAAAAAATAAAAAATTAAAAAGTGGCTCCCATATTTCTCCTCTTCGTGAGTGGACTTTTTATCATCATATTCCATGATCTTTCCAGCTCTTCCACAAAGACAGAGGCACTGTGAGTATCCAATAATCCCATTCTCTCCATGAATGCTGCCAGTTCCATATGGATGTAGGTTTGGCAGCCCTGGCTCACAATGAGGAACTTCATTGATGGATCAAGCCAATGCCTGAGGATAACTCCGAGCTATCACGGAAGTCAGAGCTGGAAAACACCAGCAGGTTCTTCCAGCCTGTCTCCTTGCCAGTGCAGTGCTCTTCATTATTTCTCATCAGAAAGGAGATCCAGTTCCCTGGATATTTGGTTTAGCTTGGACACATCTGCTAAGGTCTGCAGATTTCAGTCCAAAAACAAGAGTTATTTATTCAGTTACATTTTCAAGTATTTTGGGAACTTTCTGCCAGAGTGTCCTTTGGTTTTGTTTCCTGTGCTTCCAAGATGTCTATTTAAGCAATTTTGTATGCACCTGTAGTTCAGAGCCCTGCATATTTATTTTAAGGAAAAAGGTGTAGGGGATGAATGTCTCATTAGCACTACTTTAATCACTTAATTTTGGAAGGCAGCTGCCAAGCTCTGAGCTGGAGCATTGTGAGCAAGTTTTTCAGGGGATTTTATTTCTCCTGGAGTTTTCTTGGCAGGGACAGGTTGCAAGAATTGGTAGCTGAGTGGGTAGTGGAATTATAATCCAAAAATTATCCATTGGAATGTCCAGGTAACCACAGGCACAGATAGCAGAGCTGTTTCCACATGCAGACACAGAAAATTTCAGCTACTTCTGCAAGGGTGGTGACCAAGGAGCTTCCAAGGATGCCATACAAAAAGTATCCTAATAATGTTTTTACACACATGAAGTAAGTTGGCTCAAGGGAAACCCAGGACAAGAGTTTGTGGCATCAAAAATGGTGCCTCTATGCTGAGATATATATCTATTATATTATATATATAATATAATATATATAGTAGATAATATATAAAATATAACATGCAATAGGTAGTTTATTATAGATATAAATTTTATATATATATATAAAAATTATATTTGTAAACATTGCTTAGAAACCTTTTAAAAAATATTTAATAGAGCTTTTAGAGCAGAGTTCCAGACACCACTAAATTAATATTGCTGCTGTGCCTCTTGGGTGGTGTTAGCAAGGTTAATGGATGAACTATAACCTTTAAATTAAGTACAGGTGCAAAAGCAGATTTGATAAGCACCACCCATGAGGTGGAAGGTAAAGGTGAAAAGCAAAAATAACAATGCATTGAACGTGTTGCTTTGCCTCTGTCCAATGAAGCAGAGCAGAAGGAGCAAAGTAGGTTTTTTAATAGTCAGAAAATTACAGATAAAAATTGAGATTTGATATTGATTTGATATTTGATCACTGTGAAGAATCATCTGATAGTTTGCTGTTGCTGATTTTGTCTGGGTGAACACTGAGGCACTGGAAGAGGTTGCCCAGAGAAGATGTGGGTGCCCCTGGAACCCTGGAAATGTCCAAGGCCAGGCTTGGGGCAGACTGGGACAGTGAAACTCCTCAGAGTAGATGAGCTGGAACAAGATCTTCAAGTTCCCTTTCAATTCTGTGATTTTTCCAACTTCAGATTTATCAGTGATTTATTTCAGAGGTTGATATTGCAACATGGCACACCAGAAATCTGAGATTTTAGCAAGGATAACCGAGCCAGTTGTATTCAAACCTGCCCCAACAAGGTGAAGCCTGAACTAGGAGTTGGGCACAGCCAAGAACTGCAGGTGGTTTCTGACCAGGGTTTGTATCCTGATGACCAAATATTAAGGGAGCCTCCACAGATGTAGGAATTATTTAGGTCTAGTCTTGTTTCCAGAAGTTTTGAAGGCATCCATCTGCCTGAGCAAGTCACTGGTTGGTTTTTGGGAGAAATAACTGGTGTTTTAGGGTAAGAGCAAAATGAAGTGCAGGATTCCAAGGCAACTCTGGGAAAAGTAAATGCACAGCTTTTGTTACAGTTTTGTTATACTGTAAAATCTCATGCACTAACTATTGATTATTCTTTGAGTCAGCTGACAGATATAACATTATTTATGGAACATGGAATCTGTATTTATTAGCTGTTTATTCCTGTTAAAAAAACCCCAAAGAAAGTAACAACAGTCCACAAGTACCCAGCAATGGATTTGGCACATGAAATCAGCTTTATTCTTCTTTTATTCTTCTCTCCTTTGCTCATCCTCCCTGTTAGTTGATATATCATTAATCCATCCTGGGAGGGAGAAAGTGGAGCTGCACACACTTAACCAAAGGACAAGAAGCTGCAGTCCATGAGAAAAGAAACAGCCAGAAGAGATGGTGGAAAGCCCTTGCTCAAGCAGCCTGTACTGTGTCCAAATTATGTAATGGGTGTCCCTTAAAATTAAAATTAAAAGTAGTGGTTGACCCAAAAGCCAGGAAATTATTCCCAAGTGGAGCCATACTTGGGTGCAACCATTTCAAAGCATGGTGTTTCAGCTGCCCTGGGTGCTTTTGTACTGTCTCCTATTTTGTGTTGAATTCAGAGTCAAGACACAAATCCTCCTGCCTTTGCAGAGCAGATGTTCCATGAAAATGCTGTGTGGAGGGGTGTGATGAGTGCAGGCCTTTCCTATTCTGCACTGTCTGTGGTACTTCTGCTATTTTATTTTTTATTTTATTTTATTTTATTTTAATAGCTGCAGAGACAAAGACTGAGGAAGCAACACTAAGAAATAACATCTCCATGGGCATGGGAATGGGGCTGTAGTTATGATGATCTCCATATTGAAGAAAAGCAAAGCAAATTTAGGGAGAGGTGATATGTAGAAAAATTTCTATATTTTTTCAAATAGTTGTTAAAAAAACAGCTGAGCTTTGAGAAGACAAACCTTTCCTTGGAGCCTCTATGTGTGATTATGTGCTTTGTCATTTACATGTGCAAACACCATAATGCTTTTAAATTTTACCAAAATAATTCTAAGTCTTATCTGAGGCAACTGCATTTGAAAGCAGTGAAAATGTTAATGCTAACAACATTTTTTTTTGGTTCTCTAAATTCCTATCCTTAATTTAATATAATACACTGCTGTTTTAAAGGGATATTAATATTCTTTTCAAAGTGTTTGGGACTTTTACATAATTTAAAAAATATTTGCAGCTGTTTTGAATGTATCTGCAAGTACTGATAGACAAAAGGCATGGATATCCATAAGAACGTTGTCATAATACATTCCATATTAACGTAAGCAAAAAAGAATGTTTGCTCAGGAATACCAAAAAAGGTGATTGGAAGACCCACTTCTGTGGCCTTAACATCTTCCTGCTAAACAAGTTACACTCATTTTTTTTTTTCTGCATTCTTAATTGGTTACTTGCATCTGCCTTTTAGAATTAGCAGCTTTTTTGCATTTGGATCATCCATAGAGCTGAGCTGGGGCCGTTTGTTTTAGATTTCCAGAAGTGATTTATTTGTACTGTAATGGGATGGAATCATACAGTGTTTCCCATTTGTTTTCAGCCTTAGTTCAGAGTGTAGCTTAAGCTCCCATAGTATATCTGGGAGTGCTGATTCCACTCTCATGTCCAAGGACCACAAATCTTTTCTTCCACACTGTTTGCACTTTTCTCTCACTGCATAAAAATCGAGGTCCCAGGGTCAATATTACATTAGGGGGAAAAGATTATCTCGGAGGCTGAAAAATTTTGCTGCTGGCTAAATCACTGAAGGATGGAGTGTGAATGTGTGCTGTAGTAATGAACAGCAAAAAAATTAAAAGATCTTCTCACATTAATTTATTTTTCCCTCCATGCCCTGCATTATATTAGAACTCCTGACAGAGGATGGGATCTTCCTGGGCATAGGCACACAACTAGAACCTCTTTGGAAAGGGATATCCACTAAAGTTACTTTATTTTCCTTCTTTTCAAATCATTGGGGTGCTCCATAGCTGAAGAAGATAGCAGTCTTTTCTTATAATAACTGACAATTGTGGAAACCCAGAAAAAGAGGGTAGATGAGACCTCATGGAGCTGTGTTGTCAACCCCTCTTCCCACAGTAGGATTGGCTATAAAAAGAGACTTCTGCTGCTTTTCATCTTCTTTTCTTCCAGCCTTTACATTAAAAAAAAAAAAAAACAAAAAACAAAAAAAAACCACAGCAGCAGACCAACAACGAATAATAGAGGGGGAAAAGGGAAGCAACAATTTTTATGACACACTCAGAGCTGCTTATGGCTGTGTTTGAGGGCACTTCTGTGTCCACAGTGCTTTATGGCCATTTTTGATCAGTTATTGCACAGATCTGGGCTTGTAATGAATGGACTGTCCCTCTCACTGTGATAATGGAACATGAGAGTATAAAAACTTTGAAGTGCAGGAGGCAGCTGAAAAGAAAACAATAAACTATGTATATGAGACTGGCTTGTTGCTTGGTGATTAAGAGATGAGGACCCCGTAGGTCAGCTCCCTATAGGTACAAACAGATGTTTGCACTGTTTCACAGCTGCTAAATATGATATAAATCCAAAGAATTTCTCATGTTTTTATAAAGTTTAAAAAAAAATACCCAGACAGCAAATTTTTGGTCATTCAGATACTCTTACCAAATGACATCTGGTTTCTGTACTGCTTATTTAAGCAATCCTTAAAAAAATGTTTGCCAAGGGGAATAACTCAAACCTTTTAGTTCTCCACCATATATAACTGTACAGTTTAGATTACAATGTAGCATGCAGAGTTTATTATAAGCAATGCAGTTCTTCATTTCTTAGCTAGCAAGTATTACTTTAAAGAAAATAGGATAAATATTATGTAATTAGTTCAGGGAAATTCATGTATAGTTACATTTCAGAGTACCCGAGTTTCAGATCCAAACGATGACAAAGAAAATGAATTGTTTCCATATGTTAGGAGATAGCCCCAGTTATGAGCAGAGAGCTGAGGCATAAAAATGCAATGGGGCTCCCATTAAATGAAAAGACACCACTGCAGTGAGTGGAGAATTGGGGTGGGGAGGTGCTCTGAAGGCACCACAGCTGCTGTTGGGACCAAAGGAGAAGGAGAAATGGGTGCTTTCAACAGCAGGACATCCTCAAGTCTTGGGCTCTGATGCCTAATGAAATGTGAATTTTTTTCCACACATCCCTATTTGAAAATTTGTGAGGTCTCTCTGGGCTCTCTGAGGTGTCAGAAAGGGTTGTGTCCACACTGTTGTCCATTCCTTCAAGGGAAAATGAGTCTGCCACTCCTACCTGGCCACCAACAAGAGCACAAAGAATATGGGAACTTAATACCCTCAAGACCCCAGTCCCTCTGCCAAAATTGGTTGAAATTGGCTATTGGGCTCCAAAGTTATTTTCTTTGGGACTGAGAGGGGATAGACAGGCTCACTCTTAAGGGAACATAATTGCCTGCATCTCGTGTCTGTTGGAAGCCAAGCTGAAAATCTCCGTATTAAATTTATCATATAAATTATATATGCATGCATTTTACAGGGGAAGATTTATGGCCTTCAATATCTAAGCATTTTATGCTTTTGAAGTAATGCATACTTTGATCCAACAAATACTTACACTTTCAAGTTGCCCAGGGTACTGAGGGTTCAATAATGCTGCTTATTTTGAGAAAGATAAATCCCAAAGAGCTGAAGGGCCATAGCTGGGCTGTGATCTATGTGTTTTCTTTGTGGTCTTCTCTGCCATTTGCTGTTTCAAAGGATTAAGGCTTGAAAGGGTGTATTGCTCATTAGGACCTCTGAGTGCTGCATATTGACTCAGTGACTCCCAGCCTTTTTGAACTGGTGGATGTGCAACTTTCCCCAGTTCTTTTGAATCTAACAAGCATGTTTTTCTTCATTTCTTTTCACAAGCCTGTCTGTTAGTCCTCAGACAGAAATTTGCACGTCCACAGTGTCTATAACATTAAATTTATCTGTATCTGTGGTCTTTCTTGAGGTGCCTGGCAATCAACAGCTTTCTTCCCTCTCTTTGTCGAGCAATTCCAGTGTCACAATTATCATGAATCATCCATTTTGTATATATCCCAATGACTGGTTGGGTTTATTTTCACATGAATACACACATCCCATAGTACTGCTTGGTAGCTAGAAGCAAAATGTGGTCATATGTTCTGCTGTAATGACATGATTGCATTTTTGTCTGCACTTTTTTGCTCTTCTTGATTTGGTCTGTCGCCACCATTGTGAGATGCACTGGACTAATTGCCCATCAGATGACAGGGAAACGTGCAAGTCCTTGAAAGTGGAGGCTGGTTGGTGAGGACAAGAATGGAACCAGTAGAGAGTTTATTCTCCTTTTTAAGCTCCTGCAAAAGGACGTGCTGTATTAGAGACCTTCTTTTGAGGCTCAGGGCTATTAATTTTGTTCCACATTTGAGCAACACACTGAGATCCTGCTCCAGGGCACACAAGCCAAACACTGCTGCAGTGCAAGTATTGCTGCAGTTGTAATTAGTGGTAATAACAACTATTGTGGGAGCAGTCCTAAAAAAAATATTAATAGCAGGACTGGTTTAGTCACAATGGTTCCTCATGCCTGTGGTGGCTTCAGCCTTCCCTTTTCTGAAGCTCAGCTTTCATTTTATTGCCTGTCTTATCAGACTGGATGTTGCCCAAACTGGTACATTTGAAGGGTATTTTCCTGTCAAATAAACAACAAACCCCAGTGGTTAATTTGTATTATTCCTCTCCACTCTTTCTCCAGCCAAAACACTGATTTACTCCTCCTGCCACAGTCCCACAACTTCCTGTTTAGTAGGAAACTTGATTAACTTGTTGGCTCCATCAGTCTTGAAGGTCTTGCTTTTATTAGGAAGAAAATTGTTTGTTCTGCTTGCACAAGATTTTGCTGGGAACGATTGTTCACAGTCAGGTGCTTCAGGCACAGCGTTTGACTGGAGTTAACTGGGAGCAAACCAGCACAGGGACAGTTCCTGGTGAAGATGTGGTGCTTCAACACTGTCTCAGGTGTTACAAGCTGAGATGAACTGGGTTTGTAACTGGATGTGCCCAACTGTGAGCACCAGGCTTGCCCAAGTTTTTAAGAAAGGTTTGAGCATGTTGCAATATGTGACCATTGAGAGGTTTTTAAAGTTTTTAGGGTTTGGGTTTTTTTTTTTTTTTGGGTTTTTTTTTTTTTTTTTTTTTTTTGTTGTTGTTGTTGTTGTTGTGATTTAAATGAGCAGTCTAATTCTTGCAGGTGGGGACAAATTAATCTTACAGTTGTGTCTTGGCCTCTGTTGATCCTGTGAAGCTCCAGCCAAGCACCCAGAGGGGTTGACAAGATTTTTTTCACTCCTGGTTTTCTTTCCTGCTTGGTGTGTAGCGATGTGCTCTGGCAAGAGGCTGGGGGTACTGACAGTGTTTGGCACAGAGGAGGAAATCAATAGCTTCACACTTGCTGAGAGTAGGTCTGGTTCCCCAGGCTTCAAACCAGAGACCTGCATTTGATGGAAGAACTATTTCTGAGTTTTGTAGGTCTCGAGAACATTTTACCTTACAGTCATGTTGTCATCATATAAAAAAGTTGATTTTTTAAAGAATTACTGGAAGGTTCTGCTTAATTTTTTAAAAAAATCATTTGATGTTGGGATATGCTGGAGAAAAATGCTACAGAAAAAAACCCAAAAGTGGGAAAGAGGACTTTTCAGGTGTGGATTGTTTCCATGTATAGTAATAGACCCAGTAAGAACATTATAAATCCTTAAAATATCGTTCTTCCTGTGAGAAATGCATGTATCTGTGATGGTATAAAATGCTAGTGTTCATTCAGCTCTGTAGTCTTTGGGCATCTGTAGGTAAATACCATTTCCATGCACATTACAGCAAGGTCTAAAGCCTTTAAAATAAAACCAGGCAGAGGTATTATTATTTTGGCAGAAAGTTTTTACACTGAACTCCCTGATGTTTGCAAATATTTCTGCAAGGATAAACATCTCTGGAGAAGTCAGCTCCAAATAAATAAATGTTGCAGCAAAGGAGGAATACCCTGAGTGGGTGTAGTGCAGCTGTTGGGGTTCAGTGGGTGAAATGTGCTGCACATCTTCCCAAAGCTGAGCGATGACAGGCGCTAACGAGAAATGCTCCTTCCTCAATCATCATCATCATCACAGTAGTCTGGAAAGGTGGAGGGGGAACAACCCAAGCTCTTTGGGTTTTAACCTAAATTAGCATCATCAAGGCTCGTCAAGAGTTGTGCTGTGCAGCCAGGCTGTGTTGGAGTCCAGGGCACCCCCCTGACTCCTCTGGGGATGGAAAAACCCTCCTGGCAGCTTCTCAGAGACTCTGGAATGAGACCCAGGTGTCTCAGGGGCTGAATTTAACCCTTTGGGAAAATCTGCCAACATTGCAGGAAGAATTACAAGTCACAAAAATAAGTAAAGTGTAAATTAGAGTATTAGAATGTAGAATAAGTAGATTTTTGGATTGTTGATGATAAGGGCCATGTGGTCAGCATGGAGAATTTAGAGCGTGGTGTGCCACTTCCTTCTTCTTCTCTGTGTCATCCATGTTGGATGACATGCTGGCAGCCACAGATTGGATGGGGACAAAACTGGACAGTGTAATAAGGTTGGACTGTATTGGAAGGTAATTGTAAATATTGAAGACATAGTCTAGAGTATAAAAGAGAGGTCCTGCCTCTTTGGTCATGGTCACCTTGCTGAGCAGACCTGTGTCAGCCTGGCTGGGACACTTTGTAGATAAGATATAATAAACAGCCATGAGAAACAACAGAAGATCGTCTCCTGCAGTGTCTTTCTCCAGCAGCCTCAGAAAAACCCCGAATCAGAAACCACCTACATGTCAGTCCGAGGAGGTCTCACACCATAAAGAGACCCTCGGACTGTGACAGGCTGAAGTGTGGAGTGAATGTGCTGCAATGTGGCTGCTGCCTGCAGGCTGAGTTTGACATTTCTGCTTAATTCACCATGGCCATGCCAGGGGAGAGCAGGCTTCAGACAAATCCCAGTGCTGATATTGCTCTGCACTGCTGCAGAGGCAGCACTGCTAATTAGAGACTATCTCCACATTGGGCTTGGCAGCCAAAATAAACTTCTAGGAGTTGCATGCTGGAGGGCTTTTATCTCCACGGTGGTGGTGGGCTCTTTCCAGCAAGTACAATTGCAAACACACGTGGGGATCAAAGGCATAAACATTTTGGGAGGAGGTTCAGTTGAGGTCCCTCAGCTCTGCATTGGAGGTTTATTTTCCATGTGGCTCTCCAGTGATATTGAGAGGGAAAAGGTGGAGGAAAGGTCAAGAGCCAAGTGTGTAAGAGCATGAGGAAAATGAGGATATTGGTGAAAAGCTGTGAAGGAGTGATATATGGGTATGTTGTGTGTAGATCTTGCAGGCCTGTGTCCCAAAGGAACACCCAGCTTGTTCCAGGACATGTCACCTCACCTGGATCAAAGTGACACCCGACAGAGGTAGGGGGGATGCCCACATTGCTGGGCACAGCAAACTCTCCCTGTTTTCAGCCAAAGGTGGTTTCTGTACCGTGGCTTGCAGGGGACAGCTCCATTTGGGATGGGTTTTCAGGAGAGCCTCAGAGGGAACCTCAATGACATCAAGCAGCAGAGGTCATCCTCCACATCTGCCTTGATTTTTGCTAATGCCTTGAATTTGATGATTGAGTCAGACATCAAAGGAAACACAAGTTTTCAAAATCTTGCGTAGCAGGAGAGCAAAATGCAGCTTTGGATGATAAAACCCAAGACCAACATGGTTCCTGGGCCTCCTGAATCCTGTCAGAAGGAACAAAACCCCAGAGCAGCCCAGCACAGGTCAAAATGAGCAGGTTTATGTGGGGTTTCATTATTTCCCTGTCCCCAGACCCGACTGCAGTGACACCTCTGGAGCTGGGCAGACCTCACCCCACGCCGAATTCCTTTCTGCTGAGGCGTGCCAGCAGCCCACCCCGCACTCCAGATGTTGCTGCTCTCTGAGAAACAAGAGCTTAATAAGCCAGGCTCACCCTTCCTCCTGGGGTGAGCCCAAAGACAGTCAGAGATGGAAAATTGCTGCTCAGTACCATGAACAATGTGCTTGGTCAAAGAGCAGTGCCAGCACTTTGTCTTAATGGAAGAGAAAGCCGAGACGCACAGAGCAAAAATCTGAGCTGGCAGCAGCCAGTGGCTTTAACATACATTGAAAACTATCCATGAAAGAGCACACTTAAACCAAGAGAAAAAGCCCTGAGGTATATTTAGACAAACTGAAAAAGAGCAAGAATCGGTGTGGGAGGGGGAAAGATTCTGTGTGGCTTTCATAGGTTACATTTTTCCCAGTCTGTATTTCACTCAGGTTTCTTTTATTGGCTTATCATGAGCACATGCGCCACAAAAACACACACGTGCACAGGACTGCAAAAATAAATCTCCAGTTTTGCACACACAGGACCTGGATTTGCCATTGCCCAGAGGTGTTGCAGCTCTGCTCCTATAGGATTTGGATAGACCCTGGATATTTTTGTGCTCAACCCTGTGTGTGTTCACATGGTCACTGCTTTTGCTGAGCTGAGTGGCTCTGCTGCTGACTTGTCGTCTTGCTCCCTGCTTTGTTTCCTCCAAAACTTATCAAATAGGAGACTTTTTTTCCTTACCAGAGCCTGAAGAGTCGGGCAATACAAAATCCCCTGTTTTGCTGGTGTAAGGCAGCTCAGAACTGATGTTGTAACCTACCAAAAAACCACACTGGGAAGGTGTCTAAGCCAAGAAGTTCACCTGGGATCTCATGTCCTGCTCTTGCACAACCATCTTCCCAACATCCTGAGCCCTTTTCCCCGCTGGGATGCTCTGGGCTCAGCCCCACTTCAGGTCCCAGCAGAGCTCGAGGCACCACAATGCAGCTCTTGGCCAGGCTGGCAAGAGCTCCTGGAACACTTTGCTGCAGGGAAGTCATCTGACATTGGAATAAATGGAATAAATGGAATAAATGGGCTCCTGCGTGCTGGGATGGTGACCAAGTCCGGAAGGGAGCGCGGGGGACGTGGGGCTGGATCCAGGCATTGTGTCCCTGAGTGTGACACCCCGCAGACACTGGGTGACAGCATCCCTGCAGCCACAGCCTCAGCAGCTACCAGGGCTGGGCTTTCAGTGAGCTGGTACCCAGTGGAAGGCGCTGGAATCCAGCCTGGAATCACCTCCCTCCCATTCCTCCCTGCCTGGAGCTGCAGGAGCCTTTCTGCACCCCCATTCTGCCCAGATCCCCAGGGACCAGCCCTGTGCACATCCCCAGCTCTGCACCAGCCCATAAATCTTGCTGCTGGATGCAGGCAGTGAAATATGAACAAAGGAAACCACCATGCAGAGCGGGGGTAGGGTGGGGAATCGCTCTGGCACCCTCCTTGCTCGGAAAGAAGTGAGAAAACATGGCTTTGTGTTGCTGTTGTTGTACTTGTTGTTTTATGGTTTCTGCAGATGCTTCCAATAAAAGAATTATGAAACTATTCCCATTGGTGGCCTGTCCTCTACCCACAGTAGTGACGGAGAAGTTTGCTGGATTTCCGTCAGCAGAACAATTGGAGTGTGGACTCTACTGCTGCAAATTTAGGAAAGCTCTCCATTTTCTGCCTGCCAAGGAAACAGGTGATTTTTTTCTTTATTATTTTTGGACACCACCAGGTGATGATGAATATCAATTCAAATCTGTGTGTCTTAATACTTCTGTTATTACGATTTTTCCTTCCTGGTCTATGATTTGCTGGTTATGTTTAATAATCAGTGTTAATAATTAGTGTTCTGGGGCTTCAACCACGATCTCTGTCTGCAGTAATTCTTGCAGCCTCCTGGTGTGCTCCAGGGAAAGGGATGAGAGCATGGCACAGCAGTCCCTGGGGAAGGTGTTGAGCGTGGATGTTGAGGGGCTGGATGTTGAGGCTTTCTCAGGAATGAAGCAAAAGTGCTGTCTGTGGTTTGAAGACAGATCCTCATCCAGAGTGAAGGGATTACATTTTATTTAGGAAGTAACCTCTTAAGCAAAGTGGATGACCAGCTAGCAAATGCTGGATGATACATTTAATCCATAAAACACCATTCCTGGACATGACTTTTAGGAAACCAGTCCAGAGTTTGCTGTTTCCAAATGGAGTTTGGGCTTGTAAAACCAACATTTAGGCATGCAATAGCTTTTCTGAGAAATATGACATTTTTTCCCCAGTATTTTCTGCTCTAAATGCACTCTTTTATAAGTGAGATGATGTTTTCCTTCTCTGTTCCCCCTGCCCATGCCTGGCTCTGAGGCTTCCAGTCCTCAGTTATGCTGCTGCAACTTTTTTAATGAGATTGTCCCTGATACAGCAATATCTTGGGTGGTGTGGAGCTCTCAAAGAGCTTGAGCAGCAAGGGCTGTGTCTGCAAAGGAGGGAAAACATCCTGGAAACATCCCAGCTTGGCTCTGGGGCTGGACTGTTGCATGCAGAGCCAGAGATGAGACCTGATCTGTGCTCACTGGGAGAGGAGCAAACATGTGGTGCTTGGGGTTTGTCCCTCCCCATGAGTGCAGGGTGGTCTCCCAGCCTGGCCCAGCATCTGCCCAGCTCTTAGAAGGGCTGAGCCCTAAAATATTCAAAGGGGAGGTAAATAATGAAAAGAAAACCAAATTAAAAAAAAAAAAATAAAAAAAAAAGAGAGGAAGAAGAAAGTCCGGTTGCAGCAGGATCTGAGAGGCTCCTGCTGGAGTGGACATCCAGCAAATGGCTGTTCTTAACATCACAGGGCAGAAATATGAAAAATATGAACTATGTAGCAGGGCTGGATGAAAAGGAGAATGTAATAAGAGTAGGACAAAGAATGTCACATGCTCCAACCGCATCTGAACTTGGCAGCAGCAGCCCAGGGAAGCCCATGTAAATCCTGGGAGCATGTTAAAAGCATTTTCACCCCACAAAGACTGACACGCGTGAAAAGGATCTTTTCAACAATGTCAATCAAGAGCCTGGAGAAATAATTTACTAATACACTGCCTTGCAGGGACACAGGGCTGATGGGAATGGTGTTCACATCTTGGAATGGGAAATCATTGGGGGTGGGTGGGTAACAGGGGCAGAGAGGTGTGAAGCTGTGTGAACAAGCCTGTGTGTCACTGCTGAATTTAAATACAGTGAGCAAAGGGAGAGATTTCATCAAGGGGCAGAAGGAAAACACAACAGCACGAGGAAAGTGCAGGAAAATGAAGCAGAGACAATAAAATGTAACCCCAGACCAAGGGGTGCTGTGGAGAAAACCTAAATGGAAAATGCTCTGGGTATTGTCTAAGTCACATGGAAAGGAAATTATTATCCAGGCAAGAAACCCAGAGCTGGTGTGTGTAAAGGGAAGCAGCTCAGTGCTGCAGCAGGAGTGGGCTAAGATTGGATTCAGGATGGTTCAGGACCTCTCCTGGCTCAGCTGTGCCCAAATCTTCCTCCCAGAGAGGTTCCTCAGCTGAGCCCTGCCTTCTGGAGGCAGCGTGGCCACTGGATGCCTCTCCTTGGCCTGTCCTTTTTGTATGGGACACATGCCAAGATCTGCAAAGACTTAGCTACACTGGTATTTTTTCCCCTTGAAAAAATATACTTTCTAATTTATTGAATTAAGGGATACATGTTATTTTGCATTTAAGGGGATATGGTGAAACCGTAGCATGTTCATTTATTCGTATTTAATTTGGCTATTGAAGAGGGAAATGCTACAATTCTACAATACTACAATGCTACCTTCCTGAAAAAAAAATAATGTGTTGTAGGATACTCATGGACAGGGCAAGGAATTTTAATGTTTTTTCCCCATGTAGGTCCCTATCAGCTCCTGCAAGTTGAAAAACTTCAGTTTTGAAATATTTTATGGAACCACCTTCTCCAAAGTTCTGTGGGGTATGACTTGACAAAGCCAGTGTGTGATCTTGTCTAGGAATGAGGTCAATGCTGCAGGAGGACAGAAATAAAGAGGAAGAGCTGCTCCATCTCTGTGATCACTCCTTTTACTTATGTGGAGTTCTGATAACCCTTAATAATAAGATTATTAATGAGCCATTATATATATATCAGCATATTGAGCCATTCCCTCTTGTCTTGTCCCTGTTCCCTGGAAGCTGAGCCCAATCTGGCTGTCCCCTCCTGGCAGGGAGTTGTGCAGAGCCAGTTCCCCTGAGCCTCCTTTTCTCCAGCCTGAGCCCCTTCCCAGCTCCCTCAGGAATTCTCCAGCTCCCTCAGGAATTCTCCTGCCCCTTTCCCAGCTCCCTCAGGAATTCTCCAGCCCTTTCCCAGCTCCATTCTCTGCTCACTCTCCAGCCCCTCAGTGTCTTGTGAGTGGCCCAGAACTGAATCCAGGACTTGAGGAGGGTAAAAGGGGAAGATCCTGCACCTTCCTGTGGGTAATTTCCTCCTGTGATTTCCCCTGTTAAGCCCATCCCTGCCCCAGTGCAGTGCCTGATCTGAGCCTGTTGGCACAGCTGCTCTCCCTCCCCACCACCCACCAAAGGGCTGAATCCCCCTGCAAAGACAAAGACTTATTTATGCTCCCTCCTCTTAAAGTACATATATTTCAGTCCAGGAGGATTTGCTGGCAATAAAGTTCTCTTCTGAGATTCCTAAATCACGAGGTACTTAGGCTCTCCAGACCGTGATGCCCATGGACAATATTTGCACTGTAGCCTGACACATCTTCCTGCTTTAGAATAACAAAAAAACATGCAGCTGGGACCTGCTAGGCTGTGAGGACTTTAAATCACCTGCCTTTTTTTTTTTTTCCAGAGAGGCAGGTGCAGCTCAGATTATCTGCACACTATTTTTTATTACTTAGCAACACGGGCTTTAATGCAGTTAGAGATGTCTTTATTCATTCTTACACTCCTGAGTATTTTTGTGTAAACATTTTTCATCTGTGGCAAGCCAGTTTGTTTGTTGTGTTTTGTCATGTCAGAGCAGACTGTGATTAGACACTGAGATGAGACTACTAAATATTTTCAGATGTTTTCTATTTCCCCGGCGAAGAGCTGGATTTGAACCAAAGCTCTGAGGTGAAAGGGTGATGTGTAATATATTGAGACATCTGAAATAAAATAATGTAATGTTTTTAATATTTAAGAAGAAAAAGGCAGCAGTAAAACATTGTGGAAGGAGGAGAACATGAATACCTATATATTTTAATTTTAAATGCATGCAGATGTTGAATTTTAATCAGAGCATGTCAGAATCGAGCTGTAACAAAGGCAAAAAATGTGAGATCTGTTTTCTTGAATTGCTTCCATATTTTGGGCTCCAGATTTTTATTACATATAGCACTGCATCATCATATATTTATGTAAAATGCCAGCATCCATTGAGCTGGTGTATGCCTGATGGTTAGCATGTAAAACACTTAGCAGTGAGAAGTATATTCTTTCTCTCAGTATGTACAGTATATATCATATTCTACAAGCCTGTGCCTTCTTGCACAGTGGCAGGGCTGGTTTTCACTGCTTGGTACATCTGGTGTTTCTTTTGGACCCTTTTAGCTCTTTTCTCAGTTCCAGAGGACTTTCCTGGTGAAGAGCCTGGGCTCCTGACAAAAGTCTGGGGCAGAGGGAAAGCTGTGCTGTTAAAGGGGGTGATAAATGCTGGAGAGCTGGCACAGATGGAAGATGCAGGAGCCAGGCATCACTTTGTCCCTCCTGGTGCTAAGTGTCACTGCACCATTCTGCTGCCACCCAGGAGCCACAGAGCAGCAAAATTTGAGGGTGGAGGTGGCCTGGGAGCTCCCTGCTCTTCCCCAGTGCCACCCTGGGGCAAGCAGAGGGCTGGCTGGGGATGGGGGTGAATGATGCCTCCCCTTTGGGGCTGGGCATCCCTGCTTCCACACACCAGCTTTTCCACCTCTCTGGATTTCTTCTGAGCATGGATCCATGCTGTAAAATGCCTTTTCCAGCACACTGTGCTGGGGAATCTGCCTCTTGCAGAGGGTCAGTTTTAATGCAGGAAATTAAAAATGCAGAAGTCCAGAGACTGCTTTAGGCAGAGTTACAGAAGGGGATGGGGTGTGCTGCAGGTACTCTCCATTCTGGCAGCAGGAAAAACAGTGACATTTCAGGAAATAATTGCACTGGTACCAGTGGAAGGAGGGGGTTCCTCAGCAGGGCTCCCTGTGCCTGCTGCAGAGGGCTGGGAATAGGTGCAGGAAACCCATTCTAGGAACCCCTGGTCCCAAGAGACCCTTCAGCCCCTTGCACCCATCCAGGGGTGGGCACTGGTGCCTGTGTAGGCCAGGGTGATGCTCCAATGCCACTCTTCTGCTCAGGATGCCCCACAGCTCTCTGGGGGGGGGTCTGCATTGGGTCTGCTTCCTTTTTTGGTTTCTTTTCTGGGTTGCTTTTCTTCAATGAATAGACTTTTTTTTTTTTTTTTTTTTAAAGCCCTTCTCACGCCTTCAGCTCCTGGAGTGAAACACGTGACTGCTCCTTGGTGATGTTTTTCCTAAAACAGTGATGTTTGTGGAACGTGCCTCGAAAGCTGCAGCCCTGGCTGGTCTTGGCTGCCAACTGCTCTGTCCTGAGAGCCTCCAACCCTGGAGCTGAGGTCCAGCAGCACTGAGCTGGGACAGGGGAAGGGCAGCTCTGTGCCCTCTGTGCACCTCCAGCTTTTGGCAGGGCAGTCTGCAGGTCTGTGGTAGCACAAATTCATGCCCAAGGCTAAAATTTAATCAGAATAAACTGATTTTTATTCCACTTGGTTTACTTAACTCTGCAAACACTCTCCCAGGGTCATGCACCTTTTCCTCTCCTATCTGTGGATATTCCCATTGGGGTGGAAACTCCCCCAGTTGAGCTGTGCTTGGTCATTCCCCCATCCCTTGGAGGCAGCTCACTTAATGGGAGATGTCTTCAAAAAGCCATTCCAGGTTGTTCCATGACAGGAGAGATGTACAGCACATGAGCAGGGATGTTCCTGGGAAGGTTTTGCATCTCACAGTGTTCCCACAGGGGAGTGATTTCCACCAAAGGCCTCACCCCACTGATGAAGCTGTGGGGAAATAGCAGAGATCATTTTCAGGCTGGATGTTTTTCCTTTTTCTGTCCCACTCCACGTCTTAATGGGTCCTTTTTGTTCAGGGGTTTCCTGCCCCCTCTTACAGCATCATGAGCTGGATTAATGCATTCAGGAGTGGTTTATTCTCTTTAATGGATGCTGTTAGGGTGACAGATGAGTGTGGGATTTCTGACCTTTTATTGGGGACTGGTGATATTATTAGGGATTCAGAACAAACAAAGGGACTATTCTAAAGGACAGACTAATGAAAGCCTCTATGTGCCTGACTCCTAACACCACAGGAGGTGTTGGGAGTTTATGTGCTTGAGGTGAGCACCCCTTGTACCTTTGGTTTTCCTGCAGGGAAGGCTGATCCTCTGCTGTCACCTGGCTATTTGTGCTTTTTCTCGTGCAAAGACAGAGTATGGCAGCCCTAAAAAGATGTCTCTGGTTTTGGGAGCTCTGGATTTGTACAAGAGTAAAGAACCTGAGCAATGAAGGAAAGCAGAATCAGGACCTGGCTCCTGTTTCTGACACCCCAAAAATGCACTCAGGGCTGGATGGCAGAACTGGGACCTTGGTGAGCCAATTCCTGCAGGGGGAAGGGTCTGGGATTGCCTAGCACAAATAGGTGTCCTCAGCAAAGTGGGTGCCATCTGATGCCAGGACCTTTCCCCATGAAGACAAAGCAGGACACGAGTGATGCCAGCTTGGACACTGGTGGCACTGCCTCCCTCAGGAGCCTTTGAATGCCCACACTGTGTGACAAAAGTGATCCTGCTCCTCACATGTCCGTGGTTTTGCTCCTGAAGGTGCTGGGATTGTACCTGAGGCCTCAGCAGGGAGGTCATCCCCAGAGCAGAGGTGCAGATGGAGCAGTGGTGCCAAGGACATGGAGCTGCCTAAAGCCCTGAAGATGCTGATGGACCTGGGCTGCTCAGAAAGGCTTGTCACAGGCTCAGCATTGCTTATTTTCTGTTTTATCCACAGTTTTTGGAGACTTTTGGAGCTGCAGTTTGGCTCATACCCCACGATCTGAGCTCATACAAAACTCTCATTGACGCCAACAATTTTCCAGCCCGTCATTCCCAGTGACAGCAGCAGTTTTGTCTGGGCAAGAACTCTGCCATGAGGGCACACACATTTTCCAGGGTTTTCTCAGGTAAAGGTTTTACTTTCCTAATTCTTTCCCCCAGTAGGTGCTGAGCTGTCAGAATCACAGCCATGCAGAATTCCAGCTTAGTTAAAACAATATCCTAAAGGTTGCAAAGCTGTGCTGCTTGCCAAGAGCGAAAGTTGAATGTTCCACTCTCCTCACTTGACTATATTTAGTTCAGGATCCTAATGAAGTCTTTCTTTGTGTAATTTCATGTCTACAGGGCAACTGTGAGAAAGGACTTCCTAATTCTGTCAGGATGCTGGCAGCCCTAGTGCTGGGACAGCGTGTCCTCTGGGCCTCTGCTGCATGGCTCTTGTACAGTACTGGATTGTGCCCCATGTGCTGCTGGGGAGATCCTGTGGCATTATTCTTTATTTTCCCTTTTCCTCCCTTTCTCCATTTTTTTTTTCCGTCCTCTATGAAAGAAATGTGTGTGTGCTGCAGCAGGTTAATTGCTGGTTGTTTTCCTGCAGATATTTGATAATGCTGCCTGGTGGTGGTGGGTTCAACCAGAGTATTTTGAAGGGTTGTTTGGGATGAAATCCCCCTGCCTTTTCTGGTGTCCAAATGAACAATCATGGGATGGTGAAACACAACATGAAGATGCAGGATATCCTCCCCATGCTCCTCAGCTATAGGACCAAGCTGTGGATGACCACGAGGTGAAACAAAATCACAGAATCATTTAGGTCAGGAAAAACCTCCAAGGTCTCAGAGTCCAACTTTTGATTGATCACCATCATATCAACTAAACTAGTGAGTGCCACCTCCATTCATTTACTGAACACCTCTGTGTTCTCTGTGAACAACACAGAGATGGTGAGTTCACCACTCCCCTGGGCAGCCCTTTCAAATGCCTGACCACCCTTTGAGTGAGGAAATTCTTCCTGATGCCCAAGTTGACCCTTCCCTGGCACAACTGGAGGTCATTCCCTCTCTTCCTGTCCCTGTTCCCTGGAGCAGATCCCAAATCCCCCCGGCTGTCCCCTCCTGGCAGGGAGTTGTGCAGAGCCACAAGGGCCCCCTGAGCCTCCTTTTCTCCAGGCTGAGCCCCTTCCCAGCTCCCTCAGGAATTCTCCAGCCCCTTTCCAGCTCCCTCAGGAATTCTCCAGCCCCTTCCCAGCTCCCTCAGCCTCTCCTGGTGCTCCATTCCCTTCCCAGCTCCATCAACCCTTGTGTCACCTCACTGCCCCATCATGCAGCACATTGATGCCTTTCCCTTCCCTCCTCTGCACACAGCTGAGGATTTGAGGATTTGCCTTCTTGCTCACATCCATCACATCACCACAGCAAAAATGATATAGACAAATGTAAAAAATGGTATCTCTGGTGTTCTGCTGAGGTTTCTCAGCATGAGAACAAGGCTGTTGCTGGAAGGAGATCTGCCATGTGGGAATGTTCCAGGGAAACTCCCCAGGGTAAAAACTCTGGAAATCCATGGAGGAGAAGGCCATGCACGAGCTGCTTTTGCACTTGTGTTCCAGCAGAACAAGTGGGCAGCCTGCTTTTCACCAGCCTCCTGGATATTCATCTCAGTAAATGTATTGTGGGATGTCCCTCTGAAGTTGTGTAAGTTATTGCTTTTCTGGAGTGCTCTTTATACCTGTGTGTATTTCCCTCCCCGTTCCAGCACCTTACAAAGCTCCCTTTAGAGGCGCGAGGCGCTGCTAAATATAGGGGTTTTATTTTTTTTGCAAAATTCCAGGACACGTCTTCACTCAGCACATGAGAATGAGTTCACAGACTGTCATGAGACCTTTCTGTGCTCTCCCACTGTTGTCACTCCCACGACACCTGGCGTGGAGCACGCGGGCTCGCGAGCGGCCGCGGCTTTGCTCGGCGACTCGCCGTTAATCAGGATGAGGAACGACCTTCCCAGCTCATAAATCCAAGGCAAACCCCTTTCCCACGTTTTCTGTCAAGGGACATCAGCAGGCTATTTGTATTAATCCATGCCCTCCCCTGCCTCGTGTTAGGGGAGGTGAGATGTGGCTGTGGGGGGCTCTGGGGTATTGACAAACACATTTCCACCTCCAGCCCCAGACCTGTTCTCCCTCCGTGGTCTCTGAGTTGCACACGTAGCCCTGGAGCACAGATTGTTCAGTCACTGAAACCACAAACTAAATATTTGGGCTTCCAGCACATGAAGTAAACATGTCCTATCTCCACCCCAGCTGCCAGGAGAGATGCTGAATTTGGGGATGAGCTTGCTGCATTAAAAATTCCTAAATATCCATGATCACTTAGCTGGGGATTGCTGTAAATAGCTGTAGCTGCTGAGCAGTGGTATGAAATTAAATCATAGGGAACAATAGTGATTTAAGTGGCATTTCTGGCTTTTTATGGGAAAGGGAGGGGAGCAGAGGGAATGTTTCACAGCAAAAATCATAAAGATGGTTAATTCTCCCTTGGTACCGCCAGTGCCTTGGAAAAGATCACGGAAGATGAGCTGTTCTCCTTCAAAAGTTCAATGCACTGGTGGAAAAACCCAGGGCAAAACTAGAGTGAAAGAAATGTTGATAGAGGGAGTCAGCAGTAATTAGTGACTGTGGCTGTTGTGCAGGGTAGAAGTTCTTTGTTAGGTTGTTATCACAGAGGATTAATTAACACTTGGGATGGACAAACACAGAGAAATGAGGTAGAGAACCCCAAATCTTTTCCTCTGCAGCAGCTGAGCATGGCACTGGCTCTTGCAGGATCCCTCTCCACTGCTCTGTCACCTCTGCTTTTTTGGCATCCCAATCACTGAGGTCTTTTTCCCACCCACTGCTTTCCAGGTGGAGCTTTAGCTGGATTACTTTCAACATTTCTCCGAGTTTCTGGGGCTTTACCAAGTTACTCCCAGGGACTGTGTCCAGCCTTCATGGAAAATGTGTGGTGTCTTTCCACCAGCACTCAGGGAGGTCAGATGCTCTGCCCTGTGCTCAGCATCCATTGCACCACACACCTCATGCCTTGCCAAGGTGCACATGTGCCTTTCCCCACTCTGGATAAATTACCTTCAGGGTTTCCTTTAGAGGAGAATATTACTAGGGGTGAAGTGTTGAAAAAAAAAAAAAAAGAGTTAAATTCTGCACTCTACTATGCTTGGAGAGTTTGCAACATTATCTGCATTTCTAGATATATCTGATTGTGGTTATCACATATGCCTTAGCATCTTTTCTTCTCTTCTCTTCTCTTCTCTTTTCTCTTCTCTTCTCTTCTCTTCTCTTCTCTTCTCTTCTCTTCTCTTCTCTTCTCTTCTCTTCTCTTCTCTTCTCTTCTCTTCTCTTCTCTTCTCTTCTCTTCTCTTCTCTTCTCTTCTCTTCTCTTCTCTTCTCTTCTCTTCTCTTCTCTTCCCTGAAACTTCCCTGAAACTTTCCTTCTCTCTCCTTTTTTGTCTAGTCTAGTCTAGACTCTCAACTCACAAACAAATAGGACAGATTTCAAAATCTGGCTGATACATACTCAGTGGAGGGTTGTGTCACTATTCACCAACATTTTTTGGACCACAAAGGACTGGACAAAACACAACAACAAACTGGACAAAAAAGTCCATGTATACCTCTACACTTTAAGGTTGTGATGCAGAGCTGACACCTAATTGTTTTTCAAGTCACTGTTCTGGTCCATTTTTCCCTCTGACCTGCAGATCACAGTTTGCCACAACTTTGGCACCCATGGGACCTCACAGAACAAGGAACCCAGGTTTGGAGGTTCAGCATTCCCCTCCCCTCAGCTGTAAAATGAAGCTTCTAACAAAAGCACCTCTGCATAGCACATCCCTGAGATGGAGAAGGCAGTGGGAGCCCTTGGGCAGCTCCAAAACTGCCCCTTGGACTCCAGAACACAGAGAGAGGGATCAATGAAGAGAGAAATCCACATTATCCTTCCCACAGAACAGTCCAGCTGGGCTCCAGAGCAGCACATCTGCATGCACACCATGGTATTTAATGCCCCAGCACTGAAATAAATGAATTATTTTATTTATTAATATGCTTGTCTTCATTGTGCTGCAGTTTCTGGATGTTCTTCTCTCATACAGAATCATTTTAGAGCATTAGGGGGGAAAGCATCAAGAAAAGCTATCCTTGTAGGAAGATTTCTAAGCTATTTATCTCCCAGGAGGGTGAAAAAAGTGCAGATATTTTGTATCTGGGAACTCTTAAATTCATATTTATACGCATTTCCCCTGGGGCAGGATTTATTGTTAAATAACAATGGGGAAACAGCATGATTTCAGCAAAGACATTTGGGCTAGTGAATGTTGGAGCGAATTCCACTTCAGCGTTACTATTCAAAGTCAGAGCTGCTTTTTAATTGCTTTAAAAGTACATCCTGAGCAGAAATGTCCCAGCCCAGGCTCTGCTTCTCAGTGCCACCAGTGCCAGTGTGTCTTGTTCTGCTGCATCCAAAGGCCTGTGTCGTGTAAGCCCTTGAAATCTTCATTTTAGAATGAAAAAATCTGGCAGAGAAGGAAAATATGGCCTCTGAGGGCTTAGAGCATTTTAAAATTGCATGAAACTGCTGGGTGTTTGAAGACATCTTCTCCTTTCTGCTTTTCCTGGGGCTGCCTGCTAACCTGTGTGGGATGGGGCTGGTGATTCCCATTTGCTGCCTCTGGGGATGGAGGGTCCCTGTGGATCCCACCCTGCTGGAATTGCTCCTGTGGTGAGCTGACAAAGCTGTGCTCAGCACGGGGTGGGTATTTTACTGAAGATGAGGAATCTCCCTTGTTGTGACAGAGGATTTGTTTTATCCATCCTCTTCCAGCAGTTCTGCAAACGTGGCCTCCTCTCTTCCCTTTCCCTCTGCTGTTTCCCAGTGCTGGGGTCCCCACGAGCTCCCCACAACAGCAGGATTTGCACCCTCCATTCTCAGAGTCATCCTCCTTCCCCTCTGTAAGTGATACTTGTGTCCCAGCCTGCAGCAAAGCCCCCTGCTCTGGGGGATACAGCTCCCTTTTTTCCACCAGAAAAATATTTGCCAGGTAGTCTCAAGGCTTATTCAAAAATTAAATCTCTGTGTGTCTCTAGAACTGGAAAAAGGACAGGGGAACCTGACCAGGCAGGTACCAGTTTATCCCAATTTCTCTGCTACAGCTGCTCAAGGCACAGCAGTGTGGAGAAGCAAATTTCCATCTCCCATGAAGAAGAGCTTTAGGATCTCTGGGATCACAGCACTGCTCCAACACCCACCAGCAAGGACGAGCATCTCAGGCAAGCAGCTGGAGATTTTTCTCCTGGAAAAGGAGTGAAGAAACCCAAAGCAGGAGTTGGTATTTGCCTGCTGTCCCTTGGTTGCTTCCCGTGAGCAGCATCCTGCATCCCCTCGGCGGCTGCTCCGCTCCGGCAGCTCGTGCTGCTGTCCGAGCGCCAGGGGGAACAGGGAGCGGGGCATTGTTTGTGTGTGTTCCTGCGATGGAAGTGATTAACAGAACATACGTAAGAGGATGGTGTCAGGAATCCTCTGCAGGGCCGGCGGGCGCGCTCTGGTTCGCATTACGGGGTTACAGCGCGTTCCCAAAGCGCTCCGTGTCCGACACACGCTCGGGGCTCCTCCTGCTCTGTTTACAAACAGGGCTGGGAGCTGAGCAAAAACTGCAGCCAGCTGCTCATGGACCCACAGACCTCTACTCCATCAGCACAAACACACACAAGGGTATTTATGCTGTTTTCATATCACAGCAGATACCAGAGGGTCCTTAAACAACCCCCACACTTCAGATGCAGCAAACAACCTTGGGAAAGCTTGGCAGCTCTTCTTGATCTCAACTGGTAGACTTGCTGTTCATCAAGAACCTGGAAATGTTGCTCCTTTGAGCTCCAGGTTAATTCAACACCTAAAATGTGTGGAAAAGAGCTGGTGGGAAATTCAAGCAGTCTGAAGTGTTGGAGCCAGTGAAGCTACTAAAACATAAGGTAACGTTCAGGCTCAGATCTCCAAAGCCTGATCTGTTTGTCAGCACAGCTACATTGACTCTTGTCTCATGATCCTCTCACACAAAGAGCCCAGGGACATCTGCCTCCCTTTCCAGGCTGTGGAAGTGGGTTTAGTGGAGAATCATTAAAATAAAGGAAAGGGGGAAGGAGTAGGGGGAGGGGGGGAAGGAAAGCAAAAGCAAAACAAATCTAAACCCCCAAAAGTTTCTATTGTGAAAGTGTCAGAATAACTGTCCTGGGGCTAATTTTACCCTGGGTGTAACTTTATTGATGTCAGTGTGGAAAGGAAAGGCCTGATTCACCCCTGCACTGCAGCAATTTTAAGCTGAGGCTTCTGGGAAAGCTACAGTGGTGTTAAAGTGGTGTTGCAGAATCAGATATCAGCCTGGTGCATGATTCCTCCAATGCCAGTGGCCTCACATCGAGTTCATCTTCCCCCCTGGAGGCCCTGAGGAATGGGAACCAAAGTGCACAGAGCACACCCTTGTTGGGTGGGTTTTTTTGCCCTGTTTGTGTCTGAAGGTCACTGTCCCCAGACAGCCAGACCAGGACTAGGTGGTCCTGCAGATGACCCTCGTGTCTGAGTGAGGGAGGCATTTTTGGAGCAAGTCCCATGCTCCCACTCTCCTCTACCTTGGCACCTGTTGGAGAGAAAGTGATGATCATCATGAATTCTCTTCTGTCTCTCTCTGCTTCTACCTCTTCTCTTAATCCTACCAGTTTGTCTTCACTTTGTCCAGCTCTTTCACATAGGACCTCCTCCTTTTCCAGTTCTACTGTTCCAGAAAAATCCAGCTGGGATCTCTCTGCTGCTGACTTCCCAGCCACAAATGGCTCACAGATCTCACTCCTCAACTGACCAACATCCATTTTTCTTTCCATGTTCCTCTTCTTCTTTCTCTGCTGCATGCCAAGGATAACGTAGCCATGCCTCCACTCTTGTCTATATTGTGCATCATCTTCTCCTGGTCACCTCAGTGCCCTCTCATCCATGATCAATGCTTGTAGATTTTCAGCAGAACATCCCTAACACAGTGGGATTTCTCTATTCCCACAGCTAAAGCTCTCATCCAAGATTTCATTTCTCTTCATGGTTTCTGTAATACCCTTTCATCTGGTCTTCATAGGAAGCCCTCCATAGCTTAAAAAAATTATTTTCTACTTCTTTTTAAACCTCTGCTTTTGTGGATGTGGCCAGTTTCATTCTGTTATTTACCTGTTATCTTCTGTCACCTCTCGACTGCACAAGGTCATTCCTCTTGATCAGACTTTCTGCAGTGCCCAACACAACAGACCCAAAGACCACCAGAACACAAGAAGCCAATGGTAATATTGGAAAAATCTGTAGTGGTTTCCACGGCAAAGATGGGAAGAAAAAAATCTGTTCCTCCACACCAAGCTCTGGGAAACATGAGGATGCAGGAAAAGATCCTGATTATGTCTAAACTCACAGCAAATCCCTCCCCAGTTTCCACAGTGATTTCATCCTTCTAAGTTAAAGGGCTCTGCATCTCATTTACTTTCCCTCTTTTTATTTATTTTATAATTGACTTTTTGAACTTCTGCCTGAATTGGAGCCAAAGCTGAGAGTGACTTAATTCCAGCAGGATGCAAAGGCCTGGACCTTCCCAGTGCAGTGTCCCCATTGACTTTAGAGTGATGCTCAGTTAAAGGGACCCTGTGATCTGTTCAGAATAATATCCCCATCTTTGTGAGAGTGGTACAGTGGGATGGGGATTTTCTTCACTGCTGGTGTCCAGGAGACACAGTATTGCCTACCAGACCCCACAGCAATGCCTTCAGTTGGGTAAATAACTGCATTTTCTCAGCTCTTCTTATTCAGCAACTTATCAAAATCTTTCTTGGCTTTTTTTTATTTACTATACCAAATTTTGGGGGAAACAGGGTCACTGGTTGGTTTGTGGTCTGTGAGGGAAGCAGGAAAGAATTCTGCATGTTGAGTTGAAGAAAAGATGGAGCTTTTGCTTGTGTGGATTTCAGGGTCACCTGGATTTTAAAATAGTTGAGATAGATGCTAAATCTTCTTAAATCCATCAATATGAATCATTCTACCTTGGTGATGCATAATGGTTTCTCTGTTTTGGGAGTGTGTTAGCAACAATGAGAGCAAGCAGATAAAGATTTTAGATGATTTAAATACAATATTCTTTCATTTTGCAGAACTGTTGAACTCTGAGACTTACACAAAACAAGCAGAGCTGATGTGTGAGAGCTGCAGGCCAGGTACCTGTTTGAAAAACCAAATGGGCTGAAAAGTATGTGCTCGCTTCTTTTGTGAGAAATTGTTCTAACATGCAGGAAAAAAATTCACAAGTGAAACCTTGCATTGCCATCTGCCATGTTTCTTAATTAAGTGGAGATGAACAAGTTTCCTGCTGGTGGAAAACAGATCTGCAGAGAGTTACAGGGCACTACCTCGAGGTAAATCCCCTGTCCATCAGAGGAGAGGAGACAGTGGTGCTGTTGAAAGGGAAGGTTCTGGAGTGGTGCAGCCAGCTTGTGGAAATCAGTCATGATCATTTACAGCAGCTCCGGACGTGGCCCAAAGCCATTTTTTGGCTCCTTTCCTAAATTAAACATTTCTGACGAGGCGCAGGAAAGCTCAGGCCAGATTTTATCTAATGTGGGACACAAAGGGTCTGATCCTCACCTGCTGGAAATGGGAGTAATGCCACTGACTCACACAGAGTCCCACTTCTGGGAACACGGCCCAAACTACTCATTTTAGTCCAGGACTGTTGGCAAAACACAGCATTTACCCCCAAATTACGAGGAGCTTGCCACCAGTCAGCGAGTTTCCAGCACGGCTACTTTGGCCCCATCACAGGCTGCTAATCTCTTCAATGATTTATGTGCTCTTTTAAGTTTTAATACTCCCTCTGTCATGAACCTTCCTCACTAGCAAGTTGACAGTTTAAATTAGTGTTTAGACATGGCTTTCATAATGTCAGCTTTTGTTTTGTCTCAGTCATCTGTTGGAATTCCTTCCATTGTATCTGAAGTGACTCATGACAATAAATGACTTCTTTCTTCTTTTGTTCTTAATCGGGGAAGAATGGAATGAACCATGCAATATTTGTAAAAGAGCAGTCTTAATTAGTCCTCAGCTGTAGCTAAAGATGCTTGTCTTGTCTCTTTAGCATATTAATGCAGGAAGCCATGCGTTCACGTGGGCAATTGCCATGTTCCTGAAAAGCCTCGTTACAAGCCAAATTCTCCAGCGTAAAAGTATTCCCCGGCTGCTGCTGCTGCTGAGCCCTGCCAAATGAGGATCCTGTGCCCCAGGGCTTTGTGTGGGGCTGCTCAGGCCTGTGAGGAGAAAAACGGGCACTTTTTGCACTGATTCATTCCAAGGATTTGGTTTCTTTTTTTTTTTTTTTTTTTTTTGTGCCTCTTAAAGGTATAAACTATCCCAGCTGCTGCCCCGTGCCTTTCCCTGCTCCCAAGGATGTTCACATCACTGAGTATGGACCTCAAAACTTTCTGTGCAAGGTTGAATTGCCTCAAATGCCCAAGTGTTGGTGAAAGGATTTGGCTGGGAATGTGTTAATACTTTGTACAAAATTAATAGCAGCTTCTTCTAGGGACAAAATACGTTTTTGTGCAGAAATGCAAAAGGCTGGATCTTGTACTGCCAAAGTTGCTGTGACCATGTCGTATTTAATACACTCCTGGACCCAGTGAATAGCAACAGCTTTTTCCTTCTTCTTCTGTTTTCTGTTTGTCATTTGGGAGAAGAAAATTGATTCTGTAAGGAAGTGTGGGAAAATGGCATTCCCAGCTCCCCTCCCTGTTCACTGAGCGCTCTCCTAGTCCATGTAGGGCCATGCCCACAGTGCCAAGTTATGCAGTAATTGTTGTGAAACGCAGCTAAATAAAGGTTTAGGTTGAGAGCTGGCTTCTCCCTGATTGAGTTTTGAGGAAGGGCTGTAATGGGGGTTTGGGGATGTGCTTGTGGCTGTCACTGCGTTTCAGGTGCTGTGTCTCCTTTCCCAGTAATTTCCTTTTCCTGGCTTGCCTGATGGTCTGGGAGTGTGGCTTGCAGCCTTGTTTTACTGGTAAGGGGTTAGGCTTCCATTTGATGACATACTTCTCATCTATCCACACTTCTCTCCAGTTTTATGCTTAATTCCCACATCATGAAACATCCTGGATACATCCCTTAGAGCCTGCTGAGGTGCTTCCTATTTTACCTCATTAAAGAGGATCCTGCTACAGAGCAAGACACTACTGTAGAGGGTCAGCAGGAGATGTTCAAGAGGATGGAGAGCCAAAAGTGGTCACCAGGAAGCCATTTCCTCAAATTATCCCTCCTAGAAAAGACAGATTTGTTTTGCAGGTTCTGGCCCAAATCTGGTGCTTTTTGGAGAAGGAAAAATGAAGCACAGACAAACAAGGCAGTGATGAGAACACTGGTGAGGTGCTGTTTGCTGTGCACAACAACAGCCTCACTGAGCTCAGAAACATATGAATAACACCATGAATTCTTCTGTGCCAGTACATGGTGCTCTTTATTTTAATAGTCTGTTTAAATATACATACAGCTATTTTTCTCTTGCCCAGACCTTGTAACAAAACCAAATGTCTTAATGAACACAAGGAGAAAGCAAGCAGCTGGAGAAGGACATTAAAATGTACAAATCCAGCAAAGTCCTGGGGAAATCATTGCAACTTTATTCAAAGTACTTTCAAAAGTAAGTTGCTCCTCTGGAACTGGACTGAAATAAGTGCTGTGCTGCTTTCCCTCTGTGCTCCGAAGAAATCCATGTTCCCTCTCAGGTCTGTGGTCTTGTACAGTCTCCAAAAATATTTGTGCAATTCATGGTGAGCTCTGCTGGATTGTGCTGTCACCAGGTTCATAAAAACCATGGTGTTCTTTCCAGCCCTGTCCCCCACCTCTTGCTCAGGAAGATTTGGCAGAGCACTTTTAGGGAAGCAAAGGTTCACTGGGAGAAGTGGTACCATTTGTTGGTCTGATTGGTAAAACTGAGGAAAACAGAACATGTCTGGGACACAAATCTTTCTGCAGGTGCAGTAAGGTTTTAGGCAAGTGCCCAAACCAGCTTGGAAATCCAGGTTTTTGCAAGCACAGATATTCTGGAAGTAAAATGTTATGCCTCAGAGCAGACTTTGGGCAGCAGCTTTACTTCTAATATACAGAGATTGTCTGCTGTCTGTCCATCTAACATCTCACAGTGAATTTTGAAGAAAATTGCAAAATTGCAATGGCGAGGCCAGGGTGTGAGAGCACAGGATGAGTTCTTTCCTTGGAGGAGAATTGTCATGTTTTTATTGACTCCAAAAAAATACTTTCTATTTGCACAACCTTGCATAAATCTCTGCTATGATAGTGCATGCCTGCTCTTCCCTAAAGCAAGAGTTGCCAAAGGGCAGAAATTCACTAATATTACTTTTTCCTACAGCATTATCAAACGTGTTCTTAGCTTGTCATCAGCTGAGGTCAACTTTTCCTTCCATCTGTGTTTACACTGCATTGGGATGAGTGGGTCCTGCCCATGATCAGTCTCAGGATGATTGCAGCATGGAGGTGGTTTAGACTTCTGCTGGAAAAGCTATCCAAAGGGTTTTTCAGTTTGGGACAGTGTAAATGTGGCTGGGATTTCACAGAAAAGCTGGCAGATTTGGATGCCTTTGAAATGTAGAGGAAGATGGGGCTAATCATGTGGAAAGACTTCCAACCCTCCTGCAAAACCAGATACTTCTGTAAGGGCCTCTTATCCAGCACTTCATTACAACTTTCCCATTGGCCTCCAACTCAATGTTAACCTTGGCCCTGGTGCAGAGAGCACTGACTTTCAGGGTCAATAAATCTTAATATGGATCAAATTGGAAGTTATGTTTACTTGCTTTATAACTCCTTCCCAGTGCAATTACTCTTTACACAATGCAAAGACATTCTGCACATTTTTCTTCCTCTTCTTCGCCATTTTGAGGCGCGCTACTCTTCCAACAAGACCCTGGGCCTTTCCAAGGCTGGGATTTCCCTCCAAACTTTTTCTTCCGTGGCCACTTTGATTTTTGCGTTATTTATCTCCTCCTACAAAAGGCAAACATGATTTTTTTATTGGTTTTTCTGCCTTGGCCCTCGCATGGATCCACGTTAAACGACTGCCTCCTGGCGTAGCCGTGGGAACGCCGCGCGGTTTTTCTGCGTGGGATGCCGGAACCACAAAAAGGTTTTTTTCCAGATTTCCAGGACTCAGTGTTGCTGAACCACACGACCTATCCCCCAGTCAGCTTTCTAGTACTGGTGCTCTTTCCTCTTTGTTTACATCAGCCAATACCTACAGAATTTTAATGAGCGTACAGCGAGCTGCCTGTACGTGGCTGGGCGTGTGCTGTTCCCATAATGAGGCTTGTAGAGAGCCCGAGGCTACACAGGCAAGGAGCCAAAGGATGTTATTATCGCCCTTATAAATTGTTTTCAAAATAAATAAGATACAGAATGTTTCGCTTCGAAGGGGGAAAAAAAAAAAAAAAAAAAAAAAGAGAGATTTGTGCTCTGTGTAGTGACCCAGGGTGGGGGTGGGAGCAGGAAAGAGGAGGAAAAAGGGTTGGTTGATCTGTAGCCTTTTGATTTGAGTCACTGCTGTTGAGCACATGTGAGCTCAGTGTACACGTGTTGCTGGGGTTACAGCCAGGCCCAGATGTGTCCAGGATCAGGGAATCATGAAATGCTTTAGCTTGGACATTAAAAACCATCTATTTCCAGCCCTTCTTCCACTATCCCAGGTTGCTTCAAGCCCCATTCAGCCTGGCTTTGGACACTCCCAGGGATGGGAAGTCACAGCTCCTCCAGGTACCCTGTGCCTCCTCACAGGGGAGAATTTATCCCCAATATCCAATCTAAACCAATACAATCCTTCAGTTTAAAGCCATTCCCCCTTGTCTTATCAAAGGTGTGGAGAACTGTTGGTGTCTACCTGCAGCAGTGAGCAAAGATAACAGAGGAAGGGTCCTGCACATCTTTTGTTCCATTATTCCCATAAATCCATTCTGGACCATGCTCTATAATTGTGTACCCAGGAGCTGAGATGGGGAAAGTGGATCAGAAGGATCTCCTGTGCCCCCAAGCTCTGGGTGACTGGTTGAGCTGGATCCATCCTGTACAGGATTCCTGCCTTCTGCTCCTTCACTGACGTGGTGAGAAGGTGACCAGTCTGTCACTTGTGTGGTGAAGACAGGGAAAATCTTGTATCCTACTTAAAAAATGAGGATGAAATAGCATGTCTTGGGAAGCAGAAAGGTCCTTGTTCCAGGACTGTTCAGATCAGTCAGAGACATCCAGTCAACCTGGCAGGAGATGCTCATAATTGAAGCAATTCCTATCATAGGAGGAGCTGAACCCCAGCTGCTGAAAACAGGTGATTTAAAGAGGAAATAAATAAATGGAAGGCTGTCCAGTGCATGGCTGCACTGTGGATTTCAGGGCAGGGTCCACCAAAGAACAGGCAGATCCATGGAGCAGCTGATTTAGAGAGCAAGGTTTGTTCCCTGCTACAGCTGCCAAATTCCAGGAGTGGCTTCCAGGTGAAGGAACCAAATGCCAAGGGATGGTGTGAAGCATGCAGGAAAGCTGCAGAGCAAGGTGCTCCTTCAGTGTGGGACAGAGCTGAGCAGAGGAACATCCATGGAAATGCAGCAACCCTGTGAGCCATCCTCAGGCAGAAGGTGAATTCCAAGTGTGTGTGTGTGATCAGCATTCCATAAAGTGCACTGGAAAAGGGAAGGAAACACCACGAGCCAACTCTGTTTTGTGTTGGCCCCTTCAGAAACAGAAGGAAAAGATTAAAATCATTAGCAATTGGAAAAATCCAGTTTATTCTATGCATTAGTGGGGCTGGCATGCAAACACATCTTCAGAGAGCAGCTGCTGTCCTAGGGGGCTTTAATCCTTCCAAAAGTAGCATGAGAAGACCCAGTAGGTGCAGTGCACATTTTAGTGTGAATTCACTGGTATTAATAAACCAGAGCACGTTCCTGGGCAAGGGTTAGCCCAGTTCTCCCACAGCATTAACTTTCTGCTCTCTTTTTAGCTACTGCTGAATACACCAGAGCACCCTCAGATCCTTACAGAGTTTGGTGTATGATGGGGAAGTATCCTAATAAAGTTGGCAGAAGAAGACACCACAATAAAAAAAAAAAAAAAAAAAAAAATATATATATATATATATATATATAAAAAGCGCCACATGGGAAGTAGGATGAGAAGAAGGAAAATAAAAGCAAAGCAAAACAACCTGCTCCTAGCCCTTGACATCAGTGCTGACCCCCTCTTCCCCTCTTCCCTGTGATTTCTTGGCTGCTCCTGTGACTTCCACCTAAAAAGGGAGAGGAGGAATCACCTTCATCCCTTTCATTGCTGTCACATCCTCAGTTTAGGAACCTCCAGGGTGTGAACCAGCCTGCTCAGCATCTGAATGAGCTTGGCTTGACCTGGGAAGGCAGCTCATGCCTGTCCCTTCTGCTAAATAACTGGGTGAGACACTTCACTGACAGACAGAGCCTTCAGTGAGGAGGTTTTCCATGAACCCAGAGTTCCACAGATGAAGTTTCAGCAGCCCTGACCAACTAGTAAGTGTTTCCCTTGTCAATAAGTATTTGGCATTTGTTGCTGGGATTTATTAATAATTTAGGTGTTTTTTTTTTTTTTTTTTTTTGAGTAGTTATGACTCTTTCCAGGAGGCTAAAGGCATTCCAGTTCCTCACCAGGAGCCTGTTCCTAGGAAGATGGTCTAACCTGACAAGGAGTGATCTGGAGTTTGGAAGCTGATTTCTGCTCTTGGTGCAGACAGGACATACTGGCACTCAGCAAGGAGCAAAAATGATGCTCCTGGGAGGCCTTTAAAAGGAAAAAAACTGCTGAGGAAAAGGGGTGGGCAACAGGGGTGTGGTGATCAGGGCAGGAGGGAAGATGGGGGGACCTTGCACGGTTCAGGCTCCCTTTTTTTTTTTTTTTTTTTTTTTTTTTAATCCCAGTTTGGTTTGTGGTTTTGCATTTGCAGCTTGTAAAGCTGTATGGAAGGAATGTGCAGCTGGGGGCTTTGGCCAAGTTGGTGTCAATTTGGGTTAAACCAGAGGTGCTGGAACAGAGCCTGGTGGGGAGAGTGGGTGACTCGCATTAAGAGCAGAGTTTTCATTATTCTCCCTTCAATTGTGGTGGCTCCTTGGGGACCCCATTCCAGGAGCAGGGCCCAAACCCTCTTAGAGCAGAGCCATAACCTGAGGGCAGGGCCTCCCCCTGTGGGCTGGCAGCCCCTGGGATGCTCAGTGTCCTGCCATTGTCCTGCCCTGTGCTGTCAGCAGCGCTCCACGTGCTCCTCAGCTGGACCCCACCAGTGCTGGGAGCTGCTCCATCCAGGATGCTCACCACATGTTTTGGTACCAAGAATGGTACAATGAGGAAACTTTCCTTCCCCATCCCTGGGGATCCTGCTGCTGGATCCTCTCTGCAATCCCCACTGCCAGCTTCCAGCTGCCAGGGCTCCTCTGCAGCCCAGTTTGTCTCCTGGGATACTGCACTTTCCCCCCATGCACAGATAAAGAGGCAATCTCTTCATTCTCCTTCCCTCTCAGGGTTAAACTGCTCACAAGGACAGACTGATTTGTGCGGGGGGGTGAGTTACAGGTGGGGATTTCTCTTGTTCCCTCTGTCCTCACATGTCAAAAAAATGAGTTTATGTTGGTAGGCAGCTTTCCTTCCTCAGGTCACACAGACAAGGTCATCTCCAGGACGTTTTTTTTTTTTTTTCTTTTGAGCAAGAGTATCCTGACTTTATAGCTTTTAGGCCAAAGGAATCTCAACATTGTAAACATGGCTTGACTGTGCCTTCTGCCCACAGTGCCAGCTTTGCCTGATCTCAGCCAGACTCATCTCCCTTCCAAAGGCCACCAGGCACAAATCAAGTCTAAGGCAAGGATTCCTCTTTTAGAGCTAGAAAGGAGAGACTGGCACCTGGGAAATCCAGCCCATTCCATCCTGGATGCTTGAAGAGCTGTTCTCAGACCTGCTCCCTCCCTTCCCCTGCTCACACAAATCCCAGCACGGGCAAAGCTTGGGCTGGGGGTGTGGAGGAGGGAGCTGGGCTGGTTGGTCTCTTCTGGGCTTCATTTAGGTTTGGTTTCACATGCAAGTGATGAGTTACACTCTGTTTTGGGGCAGGGCAGCTCTGCCTCATTGCCCTTGTGCAAGTTTTGTTCACAGAGCTTGGCTGGACCTTTCTGTTGGGGAAGTTGTGGATTTTCTCCTCTCCAACCCTGCAGGTGTTTCTGCAGAACTCAAAAGCTGCTTTGACAGCTTGGCCCTCCTCCCTCCTCCAACTCAACTCAATTTTACAAACCACACAAGTCCTCATGTCCCTGTTTTTCAGATTCCTGACTCAAACAAAGCAGCATGATTGCTGTGACTGCAGGGAAGGCACTGAGCCTCGTGGTTTATTTACAGAAGGCAAATGCAACCAGCAGGTCTCATAACTCACCATTGTTCCCCTCTCAGCCCTTGGGTTGGCAATGCTGAGCAGCAGAAAACACATCATGAGGGACCACCTTTAATTATTCATATGCTCTCAAGGGGAAACCAAGATCTCTGACGAAGAGGAAACAAACAGAATATCTTTGAACTGTAAATCATGGCTGCAATAGCTTTGTTCTTTGTTTCACCAGAGTTTTGTTTTATCTGAGATCATAATTTGTTTTCAGTGAAGCACTAGATTAAATTAATTGAGGTTTAGAACACTATCCATTTCCTTTTGCAAGTGCTTTCACTGATGGTATGATCTTATCTGACTTGTTACCCCTGCTGGCTCTGTTTTCCTGACCTCCCCTTAGCATCACATGTTTTAGAGACATTTCTTTCTGTTCTCTCTCTTTTATTTTCTTTTCCTTTTTTTTTTTTTTTTTTTTTTAATTTTTTAAGGCATTGTTTAGTTTTGAAAATCACTCTTTCCCCAGCCATTACTTCTTTCCTATGGATACCTGGTGAATTCTCTCTCTGGAGAGGAGAGGACACCTTCCACTAGGCCAGCCTGGCCTTGGACACTTCCAGGGATCCAGGAGCAGCCACAGCTGCTCTGGGCACCCTGTGCCAGCCCCTCCTCATCATCCTTCCCAACATCCCATCCATCCCTGTCCCACATCCTCCTCTGGGCAGTGCATCACCTGGATGCTGCTGCTGCTCCTTCACATTGTCACTGGGCTGCATCCCCTACAAAGGGCAGGGAGAGAAAATGTGGTGAAGAATCTCCACAACCAACCTGTCATCTGGAAATTATCTGCTGAGATCTGATGGTTGAGTCTTCTTCTAGCCATTTATTGTATTAGCTAAAATGAAAGGAAGAAGCAAAAATCGTGGCGTGTTTTTTGTTCTCCTGCATGTTTGAACAGTTATAATTAAAGTTTATAAGATTTAATTGGAGGGGGAAGCCTGTCAAGAACCTATGCAGCTTAGTTGAGCTGAAGTTGAATTTAATCATCCTGGTGCCACAGAAGTGCTATCCCAGAGATCAGGTTTCTGTCCTCAGAAATCTTTTCACAGCCACTGAAGATACCTGACATCACTAAAGCCAGACCTCTAGGACCAGAATTATCTTGGAGCACTAAGTGGGCTCTCAAGGACCTCACTTTCACTACACCCACAAAAGCCCTGCTTTCAGCAGGAGTTTGCAGATATCCCTAACAGTAAATACTGTAAGGGGGCAGAGAAAGCTTCACTTTTGAGGATCTTCTCTCCCTTTCTCTTTTTTTCCTCTGATGCTCATTTCTGAAGCAGAATTTCCCCCCTCCTCACCCCAGCTCCCCATATTTATTTTATTACAAGCATTTTCGCTAAAACGATTAACTCAATTTAAAATTTCAACTGTTTCCTTGCCAAGGATTTTAGGAATTTTCATTATTTCCTTTGGGAATTCTGAGACTGCGGTTAGCCAGTTTGGAGTTCAAGACACGAGAAATGCCAGCACAACTGAGGACTTGGCTGTAAAAGCATTTCCAACATGAAAGAATTCCAGCGTTTCATAAAAGGAAGTGTAGTACTTGAAGAGATATGTTGATATAAGGAAGGTCTTAGCAAAATGAAAGCCAATCTATTATTGTTTAAGTATCAAAGAAATCCCTTTGTAAAGGTGTTAAGCCCTCCTGGAGAAACACAGAATGTGTCTATTTATTTGTTGTGTATTTAAATGGTTTATGTACGATTAAGGAGTCAAGCCAGTATTACTGAGCTGGCTGAGATTTTGGAGCCCTGTGGCTGTAGGCAAACATCAGTAAAAAGGTAAAACTTCTCTGCTGGGATGTGTCTGCAGGGCTGTTATTTAGCAGAGATTTCACCAGTCGTGGGAGAATTTCTGCTTTTCTGAAAGGTGGGATTAAAGGAACAGACCCTGCTGGCTCCAACCTGCAGATCTGAGGGACCAATTCTGACCCCTTCAACTCCTGTGGGTGGAGGTGATCTCAGCCTGTCACTGGAATTGCCTCATAGTGATTTTTTAAGCCCTATTTTGGGGGTTGAGCATAGTGCCACTCTCTCTTTGTGCTCTGCCTGTGGGTGAGGAGAGAGTCCCAGGGCAATAAATCACCCTTGGGATTGATGCTGGCGTGGGTAGGAGCAGAATTGCTTTGCTTTCATCTGCCTGCAGTGGGCAGAGTGCTCCTGGCACAGCCCTGGAGAGCTTCTCCTGCATGGCCAGGGCTGGGCATCACCAGCTCAGCTCTGCACAGCTGCAGGAACCCCTCTCCAAAGGGAATCTGTCCCATGGATCAGCCTGTCCCTGCTGGAATTGATCCCAAGGGCACACTGCATGGGGGGCTACCAAAACCCCACCACATGACCCTTTCTCATGCCATGGCTTGAGCAGCACAGCTCCCCAGGAGCTCTGCAGGGCTGGGATCCTGCCCTTCTCCTTTCTGCAACAGGGAAACAAACACTCGGGTTTCCATGGGCTCCAAGTGGTGCTGCTGTAATTGCAACAGGCTGTGCCTCACCCTCTGCTCCCTAAATCCCTCTGGGGAGGGGGGAGCAGGCTGTGTCCTGGCCAGGGGACATGGGAAAGGAGCAGGAGGCTCCCAGGTATCCCAGGGTGGCTGAAATGGCCTTGGTCAACATCTGCTTTGGTCAACATCAGCTTTGGCCAACATCTGCTTTGGCCAACATCTGCTGGCCAGGAGAGCAGCTTGAAAACGGGAGATGCTTCTCTTGGGAACCACTCTGGAGCAGTGATCATCCTGCTGAAAAGGGACTGAATTGGTGACACTTCAGTGGAAGCCCCAGCTGCACTGTTCCCCCCTATAAAAATGGAGCAGGGATGTTTTAACATAAACAGGATGGGGAGCGCTGATCCGGAGCGGCTCCCGATGGAAACAAATGTGCTCCCGTGCTGCTCTGCTGCTCTGCACGCCTGTCAGCAGGATGACAGTCCTGAGAGACAGCTCATTTCCCTCTGCTCTGGGAATGCCATGGCCCCAAACCAGCCCCCAGTGCATCTAAAGAGAGTTTGGGTTTTGCCACAGCTTTGCTGAGCAGTGCAGTGCCTGTCCCAGGCTCCTCTTTCTGATTATTGATACTCCTCACCTTGGGGTGAGTGTGGCAGCACCTGTTAGAGATGGGAAAGGAAAAAAAAAAAAAACAAGCCAGGGGTTGTCTGCAAATTTTCAGAGCAAATATGTCAATTTGGACTCTCAGTATTCAGGCTTCCATCTTGCCAAAATGCCTGGTTTGACTCCTCACCCCAACACCTTCTTTTTGCAAATTAACCCCACCTTCAGTGCCTAAAATTGGCCCCCTAAAAATGATCCTTCAGAATCTTTCCTGGAAAAAAAAAAAAAAAAACCCCCAACAAACCAAACACAACAGAGCAAACCCTGCAGCCTGGGCCCCCGCTCAGGAGGAGTTTGGCTGAGCCAGATGCCACCAGCAAGGGACACAAACAATAGGGACTTGGTGGGGGTGCCAGAACAATGGGGCTGGCAGCAGGGGCTGAGCTCAGGAAAGTACACATCAGCTCTGGGAGATGCTGGCTGGGTGCATGTGCCTCTCCAGAGCTGGGAAAGCTGCATTTTTACCAAGTCAGGCAGATATTGAGGTGATTTTCTCTGTCTAACTAAAGGGCATTAAATTATGTCCCATCAAATGCATCCTCTGTGGGGAGCTGGGGGATGCTTCTGAGGGGTCCTTGAGCTGGTGGGAGAGAAAAGGGAGGCAGTGCCCCATGGAGAGCAGTCCTGGACAGGCTCCTGGGGCTTGGAGCATGGGAGGTTTTGCCAAGTTCTCCACATATGTCTGCCATGGGAGAAAACCACACGTGATGTCTCAGAGACAGCTTGGAGAGCCCCCAGTTAATGTGCCCCCATGCAAAAGGTCTCTCTGTTCTCCATTAAAAGTCTCCTCTCAGTGTCTCTAATTGTAAACAAAACTGAAGTGAGATCAGAATTTATAAAAAAAAAAAAATAAAAAGGAGCCAAACTCAAAAAACCAAGCCCCAAAGAGGCCCCATCTTTTCCCCCCCCTCCCCTCTCCTGATGCTAAAAATGCAGGTAATCCTGGTTTTACTCTCCTGCAACTAAATTTGGTGATGATGTCATGTGTGTGGCTGAGCAGAGCAGTTTTCTGAGTGGACAAGTAAGGCTCGAGGATGTATTTAGTATTAATTTATGCACAGCAAATAAAAGCTTTGGTGCCAGAAGATGGGCAGCTCTGTTCAGCAGATCAGGACTCTACAGGGCTCAGGCCTGCTCTGCTCTGTCTAATCCTGAGGCTTTTTACCCCAAACCAAGGCTTTTGGCACAAAAAAGCCAAAGGACTCTCCATACAGAAGGTGAAAGTCCCTAGGGACCAACAGCTCCACTTTGAGGGTTTGGGATACCCCTATTTAAGGTCTCTGAGTAATAGGGACACCTGGCCACCAGAAAGGGTAATTAGCCACTCATTAAAGTCCTAATTGAGTGAGAAGATCTGCATCTCAGGTCATGGCCACCAACAGCCAAGCTGAAATTTTGTTTTCACATCATAGGAAAAAGTACCAAGTGCCAAGCCATGTGGTAAACCAAAATAGCTTATGAAGCATGCAGGTTTTAGAACACAGGGAAGGATGAACCAGGAGAAAAAAAAAAAAAAAAAAGCTTTATATATAGATGCTGAAAACCAAATAAATCACATGACCCAGCCCAAAAAAGGCTTCAGTGAAAAGTTTGTGTCTGGGATTAAGAGCACTAGTCATTACTTTAACTATGTATGGTATGTTCTCGTTTTGAGAAATGTGTGCACCAAATATTTTAGCCTTTTCTCATGGAAGGATCCGAAAGGCAAAAAGCTTTTCAGTATTACGCAAATATTGGCCTTTCCAGGACAGTGTTGGCTGGCTGGCTGCTTCCTGTGCTCCTATATTTCCCTGTCTGTGCCTGCATGTGTGCCCTCTGACTCTATGTGGGGTTCCTGTTGTGGTTTTTTTTCTTGAAGAGGAATTTTCCTTTTCCTGTTAAAGGTGGTGAAATACAGGGCAGATCTGAGCTGTGCTTGGTTTCTCCCCCGACTTCCACCAGTCCTTGTTGATAAATACTGAAATATTTGATGGGATTTTGTGTGTTTTGGGGCTACTGGACTTTACCTGTTTTATTTTAATAGCCCACAATGGCTTTGGGAAGGTGTGCTGAGAGCAGGATTTGACCCCTGGTTTGTCAAGTTCCAACTCCATTTCCTATGGATAACTCACATTTATGGATATATATATTTATGCATATACATTTATATACATTTATGCATATATATTTATGGAGTGGGATTTAGGGCTCTTCAGGATTTGCCAGAGTCCCATCACAGCCACTAAAGGGAGCACCACACTGGAGATACACAAACAAAGCTTCAATACTAAAAACAGACTGCAAAATTAACCCAGCCAGGCTTAACCTCTCCTGGACATGCAAACCATGGAATCTTGGAATCAGTGAGGCTGGAAAAGCCCTCTGAGCTCTCCATGTCCAGCAGTTCCCTCAGCACTGCCAAGGCCACCACTCACCCTGTTCCCAAGGGCAGGATGCACTGCCCAAGGGTGTGGATGTGGAAAGAGGCTCAGGAGATGTTCCTGCTCTCGCTGGGGCTGCCATGAGCTGCCAGGAGGCCTTTGGGAAGTCACAGGGTGTCCCTGCCAGGGAAATGGGGATAATGACACGGAGTGCCTTTGCCACGTGCTCTGAGCTTTGTTGACAAACAGAGCAGAGTAAAACCAAGGTATCCCTCTATTATTATGTATCTCAGTTAGAAAACTTCTCAAAGAATGTTTTGCCCATCTGTTGTTGATAGAAGCCCAGAACAGTTTGTGTTGGAAGGGACCTTAAAAACCCTTCCACTATCCAAGGCTTCTCCAAGCCCAATCCAGCCTGGCCTTGGACACTCCCAGGGATCCAGGGGCAGCTGCAGCTGCTCTGGGCACCTGTGCCAGGGCATCACCACCCTTACAGCCAGGAATTTCTTCCTTATGTCTAACCTAAACTTATTCTCTGTTAGTTTAAAGCCATGTTATGTTTTCCACTAAAATAAGCCTCTTTTAAAACCTAGACTTATTGAACTGTGATCAGCAGCTCTTCATGTTTCTTCATTTACAACACCCTCCCCTCCAGAAGAAGCAAGATGTTAAAATACTTTAATTTATCAACAACTTTGTTATTCTAGTAATGCTACTCTGGGGCACTTTGATATATTTTATAAAAAAAAGTTTATTTGGCTGTCTCTTGTCCAAACAATTTGCATTTCCTAAGCTGGGGTTGGGCAGGACCTGGAGCTCCCTCACTCTGTGTGGTGGCTTCACATCCCTGTGGCTTCTTCTGCTGCTGTGAGCAGCGTTTGGGACTTGCACAGACTTTACTACACCACGGGAGTTACACCAGTGCCAGAGTCCTCCGTCTAGACAAGCCCTTAAACCTGATTGCTTCATTCCATTACTGATAAAAAGCACTAGACATGGGAATGAGTTTTCCTCCCCATCCTTTCTTCTTCTTTTTTTTCTCCTTCTATCCCTGAGGAAGGAAGACTTGATTTTTTTCTGATCCACCCAAAAGAAACCACAGCAACCACAACTGCAATTATATATATATATCTTTTAAAAAAACCAAAAAACCTTTCTGGCAATTCTTTCACATTCTTTTTTAAGCTTCTTTGCTACATGTAGAACAATAAATGATTTAAAAATGAAACATAAAGGCATCTGTTTGCACTATATTTGAAATTAAATTGGATAAAGCTGAGAGGGAGCAGCTAGTGACTAATACCAAACAGTGCCCAAGTAATAGTATGACGAAGTTAACAGGACCCAAGTTAAGCTAAGTTTCTTCCTAAGGCAGGAAAGACTCCTTTTCTTAGCTCTGTCTAAATGTCACACTGACTTTTTGCAAGATGGGGCCAAAATATTTATTTTCTAAAGTTATTTTTGGTAGAGAACAGTTTTAGGTCTTTTTTTCCTTTGTCCTAAGAAGATGACAAAGCCAATGAACATCGACACCAAGGGATTATTGTCTGGTGGCTTGGCTGCTGCAAAACCATCACCAGTATAAAATTCTCACATCAAAGTGTTTTAGTGACTTACTGGAGAAAAAGGAGCAGAGACCAAAAGGGATGGAAAAGAAACATCTGGATGTTTTCCTTGGTTTTATCCCTCCAACTCACTCGTGCTGTATTGCTCTTTCCAGCGAGGCCGGGCTCCAACTGGTTGATGGTTTGGGGGAAGCAAGGCTGGAGGAAAAGTCACCCCTTTATCCACAGGCTCCTGGAAGGAGAGCAGATGCCCAGGAGGGCAGCTATGGTTACATCCACAACCCTTCCTCGGAGATACACGGTGTTGGATTTGATCTTATCGCCGCCACAATTCAAAAGGAGTATCAGTTCCACAAGGCCCATAACCACAGCTCTGGTGTAATTACAGCAGCCTCCCAGCACATTCACACTGTAGGATTATCCCTGGCCTGCCAGCTATAAATTATGCACTAAGTAAGACTCATAATGAAAAAAAATGGCATCCTCGGAGCAGCTACCAAGAACATTTTAAGTGCTTGGTTATTGCAAAATGATGGAGCGTTTGTAATGAGCCCATTGTTATGGTTTGGTTCTCTCTTGCACTTGGAGTGGTGGTGGTGGTGGCAGGGAATTTATGTTCTTATTTTCATATGTTTCCATCTTTTTAAAGGCTTTTAGCACTCAATAAAGCTTAGGTTTTCATGACAATATTCAGACAAGCTAGTTAATGAATCGGAGTCTTTAGCAATTGCAAACTGACTTTAAATGAAATTTATATTCTGAATCTGAGACTATTTAGCCCTTTCTAATTTTAAATTCATTGCCTATCTGCCTCACAAATCAGGATTATGGGCAGAGTAAGTGCTCATAGCTCACCCTGGGGCTATTTGCTTTTTTTAGTAGGTAAAAGAGAAAAAATACAGATTATTCATCAGCCTCGGTATCCACGTAGTGAGCAGAGATTTGGGGTTATGTTACCCATTTCCATTCTCTCTAAGATACTCCTTGAATCATCACCAGCCTTGCTATTTTCCTTGATCTGCTGAAATGGGAAGACTTTTCCAACTGTGGTTAGGGACAGAGTGTCCAAGAGTGGGCACTGATGGACATAGATGTGCTCAGTGGGTTATTCACAGTTTCCACACTCCCAAGTAGTTTTGTTGTCATGCTAAATAGAAATTCAGTCTTCATGGGCATGCTTTGTCTAAGATTATTTTCACTTTTTAAGATTTCATTGCTAATAAGCATAAAGATTTCTGTGACACATGGTCTTATGCCTCAGAGATGGGACAGGAGCTGGGCTGTGAAAAGTTAGATTAATGAGCTGAAAATGCTTCTCAGAGCTGAGAGATGATGCTGGCCCTTTCCCTCCACCTTAAATTCAGTGCTAAGGACCAGTCTGTGACAGGGAAAGTAGCAGGAGCCTCATTTCTCTCCAAATAATAATTCTGAGAGCTTACATGGGTGATGTATTCAGCTCTTGATTGCCACAAGTTGTGATGCTGTGAACTCTGAGCACACACTTACAAATGAAGCTGTGAAAACACTCATATAGGGTGAAGAATAAAAAAAAACAAAAACAGTGATATTCTTCACCATTGTACCAAGGAAGAGTAGGCAGTAATTGACCTCTGATGTCTTCTTTATCCAAGGAACAGGTATTTTATAACTTGGAAAATCCAGTCACAGAGAATTTGCAGGTAGGGGAGGAGGTTTTACTGAACCAATCCAGCCAAGACCAGGCATGATAAACAGGAAAACAATATTGGTGGGAAGGATTTTCTGAAGGCCTGTAGGTTCTGCTTGAAATGGGACCTGCTCAGTGATGGCTTTAGCTGAGCCTTTAAAACCTCCAAGGGCTGAGATTGTCATCACCTCCTGTTCAGTGCAGCACCACCTTCAAATGAAGGCTTTTTTATTCATGTTGAATCAGAACACCTTGAGCTCCCAACCTGAGGGAATGTCCCAAACTGCACTCCATATCCCAGGTATGGAATGACCTGTGCTGTACTCTCAGACCAGTGGGATCTACCAGAAAAGCAGGATCAGGGTATAGCCAGGTTCCCCACAGAAGAACGACACCAAAAGTCAGAGCAGACTCAGACAAGTTTTTGCTTGCCCATGTTATTTCTTATGGATCTCAGCTGGGATGGTTTGGATGTGGGTCTGGATGGAAGACTCCCAAATTCCTGAGTGTTTGTAGCCAGAACTGTGTTTGGGTTGGATCTGTGAAGTTTGCAGTGCTCCACAAGAGTGAGTTATTTGTTCTAGCAAATGTACAAACAAGCAGACAAACAAAAACAGAAACGGAAAGAAAATCTGAGCTGTTCCATCAGCAATGGGATTAATAAGCCTCGGTTTCCTATGGCTTTGTGATTTCAATGTGAGTACCCATGTGGATTTGATGAGGTTTCATAAGAGTTGATCTCCTGCTTCAACTTTTCTCTCTGGCCACCCTTTTATTTTTTCACTGACCTTGTAGGAACTTAACATCTTGAAGATCTCATCAAACCCAAACAGAAAATGGCAGGGAATTCCACAGTAATTGGTGAAGAGTGATGGTCAGATGGACACGTAATCTGATCAAACAGGGCCTTGTTTCTGCAAGAATCTGGGCTAAAAACATGTAGATGGAGGTCATAAGACATCTTTGTGAAGCCTGTGTTTATTAATATATAGGTGGGTTCTTGTCTACCTCCCTGCAGAAGAATTTGTTGTTCTCTTTATCAGAGGTATTGTGATTTATAAGAAGAGGAGCAATTGAGAAGGAAGAATATGTTAGACAGGAAAGAGTTTGTAGATTTGGCACCATATTTGCCCTTACTTTGAAATAACTGCCCTCAAAGCTGAGAAGTAATTTGTTTGAGAGTCTTAGGGGGGAAAAAAACTTCTTAAAATAAAAATAGTGGGTAGAGAGAAAACTCCAGACAATCAGCAAGGAGGAAAAAGGGTTAATCCTGTCTGCACCAAGCAGCCATTTCCTTCCTTCCAGCTGAAAGGCAGAAATTGCAGGGGAAGGAAGTGAAATGAGAAATGTGCTCACATTTACAAGGGGCTGCTCCAACACTCGGAGCGGGAAGGTGGCGGGAAAAGCCAGCCCGAGTACGATGGCAAACAAACAAACAAACAAACAAACAAAAAACCAACCAAACAGAAGGGCTTTGAAGGTGGGTGGCTTCTGTGTCCAACTGTTTGCCATTGAGTGAAACAAAGTCCTTGTGTGGTTTGTAATTGAGCGGATGCAGTGGGAGCGTTGGGGCCTTTGATGAAGGGTGTGGTTAGACGGCATTCAGCAATTTTGGCTAACACGGAGTGGTCCCTATTGTGGCACTTCAGTCTGGCCTGTGAGGTGGCCAGAGGGTGTGCAAAGGGTGTCAGCTCAGTGGCAGCAAACTTCCTCCAAGTGAGAAGGAGCTACAGCCGGGAGACTGCTGAGAAGAAAAGAAAAAGCAGAAAAATCCCCACATTTCTGAGCCCGAGGAGATAAACCCGGGGGTTAAAGATTCTGCCTGGCGCCTCTCGCTCTCTTCTCCTCAGGAGCTTCCCAAAGAAGTCATCGACAAGGCGGTGCTTCCCAGCGTGGGGTGGCAGAGGAAACAATGAGTCAGGTGAAGAGTCCCAGAAGAGGTTTCATAAGCCCTTGGAAGAGAAACCAAGCAGCGCTGCCTGAAATAACTCCGGGTTGAGAAGCTGAGAGCTCAGAGAGCAGCAGCCAAGGAACACTGGCCTGGAGGAACACGGCCAGGCAAGGCGAGGGAAGCACGGGCCCGGCTGCTGGGCTTGCCCAGGAGGAGGGCAGGAGATGCCAGGTCTGTCACAGGGCCAGGCTCACCCCAAATCCTTCATTTCCCGAGTGCTTGACGGCAGAGGTGGATGTGGGAGCAAGGGCGGATGGATTGAGTTGCTTCAGGAATGTCCTAGCCTTGCAGACACGGTGTGGAAACAGGGAGGACAAAGTGACCACCGGTGTTGGGTGGGGAGAACATTCCACTTTTACCTGCCAAGGAGCTTTGGTCCCTTTGTGAGAGGAGGGTGAGGAGAGAGGCACGAGAGGGAAAGGGCAGATGGAGGGAAGGGAAGGTTTGCAGCAGCATTCCTCTTGCTGAAATCAACTCATCATAGCTCCCATCTCAGGAGAAGGAGGAGGTGAAGAACCCCACGGTGCCATGCAAGAGGAACTGATCCATGACATTCATATTCCTTGTTTTCCACCTCAGAATTTTATATTTATTTCCTCTTTATGCACATCACCCAAGTGTATTGGCTTCTATGGTGGCATTAATGGGTGTTTGATGATTTCTGGAGCCTGGAAATTTGTTTGGAGCATATTTTCAGCCTAAATCCTACAGGCTCCCTCCTCTGGTATAATTAAGGTCTATCAAGGAACTATGTATGTTACAATAAGCTCCATAATTCAACACAGGATAGAGCCATCTGCCATGTCAGGATTCATATATATCCATAGGAAATTTAGCCCTGGATCTTGCACTGACAGTGTAAGGACTTGGTTAAAAGACTGAGGCTTTGATCCCTCGCACGATACTGTGGCAGAAAAGAAATTAAGCTGTAGAATTCAAAGTCAATCTAATTTGTATAAAAGGCACTGCAAAAATCCAGAGTTGCAGCTAACCACACGTGGACTTCTAACTTACACAGCAGCTCCTTGCTGGCAGAAACAATCTGAGCCAAAACACGACATTGTTGATCATGGAGGGCACCAAGTGTCCTTGCTGTAATTGCAGGGAAGGGATTGAGGATTAGGAGTTCTTTGAGTTCAAGATGGCTGGCAGCTTGATGGTGTTTGTACATACATCAAAGGCTGTGCTCCTCCACAACTCATTAATTTGGGTTGGAAATCTCATAAAAGCAAGTTTTCCAGAAATTCTGTGCTCTGGTTTTACCCAGACAGCAGCAGTTGTGACAGCAGACCTTGGTCTGGGCTGGCAAAAAGTACAGAGGCTGAAAAATATGATATTGGTGTCCTGTAGTAACCAAAATAATGATTTTTGATCAAAATAGTGACTCCAGTAGATAGTACATGAAGAGGACTTACAACCAGAGTGTGAATAGAGCCCCAAAGTCGTAGCCAAGGACTCCTGACACCAGAGTCCAACCTACTCCTCCTCAGGATGCCTCAGCCCCAAACACAGACCTTCCATAACTGGGGATTTAAACCAGACATGACACATTTCTAAGCCACATGGCACCTCCTGCCAGGTGACACAGGGACAGGGCACTGGTGTGGAAGGAAGGGCCAGGGCTTGGGTCATTCCAAGGCTGAGTCTGCACCTCCTGGGAATGTCACACTGCCAGACACAGCATTCAAGTCACCTTGGATCATGCCAGTGTCATGGCAGGAGGCAATGCCGGTCAGACAGCCCAGGGGTACTCCAGCAGGACCTGGCTCTGACGTTATTTTCCCACTATCTTTTGTCTATCCCCTTCCATTCCTCCAGGTCTCAGGTGTCCTGGGTGCAAAGCAGACATGAGCAATGCAGTCCCCAAGCAGAAGGTGAAGTCTCACCTGTGTGAGGGCATGAGCTGGAAAATCAGAATTGAGCCCTTTCCCTTGGGAGGCAGCATTGCAAATTCCATTCAGATTATTTAAAAAACATAGCGATTTGGTTACATAACTAAATCCAAGGCAGAATGAACCGGAGTATTTTGCTTAAAAGGCCAACATGTAAACTAGCTGTTTTGCTTAAAATAAACAGGACTCTCCAGAGGACAGAATTTCTCACAGTCTCCTCTGGGCTGGCCGTGTTCCTGCAGGACTTTGCTCCAAAGCAAAAGCTTTAGATGCTCTGGGGCCTATGGCAATATGAACATGCATTGCCTCCAGCTGGTGAGAAAAGCTGGAGGTTATTGTATTTCACAGGCAGCATGAGGCCTCCAGAGAGAAGGAGATTCCAACTGCACAGCAACAAGTGCCACATTCAAAATTCCACGCTGAAATTCGTTATGAAATGATGCCATGGGCAGTATCCCATGCTTTGTTTCAAACCTTTCTCAGGAAAGCAATTAAAATAAAGTAAGGTGGCTGAAAACCTTTTCATTTCTACAAAGTCCTTGGATTTATGGGCTTTAGCCTGGAGAAAATGAGCATGAGGAAAGACATTCTCTATTCCTACAACTACATGAAAGGAGTTTGCAACCAGGTGAAGTTCAGTATCTTCTCCCAGGTCACAGGACAAGAGGAAAGGGCCTCAATTTGCACCAGGGGAGGTTTAGATTGGATATTAGAAAAAATTTCTTCATGCAAAGGATTGTCCAGCCCTGGCACAGCTGCCCAGAGCAGTGGTGGATTCCCCATCCCTGGAGGGATTTAAAAGCCCTATGGATGTGGCACTTGGGGACAGGGGTCAATGGTAGCCTTGGCAGTGCTGGGGAATGGTTGGATTTGATGATCTTAAGGGTCTTTTCCAATCTCAGTGATTCCATGATTCTAGGTTTGGGGTTTTTTTCCCTTTCTTTCACCTCATTTTTATTTGGCTTTTTTTCCTGAGGGTTTCCCATTAGAGACATTCAGAAGTTGCTTTTGACAAATCATGGAGGGAAAATCACACCACCTCATCCATCCATCCATCCATCCATCCATCCATCCATCCATCCATCCATCCATCCTCCATCCATCCATCCATCCATTCATCCATCCATCCATCATCCATCATCCATCCATCCATTCATCCATCCATCCATCATCCATCATCCATCCATCCATCCATCATCCATCCTCCATCCATCCATCCATCCATCCATCCATCCATCCATCATCCATCATCCATCCATCCATCCATCATCCATCATCCATCCATCATCCATCCATCCATCATCCATCCATCCATCCATCATCCATCCATCCATCATCCATCCACCCATCCAATGCTGATCTTAGAAACATTTCTGTGCTGAGACAAGTTTGCTAGAGGAGAGCATCTGTAGAGAACCGTGGTTGCTTCACTGCAGCTTTTAGTTAAACTGAGTGTTCTTTTTTTGGAGCAGGGAGAGACAAGAATGAACTGTGGGCTACAACAGCTCTTTGCTTTCACAGGATCCAGTGCTGCTTTTTTGGTAGGAAAGCAGAACACCTCGCATGAGACAAAACCAGACTAATTTACAGAAATGTCCTCCCATCACCACCAGCTCCTAATGGACATTAATGACCAAAAGTCATGCCTTTGGATTGCTTTTTATCTTTGTTGTTTTCCTTTCTAGCCTCCCCATGAACCCTTTCCTCTTCCCTGAGCTTTCTCCTGAAAGAGAATTTCTGAACTCAAGCTTTACAAGGGCCTGGAGTGATAGAACAAGGGGAAATGGCTTCCCACTGCCAGAGGGCAGGGCGAGATGGGATATTGGGAAGAAACTCTTCCCTGTGAGGCTGGGGGGACCCTGGCATAGGGTGCCCAGAGAAGTTGTGGCTGCCCCTGGATCCCTGGAAATGTCCAAGGCCAGGCTGGATGGGGCTTGGGATAATGGAAGGTGCCCCTGCTTATGTCAGGGGCTGTGACAAAATGAGATTTCAGGTCCTGTCTAATCCAAACCTGTCTGTGAATCCCTGATTCTATGTTTCAGTGATTATATCCAGATGGAAAGCTGGTAGAGGGGGACAGGGAACCAGTGATGACCACTATTCCATTCTGGAGTCCTCCCTCGCCCACGGCACGTAGGTGATGTGGTGGATGTACAAAGGCACAAGAATTCCATCCCTCTCAGTATTGCAGCATCCCCTGGTCTGAGGATAATCCTGAATGCTGCCATAATTAGTGCTGTGCCTCGGCACTAACAGCAAATCCATCTTGGACTCCCGTGACTCAGCACTGCTGAAATCAGCCCCGCTCGGCTCCCCGCGAGCCATTGTCTCCCAAATTCGAAACAGAAGGTTGGCTAAACACAGAGCCCTGACCTTTGGGGAAGGTTGGGTTTTACACCATGCCGAGGGGCTGGCAGGGGGAGGAAGCCTCCAATTCAGCTGAGCAGCGAGGAGCTGGAGCAGAGCAGCCAAAAGGATGTGGCTGAGGAAGCTGAGGGCAGCACGGCCGTGGGCGATGAGCTGTGTGAGAGGGCTGTAGGTGAAGCGGCCAATTCAACAAAAGTAAGGTTGGAGTTTCTCCTGTTCAATGTGTCTGACAGTAGGCTGAAATCCTCCAACAGACCCAGGTGCTGGGTGCTCAGGCAGGACCTGCACAAGGAAGTTGCAGAGCATTTGCTGTGATGGTTTACTCTGGGGAAAAAAAAAAAAAAAAAAAAAGGAAAAGGCCCCCCAAAATGAAGCCAAACTGTAAAATAACAATGTGTTGAATTAACTCTGCGCTCTGGGAATGTTGAGCGGCTGGTGGTGAAGTCCCAGGAATGCGATGCTGCTGCTTCACAATTCACCCTCGGAGCTGGGGGTGGTTCATTGTCTTCCAGCTGCACGCTGAGGGCCCGGGAAGAAGGAAAATGCATCCACATCTCCCAGGAAAGTCAAGATGTCTGTGTCTCTTGGTCACAGGCAAAGGATTAGTAAAGCACCATTAACCCTACTATAAAAACACACCAGTTAGGGCTTCTTTCATCCCAAACAAAGTTTATAAACACACCCTTATCACTCGGAGAATGTTTATCTTCATGTGCTATAAGTGGATTCCAAGAAAGCAACAGTAGCTAATGAAATTAAATATGATGTTTGGAGGTACATTTTCTTCACTTAACTAACTATGCATGCATGTGTGCGTGCGTGCCTGTGTATTTAAAGAAAAAGAAGCAAGCCTGGGGTTTGGTTTAGCCTAAGCCTCCCATTCCACCATTAATTTTGAAGCCTGACTGATACACGTGGATGAGCAGGAAAGAGAAAGAAGGAAAATTCCTCTCCTCTCCTCTCCTCTCCTCTCCTCTCTCCTCTCCTCTCCCTCTCCTCTCCTCTCCTCTCCCTCTCCTCTCCTCTCCTCTCCTCTCCTCTCCTCTCCTCTCCCTCTCCCTCTCCTCTCCTCTCCTCTCCTCTCCCTCTCCTCTCCTCTCCTCTCCCTCTCTCTCTCCTCTCCTCTCCCTCTCTCTCCTCTCCTCTCCTCTCCTCTCCTCTCCTCTCCTCTCCTCTCCTCTCCTCTCCTCTTTTTCTCTCCTCTCCCACTCTTTTTCTTTCTCTCCCTTACCCAAGACAGCTCAGAGGAGCTTTTCAGGCCATGCTCTGGGAGGATTCTGCACACATGTGTAATTTATGATCACTCACTTTAGAAGCGATTAACGGCAGCAGAAACCTAATTACAGCCTCCCTGGCTGAGCACAGCATCCTTTGGGGCTGGGGTTTTAATTGTTTTCTATTTACATTCAAGTTTCCAGGGGCTAACAGCCCAGTAAAGACCCCCAACTAACCCCTTCTCCTAAAAGCTTCATTTATTCTTAATAACATGTTTATAGACCTAGCCTCATTTTTCACAGGAAGGTCACGTTTGTTATCCGTGGTTTTTAGGGAAATGATTAAGGAATCCCGGAAAGAGTGGAAGTTCCTACTAAGGAGCTGCACAAATGTCTGTTAGCAAAATGCTCTTTCCAGCCCATGAGCAGCCATTCATGGACATGAAGAGGAGGATGCCTGTGGCATATGGGATCTGTACCCAGCAGAAGAGCAGGAACTGCCTGCACAGTTCAGCTTAATATGCTCTAATTAGTCCTCTTGGCCTTGACCAAAACATAAATTACTGCCATCAGTGTTGTTTTTTACTAAGGGGAAAGTGGAATAGGTTCAACCCACCTCACAGAGGTAGGAAAATATTATTGCAGACAATAAATTTGTCAGTACTTTATTTGGGGAACTCGAGTGCAGTCACTCTGTCGTGCCAGCATCCCGGCAAACACGGAAGCTTTCAGATAGAAAGATAAAGGTCTCTCAAAAGAAAATCTCCTTAAGCAGACTGCAAGCACGGCTCTCACTGAGGGAAGCTGGTGGATTAGCGTTTCAGGTTTACTTATTTGTGTTAAAACTGGAATGAGCCTTCAAGGGTGAGCAGCTCAGTGTGGTAGGTCCTGCATCGCTTCAAATCAAATATTTTGGTCCAGCCACAGCATGGCTACAGATGGCCACTGCTGGGAACAGACAGATGAGGCTGCTGTGGTGTTGAAATGTTTGTGACAGTTTTGATGGAACATTCATTTCGAATGAAAAAAAAATTTAGTTGTCTATTTTTTTCCTAACTTTGCTTTACTGGTTGTATTTTCCTTATCTTGATTATTGCATGCCTAAAAAAAGGGGCTCAAGGTGTGACTTGCAAGGAGACTTTAAGAGCTGTTTTAGAGGAGCTTAGATGCACATTTAGGTTGCTGAGAGTTGCTGTACATCAGCTGAGCCTTGACAAGGGGAGCAGTGGATGTGACTCCAGATGCCAGGCAAAGAGCATTTCCTTGAGTCTCTCTGAAGGGCTTTTCAGGACAGCCTTTAACTCATGAGGAATAATGAGCTGGACCCAAGAAACTTGGCTCAAAACAAAAATTTGGCTGAAACTGGTACACCCCTCCAGGAACTTCAGTTTGGAATTGTCATATTCTGATGAAAACCCCATTTGTCAGGAAGACATTCCTGACATCTCTTCCCTGAACAGCTTAAATTCCCTTCAAAAAAGCAGAACAATTAGATTACTTAATATTTATAGTAAGGAAAGTTGCAGTTGTGCTTCCAGATCCTTTTTTGGGTGCTCACAGATGCAACTTTCAGCCAATGTATTTTGATCATCATTATCTGCAGACAACCTGCAGAGGACTCTGATGTGCTGAGAGCCCAGATTGGGGTTTAAGGACAGGTTCTCTATCTGAAAGGCTTGCTTGAGCCTGCAAAACTTGCTGCTTAAAAAACATTTAGAGTTGTGGTTGGATACTTGGAAAGGGTTTTTCCCCCAGAGGTGCTGGGCACTGCCCAGGCTCCCCAGGGAATGGTGACATTCCCAAGGCTGCCAGGGCTCCAGGAGAGTTTGGACACCACTCCAGGGATGCCCAAGGTGGGATTGTTGGGGTGCTTGTGTAGGGCTAGGAGCTTGACTTAATCCCTGGGGGTCCAACTCAGGATATTCCATGATTCTCTGTCAGCCCCATGGAGGCAAAGAACAGGCAGAGCAACTCCTCCCTGCTGGGAAGGTCAGAGTTTGGGAAGCAGCACTGGACGATGGTCCATGCTTCCCCTGGGAGAGGATGGAGTTTGGCAGCCCTGAAGCATGGAGGAAAGGATGAACTCCATGTGCCAAAGGACATTCCTGCCTCTTTGGTAATCACAGTGGTCATTCCAAAAGGGAATACAGATGACCCCAGAGACCTGCACACCTCCACCTTTGGTACTTTCCTTGCCTTTAGGTTCACAGAGCAGTGGCTGCTGGAAGTGCAGGGCTGGGGATCCCTGCAGGGACACAAGGGCGAGTCCTTCTAGATGCTGAGGTGGAGGGTGTGAGCCACCAGCCCTTCCTCCCACACTGCCAGGGGAGAGCTGGATGGCCTGATGCTTTTATAACAACCTTTTCTTCACAAAAAGTCCAGTGCCCTATCCCTTACTTCAGCCTTCTCCCTAAACCCAGCCCATGTAATTCCTGCTGCCTTTCCCTGTCAGTTTGTGCAGTCCTTCCAGCACCTCCACCATCCAACTTTTTTTTGGACTCTCATTTTTCCCTGCTTCTCCTGGTGGGATCTGGAGACTTACATAAATATTCCTGGGGACTCCAACAGACCAATTTCTGCTGAGTTACACGGCTGGAAACCCAGAGCAATCCTACTCACTGGAAACACTGAAGTCAGTGGAGCTACTGCAGCATTTACCGGTGGGAGTTGAGCAATGTCCTGAGCAGCTTCCCGGTGTGTTTTCCTCCCTTTCTGCTCTCTTCCAGGGGAGAGTGAGGAAGGGAAGATGAATGGATGTGTGAACCATGCAAACACATCGACTCCCTCTAGTGGCTTTGGCTCCATATGGAAGATGATGGCTCGTTCCTTCTTCTCCAGCCTCAGAGGACTGAGGCAGAGCAGCCCAGGAGCTGGGCTCGGGCAGGACAAGGGACCCTGCTGCAAGACCTGTGCTCTCAGGAGACCCTTATCCTGGAAAAATGGGTTTATTTGGAGAAGAAACAGCTCATGTGCATTGGGAGGAGAAAGCAATGGAGGGAAGGGCTCCTTGTGAGCGTGGAGAGCCCAGGACACGGTCGGGATTAAATACATGAGAGCCTCTTGCTTGCAGTGCCTCTTGTAGACAGTGCTTTGTCCAAAAAAGGCTTTTATTCAGAGTTTCTAAAACTCTGTCACCAGAGATGCTTTGATTTGCTTGTCTTTTCTGCCCTATGAAGCTGATTTTTTTGGGGGTCTCCTTTCTTAACTCTGTGAAACCATACCTATGTGTGACTGCTTCTTCCTTTCATAATGAAGTCCTGTGGTTACTTCTGCAGCTTCACCAAGCTCAGAATCATTCCCAAAATCCTCCCCTCTGAATGCATGAACACAAGAGTTGGATTAGTTTTACTTTTTCAGTAAAAAGCCTTTTTAAATGTTGTATTTTTTAAAAAACAATACCACAGGTCCCTAAGGGATATATTTTTTTTTTCTCACAGAAACAAAAGAAGAGAATTGTCTTCAAATTGTAGCCACAGAGGACAATGTCAAAGACATGCTCATTAGCTAACTAGGTCCTCAGTGCAATAATCCCAAAGTCCCTGTGGATTTCCTTGGTTTCCTGCAATCCCCAGTCCTATTACAGGCATTCAGGCAGCTGTGAAGTCTTTGCATGTTTAAAGTGCAGCCAATGTGAACAGCCTTTCCCTACTTTAAGAACATATTTTCAAGAATACAGGAATATTAGATATGAGGAAGAAAGGTTACAATTAGGGTAGTGAGGGACTGGCATAGGTGGCCCAGAGAGGTGATGGATGTCCCATCCCTGGAAGTGTTCAAGGACTGAGCAACCAAATCTAGCTGAAAATGTCTGTGCTTAGTGCAGAGGGATGGGCTACATGGCCTTTAAATGTCCCTTCCAGCCCAAATTATTCTGTGATTCTATGCACACAAATTTTTCAGCACTCCTTGAAGATGTGGCTTCTTCTGCCCACCAGTGGAGCTGCAGCTTTGCTCAAACTCTTCCTATCCCAGCATCATCTCTGTCTCCTACACTGCTGCCCACCTCAAAAGCTCTTGCAAAGGTTTCTCTGCCACCATGTGGCTTTCACCATGTCACACCACACTGCTTTTCTAGATGGTCCCCAAAATTCCCAAACCCATTCCAACCAGCTCTTTTTTGTCTTCTCTCCTGTCCCTATGCCACTTGCCACTTCCCATTCAGTATCAAGAAACTTTGCAAAGGTCACTGATGATCTCCTTCATTCTTCAATCCCTGCTGGGTTTGTGCTTTCTCCTGTGCTTGCAAGAAATAACCAAAGCACAGAGGTGCATCCTGGACCTCCTGAGAAACCTCTTTTAAAAATTCTTTTGTGACAGCAGTAGGGAAAAATGCACAGAAGTGGGGTCCTGGCTTGTCACATTGAATGTTCCTATGCCCTATGACAGTGGAGCTATGAATAGAAGAAGTGATGACAATAATAATTAGGATGGGCTAATTTTTATTATTTTTCCATGGAAACTGGAGTGTTTCCGTCAGTGTGATGTCTTGTGCAGCCGGAGGAGATGGAGAGGCCCAGCCTGTGCTGGGTGACTCAGACCCTCTGGATGAGGCAGAGGGGGTCTGGACTGCACAGCTGAGCTCAGGTGAGATTGATCCCTTGGGATTTGCAGCTGCCCACACCCCAGCGCTTCCAACGGAATGGAAAACGCTCCAGGCTCTTGGAAGAGGCAGCCCTTAAAGCCTCGGTGGGAAGTTTTGGTTTTCCTTTTGTAAATGAAGTTGGTGGTTCCAGTTCCTGAGCAGTCTTTGTTTGCTGACAATGTAAACTCCTGAGGCAAGGACACTTCTCCTCCCAGACTGCAGCAGAGTTTGGCTGTTTGCTCATCCTCTCCTGCCTGGGCCTCTGGCTGCTGCAAGGGCACCAAGGGATCAGCACTGTCAGTTTACAGACTCAGGCATCTCCTTTTTTTTTTTTTTTCTTTTTTTTTTTTTTTTTTTTTTTTGTGGTTTCCTGCTGAATCTCCAGACTAGGACACTGAAAAACATACAATTAGTAAATCTTCAAATCCCCAGCTGAAACAATTACAGCCCCGTGGCTGTGGCTGTGCAGCAGCGAGATGCTGCTGGATAACGTAATCACAGCTTTGCATGGCTGCTGCTGATCTCTGGCTTTGTAATGATTTCATTTCCCCTCTCCCACCTCCTTTATATTTGCTATTATGTGAAACCCCAAGAACTAATTACAAGTGGGTGGATCAAAGATGATACATTTTAATTTTCCTTCCAGCCTCACCCACTGACGGTGAGGAATCCAGCATAGCCCATTAAACTGTAGGTACTTGCTGACAGAAAGGGAACCATCTGCTGAACAACTTCTGTTAATTATTTTGGAACACACTAACGAGAAGAAAGCACAGGCCTGTAATGACCTTTCCCTTGGTGGCAGAATCCACTGCAAAGTAGACAGTTGTGGCTTGAAGCCAAAAGTTAATGGTTAGTATTGGCACAAAAGACTCCGGCACACTAGTATTTATTAATTTCCCTGTAGTGGAGAAAATATTCCAGGCATTCTGAGTATAAAACTTCCTAGCACCTGCACAAAACCGAGCTCCAAAATATTCATTTAGAGCATTTTTCAAGAGTTCCTCAGAAAATGTGGACTTCACATGTTTACTTCCTTGTGGTGTTCTTTTTGTTTTGTCACATCTGATTTGGTCAAATAACCTTTTGTTTTGTTTAGCAATGAGCAATATTTACACAGGGCTTTTTTGGCACGTAAGAATCACAATTATTTCATGTCCCTGAGGCAAAGAGGTCGATGGAAACTTATGCCCCTTGTAGACATGTGGACTGGTAACTCATGTGTTTTATTTTTATCTATTTTGTCTGTTTTAGTGCACCTGAATAAACTGGCTTTTTCTTTGCCCTTTCTGGTAGATGCCTGCTGGGCTTAATCCAGAGATCACAGAGGTTTCTGTGGAGCTGAGCAGACTTTGGATCACCCCTCAATGTATCTGGATATCTTGAGTATGAATTACCCATCTGCCTTAGTACTTAAATGGTGTGAAACTTCACCCTGTTTCTTAATGGTTTTTGCAACAGAGCTGTGCCACTGTTTTGAGGGAAAAGAGCAGAAGAAGGATATCCCACTGAATCCTGCAGGGTATTTCAGCTACAACTCCGTCCCTCAGTGCTAACATATTTAACCTTTTTACCATATTTTCAATTAAACAAGGGATTGCCCATTGCACAGGTGGCCTGGTCCACTCTGCTTGATTTCTTTGGGGTTTTTTGACTGTGGAAACTGTGGCATTTCAGTGCAGCAGGGCCATTTCAAGGACAGTTTCCTCACGTGTCTGACCAGGAGCTCTAACCAGGAAGGCTCTTTCTAGGTCTGTGTTTGCAGCCTTATTACTCTAAGAGCAGCAGGTAAAGTAAAGAAGCAGCCTAAGTGGTAAATTAGAAGCTGTTTGTGTCTAAGTCATCCCATCTGTGTCTTTTGGATAGAAGTCAACCATCTTTGAAACCACATGCATCAAGCAATTGGCTAAACGTCCTCATAGACAGGATGTCTCCTATTTGCATTTGAAGTGCTGTGCTTTCTGTTTAAAATACGAATGCAACTCCCTTATACCATTTTCTCAACCTGTTTACAAATAGTGGCTGCTGCATAATCGAAAATAGGTGTTAAAATGCTGAGGCTGTCAAGGGGCTTTAAAGCATCTTTGTGTGAAGTACATGAGATTTATTGAAAACACCTGAGGTAGTGAATGCCCCGGGCTCTCCCCTGCCTCCAGCCCAGCCCACCACCACCACTGCCACCCACCACCACCTTTGAAGTGCCTTCATTGGTCATAGAGGCTCTGCAAGTTCGTGTACACACCTATCATTCAAAGGGCAATATATTATCCACATGACAGATGTAATCAGTCCCTTGGTCTCTTAGAAGTGCAGCTGTTGGTGAATTCTTTTTTGTGAATGTAATATTTGAGAAGACTTAAGTTAAAAACTGACACTTCCATTGAAATCTCATCTCCTCTGGAAAGAAGGTTTCCCGTTTTCTGGCTCTCCTCCCCGTGTGACAGCCAGGGATGTGTCAAGCAGCATTCAACTGACAGTTTCCAACAGAGATGCCATTAGCAAAGATGGCATGAAAATAACACTCCCTTAGAAACACTTTTAATGTGAGCTGTTTGTTTCCAGAGCTGTGGCAAAGCCAAGTGAAGAAGAAAAACCTAATTTAGGAGGAAGGCATCTATTGCAAGGGGAAAAAAAGAAAAAAAAGAGAAATAGAGATGCAGCAGTTTGGGAACAGGTAGATGAGGAGGAACCAGAGAAAGCAGGATCAAATGAGGAGAGGGAGAGATGCAGGGACCAGTAGTGGCAGTCTTGGACCATTTAACCCTCAGTCAATGCACCAAGCAAGGTGACTCCAGCACAAAGCCACACTAGAAAAGGACATTAAGGGCGTGGAGAGGTGTGAGGGAACCATCTGAAAAAAAATTTTGGCAGCAATTGCCCAGAGAAGCTGCAGCTGCCCCATCCCTGGCAGTGTTCCAGGCCAGGTTGGATGGGGTTGGAGCAGCCTGGGATGGTGGAAGGTGTCCCTGACATGGCAGGGGGTGGAACAAGATGAGCTTCAAGTCCCCTTCCAATCCTAACAATTCTGTGATTTTCTGAGGTCTGGAAGGAAAGCACCTCCTTGCTTTCCAAACAGGGGTAGGTACCCATCCCCAGCTGGGCCAGCTGCCCAAAGTCTTGGCTCAATTGGGAAGCAAACCCCAGGCTGCCCAAAGGCTCGTCCAGTGCCTGAACTGCAGGCTCGTCCTTTCCTTTTATTGGTAAAAATAAAAATATGACCTTCTTTTGGCAGCCTTACAGAGCAGATGCTGCTTTTTAGATGACAACATAGAAATGCAGAAAAACTTTGGGGATTTGCAGAAATTCTTTCCAACGACAGATTGTCTGGCCTACCAGTGTCATAATGTCAGGCCTGAAACATGCCATAAAGATTTCTTTCAGCAGAACAAACATAACCCCCTAGACCAGCTCTGTGACAAGCAAGTAAAACAAAGCAGGGTAATCGTGGCTGGAAACCCACCAGGCTCTTAATGTGACCTCTTGAATACTAATAGTTATTAGAGATGCAATGAATAAACGTCAGGGATATCACCAGCAATCTGTATTTAAGAGAGGGATTCCAGGGGAAAAGTCTGTGAACAAAAAAGCCACTTCTGAATGTGAGTTACAGTAAGGAGGAAGTGCTCACGTGGCTCCTGGAGAGCCTGGATGTGTTTTTCACTGGTGGACTCAAGGATGGAGGCAGAGGACTCCTGGCTGCTACAAGTCACCAGATTGTCAAATCCCCTGATGCAGAAGATGAAATCCAAGCTCTTTATGGAGCTTCTTCGCCCAATAAACACACAGGTGGAAAATAAGGAGGAGGGAATAAAAAGGATGTGGCACACTGCATGCTGATCCACCTGAGTATCTTTGGGAGGCCACAGGTTGCCTATAAACAGGTTTTTGTGTCAGAATGTGTCAGTCATGCACACAGGGCAGCTCCAGGTGCCCAAAGCTCCTGGGAGATCCAGCTCCATTCTCCCTCCCACCCAATTACTGGATAACTGGGGGAGGGACCAGGGGTGTGTGACTTACAGGGTTGTGGTCAGAGTGCCTCCAGGGCAGGAAAGCTTCCTTTGCTGGCAGGGTTTGCCTTTAACTTTGAGCATTTTAACTGTAATCCCAATACCTTTTCCACTTCCAACTATCTCCTTCATGCTCCAGCATCAAGTGTGATGTGTCAGTGCACAGGTCCTGCCCAGAGATAATTCTGTGCTGAAAGCAAACCCAGAACTTTAATAAGTGCAGTCAGAGATTTTGTGCTGGTAAAACCAAACTGCAAAATGCAGAAGATAGACTTTGTGATGCCAAGAGAAATTCTGGTTTGGCTGACAAGTTTCTGCTCTTCTTTGCATAACAATGTGATCAGAATTGACAGAGTAAAAAGTACCAAAAAACCCCAAAAAAACCCAAACAAAAAACCACCAAAACAAGACAAGACAAAATAAAAACCAACCAACCAACCAACAAACAACAACAAAAAAAAACAAAAACCAAACAAACATTAAAAAAAAAAAAAAAAAAAAAAAAAAACAAAGACACCCCCAAAAAAAAAAAAAAAAAAAAAATAAATAAAGAACACTCCTATGTTTTGTTTGTGTAGGAACTGGAAGAGGAGACAAATGGGACACTGGGTGGAATACTGGGTTTTTCCATATGTGGGTCTCAGTGCTGCAAAATAGAAGCCAAGAGGTTTGAACCCAAATAGCCACTGGTGTGGAGCCATCATTGTATCTTACTTATAGTACACTTTACATAATACTCCTTTCACTGATTCTTGAATTTTTGGATGAAAATGACTCAGATGCCTTGGATGCTCCTTTGGTTGGTGCCTGGCCCTATACCCATGGCAAGGAATAGTTTCACCTCCTTTATCCACATTTAATGAGGGAGCAAAAACCTCGTGGCAGCACAGCCAAAGCTTGTGTGGCTCGTGCAGAACTTTTCCCCTTTAAACTGGCTGCTCAGCTGAGCCATTTGTGTGATTTCAGAGGATCAGAGATGTCAGCCTGTTTCCTTTTTCTCATTCCCTTCTCCAGCACCACCAGTGATATGACTTAAGACTTGGGAGGTAGCACTGAGGCTCGTTGGGTGGTGTATGTAAAATGAGACACTGCTTAGTTTCAAGGCTGGGAATTGGAGAGCTTGGTTGCACAGGCTGGGTAGGAAAGTGTTTCTTTTTGTGTGTTTTGAGGATGGCACTTTTTAATGTCATGGAGAAACCCCTTGTCCCTGCCATGGACCTCTGCATCTGCTTGGCTGCTTCCTACTCAGCCATGTCCTTACCTCTTTCCCTTCTTTCTAAGGAAAACAATCCCTTGGAAGTGTTTTTAGTTTGGTTTTTTGGGGTTTTTCTGGTTTTTTTGTAGGGAGTGGTTTGTGGCAATACAAGGTTTCAGCAGTAAAGCACAGGTTTAACTTCACTGATCGGGTTCAAAAGGAATATGAAGATGCCCTAAAGACATAAAACCACCCAGCTTGTAGGAGAGGATGAGCCAAGCCAGGCAGCCTTATTTTGAGCCTGAGCTGGGTTCCCACCTTTCAAACCCATATCTCACCCAGGAGCAGGGGTGTCCTGCTGGGACAGATGTGACAAATGTGGTGCTGATTAGACTTCAGATTTCACAAGGTTGAGCTCCTGATTGCTTCCATGGATGTTTGCATCTCCCCTGTGCACTGCAAGTTGGAGGCATGGCTGGAGAGTTTATGGTGTGTGATCCATGCCAGTGACCCAGGCTCAGTGCTGGGGGCTGCCTGAAGGGTCTTCCACCCTGTTTTCTACTTGTTGCAACTAAATTTCCCCTTTATTACCCACCTTACACTTCCCCAGACCTTTCCACCTTGCTGTGGATGCTGTGGCTCTCCTGCCAGTTGGGCAGGGGTAGAAATAAAATTCAGAAAGTCATGTCCCCTTTATCTGATGGACCCTTTGCTGTGTGTGGGGGGAGCCAGAGGATCCTCCTGGTTCCAGGATGGGATCTGAGGGGACTGGTACCCAGAGAGACTCTCAGATCTGTCTGCCTGCCTAAAAGTCCTAAAAAAAAAAAAGTCCTAAAAAACACACTGGCTGCAGCATGCATAGCCCAGTGTGAAGTCAGCCAGGAACAAGCCAGAGAACCTGCCTCTGACCCTGAGGACATTGCTTGAAAAATATTTTCCAGAACTCAGTGCCTGGGGACCTGCAGCTAACAAACATTCTGGAAGTGTAATCACAGCCTTTGGCTCTGCTGCCGAACCACCTACGGGAGGTGAGTTTAAAGAGAGCGGCTTTAAAGCTGTCAACATAAGAAGGAGGGAAGCCAAATTGCTTTCGTGCTTGTGCTCTCGTGCCAGCTGGTTTGTCATGGGATTGGTATGTAGCAAAGATAGAGTTGTCTGCAGAAAAGCTGTATTATTCTTTTTTTGGATGGGTCCGCTGGAGATCAGTCAGGACCCACAGTAATTTCCTGAGGGGACAAATCCAGGGCTGAGATAGGCCACTGGCTCCTCGGAGGTTGCATGGAGCTCTGTGTTGGGTCAGAAAGTCAGCCTTTGAGGAGAAGAGCTGGAGAAGCCTTCCAGGAGTGAGGGCTGATAAGGCAGCAGCTCCCCAGCTGTGCCGTGGCCTCGCAGAGCCGCGGATGTCATCGGAGGAATGAGAATTAATAACCCCAGGCCAGACTCTGACCTCTGCTATTCAGGCAGAGATCCCTGGCAGCTCGTGGGACTCGTCTCAGCCCTCCCACAGCCCAGGTCCCCTTGTCTCCCACGGGCTCTGAATGGAGCTGGGGACATGTGGTCTCTCTCCAAGGCAGGTCCATGTGGAGAAGGATGCAGCACTGGAGAGCAAGCTGAATGCCAAGGGTGTGCTCCTGTGCAGTGTGGCCTCACTCTTCCTCCTGGCACCCGAAATAGAGAGTGTGACAAGGACCACCCAGCCAGGGATGTGATGTCCTGTGCCAGTCCAAGAGGGACCACTCAGAGTGGGTGAGAATGTGGCACAATGCGACAGAATTCATTCACAGGGCTTGATAGAAGAGAAATGCCCAGCCCCAGGCAAAGCATGTGGTGTATTCCCACAAGGATCCAGGTGAAACTGAGGTCAATCACATTAACAGGAGCTTTTCCAGACAGAGAATTTGCCAGGTGTCCTGGCTGCAGGGTGGAAGGTGTTGGTCAGCATGGAGCATCCTGGAAATGTTCTGCTGGTGCCAGCTCTGTCTGCAGCTCATGGGACACACAAAGCCTGAATGACAAGGATGGGGGCAAGCTGGCCCTGTGCAAGGGCAGGAATATGTTCCCAAACCATCCTGGGAGGATGGGCAGAAAAAGTCTTCCCCTTGCAGACCAATCCCCAGTGCTCTTTCAGGATTTTTCCCCAAGATGCAGACACAGATGCCCAAGGTGGCACCCTCAGCATTTTTCTCAACAGCTCAACAACAATAAAACACACTCACGTAAGAACACAGAGGGATGAATGGGCTGTAGAGAAGAAAAGGACTATATTTATGCAGCATTAATCAATGCTAAAGTGTTCCCAGCCTCTGCCCAGAGCGCTGTTTGTGGGCACTGCCATTCCTTGGGCATCTCAAGGTGAGAAATCTCACAGCTGGCCAAGCTGGGCTGGACAGTCCTGACAAATCACCCTCCTCTAAAACCCTGCAGCACATACCAAGAGGCCTTTCCTCACCCTCTTCCCAAAGGTGCCTTCCCAGGGATGTGAGAGTGGTGCTCATCACTGGGCAGGTGGGAAGCTCAGTCCTTGCTGCTATGAGGCTCTGTCCTCCAGAGACACAGAGATGGAGCCCATGGATTCTGGGAATCATGGATTTTTCAGTCATTTTTCTTACTCCACTGTTCTCTCATTGATTAAATCACAAACAACCAAGCCTGGCTCGGTAATTCCTGGGTTTATTGGGGTGAATACATTGAATGGTGCTTTCCTCATTTAGTGCAGGTGATCCAGAGGTAACTGGTGCTTGCAAGGGGCAGGAGATGCTGAGATGAAAAACACGTGTGGAGCTGAAGGGCTGGGAAGGGACTTGTTAAGTCCATGTGTTGTATTTCTCTCAGCCCCGAGCTGGAGGCACTTACAGGACCCAGCAGACTCCACAATGAGCAGTTCACCTGTGGACCTCCTCTGGGTTTTCCCCTCCAGAGCACTTTGCAGCCTCCAGCATGGAGTGGGCAGTGCCAGGCTGATGGAGGATGAGGATGGTGTTGTTCTCAGAGCTGAAGCAGGGATGTTTCCATCCCAGCTCAGACAGGATTGGTAGGAAGAAGAGGTTTTTTTATTTAGTCTTTATGGGAAGAACTGATACTGTTCCTCCAAGATGTCTGGGTATTTCTAGGATACAGCAGGGCTTTAGGACATAAGTAGTGCTCTCCTGACTTATTCTGGGGACAGAGTGCAGCCTGTAGGATCCTGAGGTTTTCTGGTGAGTGCTCTGAGGCCAAACCTCTGCCTGCCCAAGCTGGCTGGTACAGGTGGTCCCTTCCCATTCCCAGCTCCTGGGATATTATATCATCTGATGTGTTTATCCATCTGTTTGCAATCTCAGGGAGGTTGGTGTGGTTTTAATTAATGAGCAATTGTTTTTGCGGTTGTTGTGCAGAGCCCCGAGCGATTCAACAGGGGTGGGGGATACTTATAAATAAAACAATTATTATTACCCAACTTCATTAACATGCAATGCTGCTGTTCCCTCCTTCTGTCCTGCCCCTTGCTGCTGTGTCTGGTCAGGTGGGTCTGGAAGGAAGAGTAGTTACAAGATCCCAAATGCCCCGAGCTGTGGCAGTGTGGACTCTCTGATGAGTCTTTCCCTCACCCAGGCTAGAAAAATCATCTCTCTCCTCCAACCATTTCCACAAAACTTCCAGAACACAAATTCCTTTTACTCCTCTGCCAAATTGAGCCGAAATCATCAGCAGGTTAGAAACTATTTGCAATAGATTGGTGGTGTGTGGATTTATATTTATATATACCTGTGAACAGTAGCTACATAAATTCTGTGTTTGGGGAGAATGAGGCCCAGAAATGGGCATAGGTGCCTAAAATCACATTTAGGCAGAATTTTGTACTCAAGTAGCAAAAATCCCTCGTAGAGGGGCTCTTGGATGCTCCCAAGGTGCTGGATGCCTTTGTGCCCATCAGGTGCTGCAGCTGGTCCGTTCCCCATGACCTGCTTCACCTCAATAAGGGTTATTCCCGGGTCTGCTTTTTTACTGCCTGCCTTCTTACAGCTCCTCAGGGTCCCTGGAGCCTTGTGATCTGCTTTCTCCAGAAGATTTTATAATTGCTGCTTTGTTTTCCCCAATAACCAGAGCAATGCAGTACAGCTCAGCGTGCTCAGCCTTGCACCTGCTGTGGGGATGGAACCTGCTCCCACCCCCCTGCTTCCCTCTGTGCTTTGGATTTAATCAGAGATGTTACACTGGACAGGGGACAAGATGACTGTAGGAGTGTGGTGTGGAGCAGTACAGTGCCAGAGGCATTGCTGTCCTTGTCACCTCATGGCCACAGCCTGCTCCACCCTGGGACACACAAGCTGCAGCTGGCTGGCAGCTCTCCAGGGTCCAGGTGGCTGCTGGCCCTTGGGCTCTGCTGCTTTGGGGATGGATGTGGCCAGCACTGGCTCCTTCCAAGGGCTGGAGGGAGCATGAACAGAACCCAGCAACTTTCCTTAATCTTTGCTGGTTTTCCTGGATCTTCATCCCTGAGCCAGGCCACACCAGCTCACAGGGATCTGGGGAGAAGCAAACCTTGTGGTCTCACCACAGGCAGATCCAGACATGCTCCACAGCCCCAGCACAGTGCAGAGCAGGAATTCCCCATCAGACAGCTCTGCCAGAGCCTCCACATCCCTGTCTCCTCACTGGGGAAGGATGGCAGATGCCACCACATCCTGGTGACAGCTGGAAAGGCAGATCTGGCTGAGCCTTGGTCCTTATCTAGGTGTAAGGAGGTGTCCTGGGACCCCATCAATCCTGCAGCATCAGCTGGAGCTGGAGGAGCTCTGCAGAAAACTGAGATTTTGGAATGCTGGGACAGCAAACTTTGGGCTGCCAATTGAGGGGGCACTACAAATGTTCAGGAAACAGCTCCTTTACTCCCTTTGAGATCCTGCATCCCAGCACTTCACACAGTGGGATGTGCACCCTTTCCCAGCCCCTCTTCCACCAGGAGGGTGTTCCAAAGCTGGGCATGGGTGACATCAGCTGTCCCTGGCTCTGAACAGGCAGGAGCTGCAATGACAAGGGCAGGTGCTGGTCCTGCTTTAGAGGATGATGATCCTCTGAGTGGCTAGTGACCAGTGGAGGTGGCTGAGTGCAGAAGGGGGACATGGCTGGAGGGCTGGGCAACCAAACCCTGCTCTGGGGCACGTGCTGGTCCAGGCAGAGCACTATGGATTATTTCCCTGTGTGCTCGCTGTGCCAAATATAACTGAGTAGCAGGAGGTTGCTCTGTTTCTAATTGGGTGATGAAAGCCTCTTTAGGAGGCCAAGACCTAATGGTCAGAAGCAGGAGAGGCAGGAATAGGACTGGGATGGATTCCTGGTGCAGCAAGGATGGAGCAGCCAGCACCAGCTCTCCCCATTGCATGGATCTCAGTCCTCCTTGTGGCACAGGGATCTTGGAGCTGCACTTGGGGAGGATGGGGTTAACTCCTTGGTATTAGAAGAAGTGGATAGTATATTCTGAGCATAGAGATGTCTTGGCTTTATATTGTATTATATTTATATTAGGCTTTCCGTAAAAAAAAGGAAAAAGGTGAGCTGATTGGAATGGCAATTTTTATCAAACAAAAAATTCCCCATCCCCTGGAAGATTTTGGTATAGACAAAGATTCAATTCCAGCAGGGAAGTGTTTGGTTTCTGTAACAGATGCTTTGGTGACAGCCTCCCAGCACATCCTGCCTGAGGGGAGAAGGCAGTGTGGACACTGCAGACCAAAGATGAGCAAGAGAAACCTCAGCCTGGCAGATGAAAAGGAGCAATCTGGAGGCCTGGAGCACGTGGTGAGCACAGATATTCCCTGCACTCAGTGGCTTTGAAGCTGTTCCCATGGCACCCCTCCCACCAGCCCCCCGTGCTGTTTGCAGCACCTCTGTGGGTACCCCATCTCTGTGGGGTGGGAATGAGGGACTCCTGAAGGCAAGAGCTTCTCAAAAGGACAACATAATGCCTTTAGTCCTCCTGTTGGGGGGGGGTCTCAACAGCTCTGTGCTTCAGCCAAGCCTCTGTAGCACCCAAAAATCTGCTAATTACATACTTGGCCCATGAGCTGTGTTTGCAGAGGAGGGGAGAAGAAGGGATCCATGTACATGAGAGATACAGGGCAGTGAAGTGATGGAATAACTCACTTAGTATTGGGACATTTATGAGTCACCTTCCTCTGCCCCTCCCCTCCGAGGTAGATGTCATAAGGGAGACTAACCCCACAGTAATCTCCATATAACATATGTGATATGTTTACTTATTTCTTTCCTCTGTCTTCCCTGCTCTGCAATGTAAATAGTCATTTGTTCCTCTTCCAGCTGCTGGTACATGGTCTCACCAGTAGGAAATATATTATCATCCAATAAAACCAAGCTCTTGGTGGCAATGATGATGATTTATTGATTTTGGCTCTGTCGCCCTCCCAGATGGAAATAGAAGCTGGCAGTTAGCTCATGTCTTACAACCCAGCCTAGCCCATTCCCTTCAGCTTGCTGAATGCTGCACTTTGGAGACGGGATCTGCTCCTCCAAAGAAAGTTTCCAGGGTTGTGGCTGGATTTGTTTAAGGCTTCAATCAATGTCGGTTAAATGTGAGTGCATCATGGGGACCCCCACTACCCCAGGGACAGAGACATCCAGGGCACCTCTCCAGCCCTGCAGGGATGTGTCCCCCCCCCAGTAAACACACACAGTGCTGAGCCAACCCAAATAAACACTGAGGAACAGCCTGCAAAGTCCTGACCCATGGAAACTTCCTGGGTCCAAGGGTCTGTGCAGCTGGAGAGGACGTCCTCGCTCCAGCTGCAGTGCCTGCTCCCTTCCCAAGGCTCCCTGCCCTTTCCCTGCCCACCCTGACCCCGTATGAAGCCCAGGGCTCTGGGAGGTGGCCTGGGAGACCCGGTGTGCCTCCTTCCCAGGGTCTGGTGCCGGGCTGCTGCGCTTGCTGGCCGCAGTTCAGCAGGCAGAGCCTTCCCTGGAGCAGGGTTTCCAGCCGAGCCCACACACTTGTGCTGTGAGAAGAGCTGAGACCTCTGTGGTTGGTTCGTGTTTCAGAAGCCACTTGTGTGTGGAAGCCTCTTGGCTGGGCACTACTGGTTTTGCAAAAAACCTTTTTTTTTTCTTTTTTTAAAATTTTTTTTTTCCCCTGGTTGATCTTCTAAACAGGCCAAGAGGAGTCCTGGGAACCACCAGCCTGCTCAGGGCTGAGCAGATCCTGATGCCTTTTGTGCAGGGTGAGGATGAATGGAGGTAACAACAGAACCACCCTGACTTGCCACATCAACTGTTTTGGAGACCTGGATTGAGTCTCCAAAAAAAGAGTCTGGCTTGTAAAAGAAAAGCCATGTGCAGTCCCTGAAACTCAAACATTTCTCTGCCTCTCAGGTCCTTCTTTGGAACAACAAGGTCCTTCTTTCTATCCACCAGGCTTGGATAGAGGCATGGCAGGACAGCCACTTCTGCTCTGCCATCTTCACCCTGGCAACCCCCAGGGCAGCCTCTCCTTGGTGTCCCACTTCTGGCTGCATCACTCACCATGGAGTGATGGAGAGGGGTTTTCCTGGAGCAGCCAAGGAGCAGTAGCCTGTTTTCTGTGGCAGGAACCTGCTGGCACGGCCATGCCTGGGGCTAGATTGGATTACAACCGCCCTTAAAACTCCCGCTTCATCCTCTGACTGCTCCTGGTCAGAATCTTTCATCTGTTTTGGGAAAGTTTGGTTAACTTTCATGTGGTTTCCAAAAAAGAAAATCATCCACCAGAATTTCCTGTTATGCCATCAGCCTCCAGCCCGGCCAAAAGGAGCAGTTTACTGTTGTTTACATAGCTGCAAAAATGTACTAGGACCTTCCCAGCCCAAGGTGCCTGCTTATTCTTAAAGCCTGGCCTCCCGAGGCTCTGAGTGCCATTTGCAGCTGTGTTTTGCTCTGCAGGCTCTCGTTTCTGGGGAGGGAATTTCTCTGAGGCAGGAAACCATGTCTTCACATGCCTCCACTCTGCACCTCATGCCAAGGGGCCCTGGTTGTGCTGGGGGATGCAGGATGCTCCTGCATTTGCAGATGTGTACTGGAGCAGGGAAACTGCTCTGCAAGCTCCTGCTGCTGGTCTGAGTGCTGTGAAATTGTGGCATCTCCTGGCTGGGTGTGGAAGGAGGGGAATGGCTCGAGGTGCAGCAGCCAGGGTGGGTGGGAAGGGGAGCTGTGGGGCAGGAGGAGGGAGAGCTGCAGGAAAGCATGGAGCTTTCCAAGAAATCTCACTGCTATTTGGGGAATGATGCTGAGTCCTTGCCAGGCAGGAGCCAGGCTGGGACCCCATGTGAAAGAGCTCTGGGATCTGTGGGAAGGTGAGCAAACAGCCTCTGTCACAGGGGCTCTCTTGGAGGACTTGTGGTCTTCTATATTTTTGTGTTAATTGGCCTCTTTTCCAGGTGCTAGGGTTTGGCATATGGAAAAGTGGTACTTGCACAGGAAAATAAACCTGCTTTTTGAAGTAGATCTGAAAGGATCTGGGGAGCATGGGGGAAGCTGTTAGACCCATCTGCTCCCTGTACCTCTGCCATGGGGCACCTCTGGACTCCTTCAACCACCACGATGAAAAAACAACCTCTCAGCAAATGCTGCATTAATTTTGAGCATTATACAAACCATCTGTCCTTGGGGTCTGCTGTCTGGGGAGACAGCTCTTGCTAATCAACCAAGAGGCCACAGTGGGAATGTATCTATGGGGAAACCCCCACCAGAGATAATCAGGGGGTCAGAGGAGGAGAGAATCCATTTGAATTTGTACCTTCAGGGTGCTGTAGGCATCATTTAAGTCCTGAGTGGCCAATAACTCCAATTCCCCAGCTGCCTAATGATATGCAACCATGCATTTCATCAAGGGCTGTGGAGATGCTCCGTGGGCTGGAGCCCCTCTGCTCTGCAGCCAGGCTGGGAGAGCTGGGAATGTTCACCTGGAGAGGAGAAGGATCCAGGGAGAGCTCAAAGCCCATTCCAGGGCCTAAAGTGGCTCCAGGAGAGCTGGAGAGGGACTGGGGACAAGGGATGGAGGGACAGGACACAGGGAATGGCTTCCACTGCCAGAGGGCAGGGATGGATGGGATATTGGGAAGGAATTCCTGGCTGTGAGGGTGGGGATGCCCTGGCACAGAGCAGCTGTGGCTGCCCCTGGATCCCTGGAAGTGTCCAAGATCAGGTTGGGTGGGGCTTGGAGCAATCTGGGATAGTGGAAGTTGTCCCTGCCATGGCAGGGGGTTGTGACAAGATGAGCTTTATGGTCCCTTCCAGCCCAAACCATTTTGGGTTTATGTCTCTGTTCCTATGATTTGTTTCAGCACTGAGACCTAAGGGATTCACTGCAGTGGGATTATGCTGCTGTTTGTTGGCAGAGCAAAAAATGCTTCATAGCAAGCAGCCAAACGTCCAACTAGAGGTGACATCTGAGTGATTTCAAGGTCTCTGAAGGACCTGCCAAGGAGATAACCCCATTTCCCACTCAGTTGCTATCCTCTGCAGGGTTTTAACTCCCCAGCAGAAAGAGCTGAATCACTGAGCTGCCCCCAGGGCATCGATCACAACCCATAAAGTGCACCGAGGTTTATAGAAGGAAAAGCCAAGTTTTGTTGGTCACACATCATATCTGAAGTTTATAAAGGGTTAATAAAAATTTAACAAGCAGTTTTGCAAATGGTTACTCACTTTGGTGCCTGATGGGGTCCTTCACAGCCATCATTTGCTCATTAGGATCAATCTGTAACACAGAACAGTCAGACCTGTGCTCTGCTTATGGACTGAAATAATTTGGTTTCATTTTTCTGATGAGGAAGATATTTTAACAGAAGCACTGTTCTTTGAAATACACAAATGAAAGGCTTGAAGTGGCCAGTTCTGTAAGGAACAAAGTAAACTTTTAAACATATATTTTGTTTTTATCAGAAAAAAAAAAATCAATTTTGCTTATTTCCTCTCTTTTTCCTTTTAAAATATGGAAAATAAATCTTTCAACCTTTTTCATCATATACTCTTTTTTTTTTTGCCAGGCTGACTTTAAAAAGCAATTCGTGAAGAAATCCTGAACTAAGACACTGTGCTTTTATGTTTATATAGCTATTGATTTATAGTATTTTTTAATTAAACCTTTGTTTTTCCATTAATGGAAATTTATGTAAATAAAGAATGAAAAAGAAGTCACTTTTGAACTAAGTAAACTTGTAAGATTTTTGCCCAGCTCAGAAGGGATAAGGATTTCAAAATATGGTCTTAGGAAAATATCTCTGCAAGGTAAAATAACTATGTGACCTGCATAGGAAATTTTATTTTTTCAGAATATTTATCGTTTTTTAAAACCATTCTCCTGTATGTTTTTCAGTGGATTATGGAAAATGTTTCTCTTGCAGGAGCAGAGCAAGAAAAGTGGAGACTTAGGGTTGCCTCCTTAATGGAAACCAGCATCACATAATGCTTTCCAATAAAAAGAATGTTCTACCCGACTGGAGCTCCAGTCCTACAATAATCAGTCAGAATACAATTATCCATTCTGGAATTAGATCAGTAGAGCTGGTGAAAAAAAAATATAAAAAGCACAAAACCTTTTTTTCCCTCTTTTTTTTTTTTTTTTTTCCTCTAAATGAAAAGTTATTTTCAAAATTTGTTTAAATGGAAATATGCTTGCCTGAACATCAAACACTGGAAAAGACCTGTCATTGTAGAATTGTAAAATCATGGAATGCTTTGGGTTGGAAGGGACCTATAAAACCCATTCATTTCCACCCCCTGCCATGACAGGGACACCTTCCACTGTCCCAGATTGCTCCAAACTCTGCCTTGGACACTCCCAGGGATCCAGGGGCAGCCACAGCTGCTCTGGGAATTCCATTCCAGGCCCTCCCCACTCTCCCAGCCAGGAATTCCCAATTCCCAGTATCCCACCCATCCCTGCCCTCTGGCAGTGAAGCCATTCCCTGTGTTCTGTCCCTCCATCCCTTGTCCCCAGTCCCTCTCCAGCTCTCCTGGAGCCCTGGAATGGGCTCTGAGCTCTCCCTGGATCCTTCTCCTCTCCAGGTGAACATTCCCAGCTCTCCCACCCTGGCTGCAGAGCAGAGGAGCTCCATTGCTCTGGGAATTTTTTGATAAAAATGATATTATTTTTTGCCCCTCCCTCTAATTTAAATTTAGCAAAACAAAAAATACACCTATACATTTTTAAATTCACTTTCTCCATGGGAAAATATTCCTATCTTCTGATTTGTTAACAATAAAGTTATACCTAACAGTGGGTGCCCTAGGAAGGAAAGTACACGAGTTTGTTTTTTTTTTTAAAAAAATCCTTGATATTTATATGTTGGTGTGTGGACAAACCCTCATCTTCTTCACAAGGGTGTAGGACCTTCAGTGGGAATGTGGTTGGGATGGCCTTGGGACCCCTTTTCAGCTGCAGGGCTGCATTTTAGGCATAACATGTTCTGAACAGTCCAGGTTCTGTCTCCAACAGGAGGAAGACACAAAGGGAGGTGTGCATGTGGTGTTTCTCCCAGAAATCCCACTACCTCCAGCTTGGAGGATTTCCAAAGCCTGATGTGACCCATTTTCCTAATGATCCCACCTAAAGTGCTCCCCAAGTATTTGCCCAATCTCCCTGTGATCCCAGGTAAGCTTTTCACTCCCATAAGCAAAGATTTTCAGTGGTCCCTTCCCCACCATGGTGGAAATGCCTCCTTTTGTTTATTTGGTGCCTCCTTTGCCTGGAGCTGCTCATCTCCCACATCCTGCACAGAAATCCAGCCTGGGGAAGGTTTCCCACAAATGAATCATCTGCAACACTCCCCAGAGCATTTCTTGATGCCCTCCACTCATGTGAAGTAACCAATAAATTTCAACAGCATTCAGCTTGTGAGGGCTGATAAGATCACAGTGAGAAAGGGGACAGTGCCAAAAATATCCAGCTTTTTAAAGGATGTGCCATATAATGCTTTTAATGTTTGGAGTCCCTGAGGCCAAGGGGATCCTTAGATCATCTACTGTGACCTGTATAATGCAGGATGGAGAGTTGTTTTTTTGTTGTTTTCTTTGTTGTTTGTTTGTTTGTTTTGGTTTTTTGTTGGGTTTTTTTTGCCTGCTTAGCCCCATGCTGAGCCCAGGAATAACTGGTGTTAAAGTGACTGGGTAAGAAAGCATCAGCACATGAAACTGCAGCCTCTGTTGTAGGAAAGGACAATGAATCTGTCAACTGGAAGCCATTGTCCTGGGATTGGAGAAGGAAAAACTGATGTCTAAACTCACACAAGTGAGGTAAGGAGGGCAGGATGCTCATAGTCATCATTTGTCCATTGTCTGACCTCATTTTTCTGGAGGGTCTGAGAGCAAGGGGGCAGTGGGAGCATGGGAGATGCAGAAAATCCCACGTGGTTTTGTTAAGGACAGATTTTATTGCTGTAACTCAATATATAATCAGAGATATTCATTAAGATAGCTGGCTCCTTTGGCAAGGAGAACTCATGTTCCAGATCTGTCACCAAGCAATTTAATATTGGGTTTGAATAAAAAAGAAGTGGGAATTGCACTAGAAATACCTTGTACCTTCAAGAGAGCAACAATTCAAAGAAAAATATTCATTTTTTTGGAGACTGACCTGACATCTGAAGGACCTGTTGAAGGAGTGAGAAATAAAAGTACCACAACTTTGGGTGATCCTGTCAAACCTGAGTGATACCAAGGAGGCAGCCAAAGTAATCTGGTGGAGTGGAAGACACTTAACCACACAAATGCAAGGTCAAGTGCAAGCCAGAACCATTTTCTGGATTGGACAGCAGTGGTTTGGAAGTGCAGAGGATGGGACAGGAGAATCCACTCCTTCTTTGTGGGCTGACCAAGGACCACCAGCATGAAAATAGCTGTTGGTCACAGACATGTTTAGGCTGAAAATCAGGAGAAATTAGATCCTGAGAGAGACGGGAGTCTGGACAGTACACCAAACTCAGGGCACGAAGAGCCCAGAGCTCCTTGTGTCCTGGTAGGCACAATCCTGGGATTGGAAAGGAAAGCTTGTGGTATGATGTGCTGGGTGTCTGACTGTCTGGAATTTCCAAGAGGGATTAGAAGAACAGCTGATGCCCATGTTTGTCATAGAGCATTTACAGCACATTAAATTAATCACAGGCTTTGGAACTTCCTGGCTCTTGCAGGGGATGAGCATTATTTCCTCACCGCAGCTCCTTTCCTGCTCCTTGTGCAATCTCACTCCTGGATTTGTTTTCTTGCCTTTCCCTAAAGCCTGATGACTGGTCCCAGGCAGAGCTGGTGACCACAACACCAAGATGCTCCTCAGACAGGCCTTGCCCACGGCCTCTCTTGCAAAAGCAGTAGTAGATCTGTGCTCAAGCACAAATTTTCTTCCCACTCAATTAGTCAATTATGGTTGAGAGTCCTATTTCTTCCACACGATGCATCATGGGCCACTTCCATTTTCCCCTGGCATAATTAATACTCCAAGTATTATCCACCAAGTTTCATCTTTCCTGTTATCTTTCTGTGCCACACTGCAGTTTTTGAGGCTTTCTATACTCATGTCTGGAGAGCTCAGCTGTGAGGTTTTTGCCCTTCCCCTGGGCTGGAAGAAGTAGTATCACACAATTGAGTCAGTGAATAGAAATTGCTCACCTGTCCACAGGTCAGCATGACTTTTGCACTTAATTTGGGTGATTTTTTTGCTGCACTTGCTGCATTACATAGAGGAGGAGTTTATTCACCTGTTTTCACTGTATCAGTTGTGAATGCAAAAGAGCTCTAACAACCTTAAGGTATTGAACACTCTTTTTGATGAGGTGGTGTCAGAGAGAACAGAAGGAGAACAATAAGCCAAATAAACTCTTCCTCCCAGGAGCTACCTTTGATTGATCCATTGGCTCAATGATTAATTGCTTTGGCAAAGATTCCTTCTCAGGATGTCAAAATAAAGGAAGAGAAATGCTCCTTATCTTTCTCTCCATGACCATCTCTTTCATCTCCTGTTAACATGTTTTCTGCTGAGGGTGAGGGCTCTGGCTGCCACCCTGGAGCTTTGTTTCCACCCCAGGTTTAACTGGGTTCTTGCACAAATCTTTCAAAGCCAATGTGGGTGTAGGGGCAGGTGGGTGTCTCTGAGCTTCTGCAGAATCCCATGGCACAATGTGACCACCACTGGTGAGTGTGGCCACCTCCAAGGACATGTCAGCCAGAGCTCACACTCATGCTTGGCAATGGGAATTGCTGTGCCCCATTCTGCTACACCTTCAGCCCAAAATAAAATAAAACATGATGGGTTTCACCAGCCCTACAAATCAGGCTCAGTCCTTGTGTCACCCTACATAGAAGGAACAAGGAGAAAAGTGTCATTTGACATTCAGGCAGCTCTGAGCAGGCACCATTTGTCTGTAGGAGAGCTTGGTCAGGCCTGTTTCTCTGCTGGGCACTGGGGACAGCAGCCTTCTCCCACCATCTGTGTATAATAAATGAAGAATTTGGGTCATAAAAATTTCTACCCTGTTTAAGATGCACGGTATTGCTTTGCTCAAGCTAACTGCCCCTGGCAGTTCCAGTTAATACTTCCGTTTGAAATAAAAACCTTAAAAGCCTTTTAAGTTGACATTTAAAGTAATTTGGGAAACAATGTGAAAACATAATCTCTCTTCCAGGGTCTTTTTGCAAGGTATGGAGTGTAGCTGCTCTGCAAAGCCTTTGCCCATGGAATAGAGCTCCGTGAAGCCTCAGGAAGAAATGTTTATGCAGGTTGTGCAATATCATCCCTGGCTCCCAGCCTGGTCTTGCATTGCTGTGATCATGGCCAATGTCTCTTTTCTCCACAGGTTTGTACCAGCTAATGGGAAAGAATATAATGCTGGAGCAGGGGAAGATGCTTAAGGAAGCCTTAGCGCTCTCCAGGAGCGTGTAGCACATCTCAGCCTTCCTGGAGCTGCCCATCCTGGCAAGGGTCAATGGAGCTGCCTGGCACAGCCTGGCACAGAATTCACAGAATGACCAGGCTGGAAGAGACCTTCAAGATCATCGAGTCCAACACACGCCCTAACACCTCAATTAGACCATGGCACCGAGTGCCACATCCAATGTTTTTAAACACATCCAGGGATGGGGACTCCACCACCGCCCCGGGCAGGCCATTCCAGTACTTTATCACTCTTTGCATGAAAAGTTTTTCCTATATTCCTAATATTAGGTTCTTAATATCCAACCTAATTTTCCCTTGATGCAGCTTGAGGCTGTGTCCTCTGGTTCTGTCAGTCGCTGCCTGGAGAAAGAAACCAACCCCACCGGGCTACAGTCACCTTTCAGGGAGTTGTAGAGAGAGATAAGGTCACTCCTGAGTCTCCTTCTCTCCAGGCTAAACAACCCCAGCTCCCTCAGCCATTCCTCATGGGGTTTGTGTTCCAAGCCCCTCACCAACCTTCTGGCCCTCCTCTGGACACGGCCTGGTACGGCCTAGCATGGCGTGTCGTGGCTGGCACGGCCTGGTACAGCCTGGAACAGCCTAGCACAGCCTGGTACGGCCTGGTACAGCCTAGCATGGCCTGGCATGGTCTGGTATGGCCTGGCATGGTCTGGTATGGCCTGACACAGCCTGGTATGGCCTGGCACAGCCTGCTACAGCCTGGTACAGCCTAGCATGGCCTGGCATGGCCTGGTACAGCCTGGCACAGCCTGGCATGGCCTGGTACAGCCTGGTACAGCCTGGTACGGGCTGGTACAGCCTAGCATGGCCTGGCATGGCCTGGTACGGCCTGTTACAGCCTGGTACGGGCTGGTACAGCCTAGCATGGCCTGGCATGGCCTGGTACAGCCTGGCACAGCCTGGCATGGCCTGGTACGGCCTGGTATGGCCTGGAACAGCCTGGCATGACCTGGTACAGCCTGGCCTGGCACAGCCTGGCATGGCCTGGTACAGCCTGGGCCTGGTATGGCCTGGCATGGCCTGGTACAGCCTGGCACAGGCTGGCATGGCCTGGCACAGCCTGGCACAGCCTGGCACAGCCTTGCATGGACTTGTGGATCCTGCTCCACCATCTGCACAGGGCCTGACCCTGATGTCCCACCCGCCTGCAGGGCAAGGGCCTGGATCTCATTTTCCCAAGGGAACCATGAGTCACCTCTTCCCCGACAAATCCCTCTGCACCTGCACCAACCCCTGGCAAAGGAAGTGGGAAGATGGTTTTGTGCAAAATACCCCAAATGTTTTCACTTTGCAAGAGCTGGTTGGGCCCGTTTTCCTGGCAATTATTTTTAGCTATTTTTCCACAAACATTTTTTCCCTCAAAAATGCACAGAAGTTTTTGGGTTGGTTTTTTTTGTTTTTTGTTTTTTGTTTTTTTTTTCATTTTTCTTTTTTTTTTTTTTTTTTTTTTTTTTCAATTATCATATGCTTGGAATCTTGTCTTTAGCAAGTGCATGGCTGAACAGCTGTCTGTGACATGGAGAATTACAAACATCATTTCAGCTCATGATTTTGTTTACATAGTTTGTGGAAAAATGGTAGAACTTCAGAGATGTCTCAGTGATGTTAGAATTTTTTTTTTTCTCAGGAATTTTGTTGTAGAAACAAGGCCTTTCTGGTGAAGGGATGTCTTTAAGTGCACCACATCAGACACAGGCAACTTCAAACTTCAGCAGTACTCAGAATTTTACTGTAAAACAAATTAATAGAATTTTTCAAGGAAAGGTTTATCATGAAAAAAATAAATCCAATCCCCAAAAAAAAAAACCTAAAACAAAAACAAAACTAAATATAAACAGAAAAACAAACAAAAGCCAGGATAGAGGGGGAATTGTTTTGAAATTACTTCCAAATTTTTCTTTCTAGTTAATCTGCAGCTGTATGAGTGTCACTCCAAGACACTCCAGCTTTGGCCATTCCCAAGAAGCAAATGGTCAGAGAGTTCCCAATGGCACTAACCAGAGACATCATGGAGAGAAAATAAAATATGTGTTTACTGGAGGTACCAGGGACAGAATTCACCTGATGGTTCAACAAATCAAAGTCTCCTGAGCTACCCACACTACATTCCCATACAGGCAGCAGAGGTCTGATCAATAGAGGGTTTAGACCACACAGGTGGCCATGGGGTTGTCCATCCTCCTCAAACTGAAGTAAATGCTCACATTTTGCCAGGAAAATCCCATGTGGAAGGTGATCTTTTAACCCACCCAATATAAAGAAAATCTTGGGATGAGTTGCTCAGGTGAAGATGCTCATGGCATTGACAACAAAATTAAAAGATAACAGTTATTAAGTTGATCAAGTGTCTTCCAGGGCAGATGGATAGGTGCCTGTGAGTGCTGTGGTGACACTCCTTAATTAATTGCATCACTTAATGAGTTTTAAAAGACGATTCTGGAGTACCAACCACCAGGCATATGTTCTATACTGGCCAGGAGCAGGAGTTTCTATTTCATTGTTTTGTAAAATGAGAATCATTCCCATTTCAAATTATAAACTAGAAGTCACAATTAAAAAAAGATTAAAAAAAAAAAAAAAACAAAAAAAAAAACCTGGGGATTGGGATGTTTTGTTAGATTGTGTTGAAGGAGGTAATTTGTTTTGACTTTTACATTGTATCAACTGTTAAGTGTAGCTGAACATGTAGAACTACATCATCTGCTCTAATAGAACAGGATTGTATTATGATAGAAAAGTCAAAATGTCACAAATTGAAACTACACTATCAAAATGCAGTGTTTTGACTTTTTCCTGACCAAAGTGTGCCATTGACATTTGAACAAGTTCCTGCTTGATTTCAGAAGGAGCAGCATTTTCCAGTGGAAAACCTCTTGGTCAAAAATATTTTGACTGGCTGTGCCAGGGATGGAAATGGAGGGTGAGCACAGGAGAGGGAACTGCTGTTGATTTCTGCCTGAGTCATTCTCCTCAGTCCTGCTCCATCCATCTCAGGGTCTGTGGGACAGGAGTGGAGCTGGGAATGGGACATGAACAGCCACACACAGCCAAGAATAACCTCTTACAGAGTTATAGGGTCCCACTGACCCACTCTGCTCTTCTCTCTGCTGAGGGACCCACCCTGACAGTAACCCAGAGATCCTCTGGGATTACCCCACCTCTCTGGAAAAAGAAATCCTGGTGGTCTCCTGCTCTGCTTGGCTTAGGGGCAGCAGATCTTGTACTCCAGGGTGTCCCTGTCCATTTCAGGCATGTTCCGACCTGGTACTTTGATCTACAGATCAACTATCAGCACAGCCAGAATATTGAGATTTAGCCAATAGTGATAAACAAATTAGTCTCCTTTTCTCAAATTTTGTATTTTTTTCCCCCTCAAAGTTCTGTGGAGTAAGAGGGGAAGTTTTCACTCCATAGTTTTCACCTGAAAAACCCAGTGTTTTTGAGCTCTTCATTTTCTTGCCACCCAGTAGGTTCAGCACTGAAGAGCTTCATTATTCCCAGAGATGAGTTATTGCTGATGGAAAGCCGAGCAGCAGATACTGTCACCAAGGTCCCTTTTAGACTCAGGAAAGTGTCTCCTCTCAGCTTCACTAATACCTGTCCCTGCAGAAGCAGCTGAAGGGTGTGGTTGAACTGAGCCCCTGATATTTGGGAACTTCTGGTCTAGGAAAAAAAAAGTGATTTTTAAAAAATTCTGGTGCTCTTGATATACACAGAATTTCTGGAGTTTTCCTTCCATGGGGTGTTTTCAACACCCTGACTCTCCATTTCAAGGCTCAACTTTACTGAGTCCCAGCTCAGTGTTTAGTTGTTAACTTAGAGTAGTGCTGTCCTGAAGACAGAAGCTTCCCTCATTTAGAGCCTACTGAATTTACAGAGCAGATAAAATAATTTATTGTTAAAACCACAGGGCTCCTTGGCCCAGGGGATCTATAGTCAAAGCCTTGTTGCAGTGAGGACTTGTGGTCAATGTCTGACCCATGGAAGCTCCACTGATTTGTGTTTTCAGCTCTTTAACACACGCTCTAGAACCATCAGAAATATGTTTTCCATCTAGGCCCTTCCTAAGCCATACTGAAAATGATGGTCTGAGTAAAATTTTACGCCACACTTGTAGGTTATGAGTTTGCAACGTGTGATTTACCCTTGGTGAGGGACTCAGTGATGGTTTCATGCTCTCTGTAATGCTCAGCCAACATTGGCCCTAAAGATAGATCATCAGTGTTTAAATTGTAAAAAGAATGTTGATGACATTTTCTTTTCTTTACTCAACTCTAGACAAGAGAGGTTCATGTAAAACATAAGCTCTGGCCCCTTTCCAACGTTAATGCAATTTACTGCAAAAGTACTCACTTTTTTAATTAAGCTGGAATGCTGCTACTCTTCCTAGGAATGCAAAGCCAACGGGTTACTGACAGAGGGAAGGGCTGATGACGGCAATCTACAATTAACTGAGCAGGGAAAGGCTTTGCCACCTCTGCTGGGCTTTGCTCAGGAGTAAAATTTACTCAAGGAGCAGATCTAGGACCCGACAAGCAGAGAGGCTGTTCAACTGTCTGAGGAGTAATTCTGCAACCTCTTCCCTCTTTGGTGAAGTCACCATGATCAAGTGGCTGGGATGTGAATTTCATAGGCTGATCTAGTTTCTGAATAAATAAAAGTCTGGAATTTTTTTTTTTTAAACTTCAAATGGCTCAAAATGAAGAATCTACACCCCCTCCACATGTGCCCGTAGAACGCTGTTTATGAAAGGAGAGCATAAAATATTTGATCATGGTTTTGATCCAGAACATGCAAACATTTGTCCTCTTGTGCCGGCTTCACCTGGTGGCTTTCATTTTCTTCGACATAAAGACAGGGTGAAGCAAAGTAATAGAAAAATAGAAAACATCTTTGTCGAAAATGAGATTGCAGCTGTGTAACTGGAGCGCACAACCATAAATCAGAATGTCAAATCCAAAGCACATGACTTTTTGCGAGTTCTCCATGTGTGCTATAATGTGATTACAGCCTGGTTACTATTATGATTTAAAACAAAGTCTTTCATGCTAGAAACAAAATGCGGAATGTGAGCAGCCTGGGGGAGAGAGACGGGAGACTTAGCCCTGCCTGTCAGAGGTGGGCTAGAGGGTTTCAAGTGCTTCTCCGTCAGGTGTGAGGGAAGGACTCAACCCCAGCTTTGGCTGCAGTCTCAACATCAGGGACAAATTAACCAGTGCTGCTCAGCTCTGTCTCACAATCCTCAATTAGGGATGGGGTAGGTTTCTGTCTCCCCATGTCGTAGAAAATCCTAAAGCCAAATACACAGATTACAGAAGTAATTCTTTTCTGTCTATCATATAAACAAATGGTCCAGCTGTTATTGCTAAGATTCCAGTTTGAAAACTTGGACTTTCTTGTATAAACTTCAATGTAATGGTATTTAAAGTGTCATAGACAATAAGCATCTAATCCTAGTCAATAAATTGCAGACTAGTTGCATGAGCTTCGAGAGCTGTTAAAGACAGCTGTGCTTTTTTTGTAATTCAAGTCATTTCCAAATTGGGCAGCCCTCCTGGTGTATTTTCAGACAAACACAGTGTGCTCAGAAAATGTGTTGTTTGGAGCAGCACGAGCATGAAGGCAAGGGCGTCACAATCACCCAGAGACAGAGGGGGATCACATTCTCCTTTTCTAAGAAGCTCAGGTTGACAAGGGGGAATTGCTGAGATGTCTGTGAAATTAGTAAATGGCCCTGCAGATCTCCCAAGGGAAAAATGTGGCCCCTGTGGAGAAGAAGGGGAATATTCCTATTAACTTCAGTTGAGCCAGCAATATAAATGGGTCCATAGAGACTCCCATTCCTTTCAGAGAGAGGGGAAAGAGGGCAAACATTTTTTAACTATCACTCAGCTGTTCTGGAGAAACAGCAGCCTGCAAGGTCTGAAGAGAGTGGACAAAGCAATGTTTTCCAGGAGTCAGCCAGCTGCCATGCCCCTGATGAAGTCTGGCTGGAGCCACATGAGCTCTACCAACGTGAGGTGTCTGGGACACATCTCAATGCTCATGACTTCTCCTGCTGGGATCAAACACAAGGGGTCAGAACAGGGCTCCCTGGGTAGCGAATTTTGGGATCACCATCAGGGTTTTGCAGAAAGAGCGGCAACCACCAGCCCGTCTAATTCCTCTTGTTGACCTCAGTAGGAGATCAACGCTTCTGAAGACCAGACAGGTGCTTGCAATAAGCTTTCAGAGCCTCCCCACCAGGCTCAGGGTGGAAACCTTGGCTCAGATGTGCATTTGCGAGGTATTTCAAACGTTACATTTGAAACCAGTTAGCACAGGGTCACTGCCTGGTATCGGGGGTGCCCTGCGGGATTTGGTGGAGTTGAAAGGTGCACTTGCTGCTGGGCTGTCACTCTCCCTCTGTGGCAGCTGCGGTGACAAACATCCAGTCGAGCTGTTTCAAGGGTATTTTTCCACATCTGTGAGCACCAGGCAGATTAATCTATTTCTTTCCCTCCCACCCCCCTGTAAGTTGTTTTACGGCCATCAGAAGGTTTACACCTGAGGAGCAGCCCTGCTTCCTGCTCTGCGGTGCTCAACATCTGCCCCTCAGCACGGATCAAATATCCCTCTGCTTGTCAGCAGCATGAGTAAAACAGACAAGCTGGTGGAGAAAATATAAATCAAAAGCCTCCACTGCAAGGCAGGATTTTTCCAGACCTTTTCATGGGGCCGAGTCCCCGGCGCGCTCACCTGGGGGTGCATAAATCCTACTGAGCCCCTGCTGCAGGGGCATCCCAACACCAGGCTGGGCTCAGCTATGTGCAGGCAAGGTGCTTTTGTCCAACCCATCTCCTGTGTTGCCCCAGCACAGCGTGGGGAAGGGTCCCAGGATGGGCAGCCAAGCCCCAGTCCTGGAGCTGGGAGCCTTGGGCTCAATTTCCAGCTTGGCCACAGGCTTCCTGTGTGGTCTTGGGCAAACCATACAGTGCACGGCCCGCTCTCAGCGTGCTGATATTTTGGGAGAGCCGTGGTTTGGCAGGTGAATGAGAGGAGAGGAGAGGAGGGTTTATTATTAGCGCTGGTCCAAGCACAAGTGCCGGCTCCGTTGCAGTTTTGCAACTCTCTCGGAGCAGGGCTGGGAGGGGAAGGCTCATCCAAACTTGTGCACCCCAGGGATTCATCCCAGCCTCGTGTGCAAGTGGCAGCATCTCCGGGAAAGCAACTCTTGCTGCTCCAAGCAGCCGAGAAACCAGCCCACCATCACGTACATCCTCAGGAATGTGCGCCTGTGTGGGTCTCTGTAGACAACCCTGATTCATCACCTCCAGAGCAATTAATAAAAACTCAGGCTGGCCCTTCCCCAATATATTGAAAATGATTTGCAATTTGAGAGCGAGAGTCAGTGTTGTTTTTCACATGGAATCAGTTTAATTAATCACACTGTTTGAACAGCTGGGTCCACCATGCACTTCTACTCGAGTTCAGCATTCCTAGAAAACTTGTCAAGTATGAATCAAAATAATACCATCTCCCTGCTTCCAGTGATTAATCGTATATCTCTCCTCCTCATTCACACCTAAACATCAGCTAAATCAAAAGCAGCCTCCTTCCCCACCATGGAGTTTGTGGCTACTTGCCAGTCTAGGATAAATTATATAGAGAAGGCTTTGAAAAGCTGTTGGGTTACCCTCAAACTTTTGTTATCAACGTCTGTTGCAATTTCACATGTATTTGTAGTCTCTAGGAGCCAGGGACCGCACAGGAAAAGTGCACATTCCAAAATTAAGGATTTGTGGCACAGAATTAAAAAAATAAAATTAATTTCTTGCATCTGGAAGTCCGAGTGAGGTATTTGCGGGAGGTCTCCAAAGGGCGTCTGAACAAAGGGTCAGAGTTTTGAAGAATATGGCTCTGATTTCCAGCGAGGAGTCTGGTATGTCCTGCACATTTCTGTTTGCTTAAAACAAGGTTCTGACTCTGGCTTTGCGGCACTCTGCCGGCACAGATGGTGGATCCTGGTCACCAGCACCACGTGTGGGCTGTGAGCTTGGGGTATCAGGGCTCAGGCATGGAATGGTGGCTCTGCAAGCCAGAATGAACATGGAAGAGGTGGGTACACGTGGGATTTGTCCCAAGTCTGAGGAATTCTTGCCAAGTGGGTACAAGTTACAGCCCCACTGGCCCTACCCAGAAAAAAACCAGATTTTGAGATTGCAAAAGTGAAGATGTTTGTGAAAACAAGGGAAAGCTTTGGACACACATTGGGAGTTTGGCTTTTAGAGGGCAAAGAAGAGCCCTTGAGGCTGTTGGGATTGCCCACCCCAGTGGAGTCATAGGACAGCAGAGCACAGCAATTTTATTCACCAAATCCCCTCTGCAGAAAACTGCCCCCAGCCCTGGGAGGGGTTAAGGCTTGTTTTCATCTTGCCATGCCACTGGGCATGAGCCTTGGGAAAAAAGGGGAGAAATAGCTGAACCTTCCCAGAGAAACATCCAAGAGGAGCTAAATAAATGAGGTTTCTTTTAAGTACAGTTGGGATGAAGGAAGGAAGGAAGGAGATTAGAGACAATAGGGAACTAAAAGGTAACACTTGGTCCTTTTCAGGGATCACCAGTAGAAGGAGGCTTTCTCTGGACAGGGAAAGTATCCAGAGGAACCTTTCCTTCAGCACAACAGGAGATGCAAGTAGGGAAGTGAGGTTTGGGGACCCTGCTTTGATGCCTTCTTCTGGTCCCAACATCTCCACACTGCAGGAGAAAGCCATCAGGCCTGGAGATACAGCCTAGAGGACATTCAATCCATCTGTGGTCCATAGAGAAGTAACCTATGGAGGCACCTGAGCTGCCTTCAAGGACAGAGTGATGCCTAGAAGGAACAAATACTGTTCTAGAGCAGTAACAGCATTACAGGGCAATGAGCCCAATCTCCAGGCAGCACAGTGGCATCCAGGGATGGACAAATGAACAGAGAAACCTGAGGCTGCTCTCCCACCCTCTTCTCACAGCACCAGCCTTGACATTACTGCCATTCCACCCATCCATTCCCCACGAGTGAGTCCTTCCCCTGTACTTCCATGGGAAACACCATAAAATACGAGCAGGCAGAGTGAGGAGAAGCTTTGTCCTGCCAGGATGGCTGTGGAAAGGCTGCTGGGAACCCATCAATCCGCCCTGTCACCAGGGCTGCCAATTAACCAGAGTAAAGTGCCTTTGGGAGATAAGCAAAGCCAATCGTTGACCTTCTGAGGACTGAGCGATAGCAGGACAAGCCCTCAACTTGACAGCTGAGCAGGCAGCACATGACGTGTCCCTGTTGCTGGAGGCTTTTCCCAGAGCTTCTCTGCCTGCTTTTCCAGCCCGTGGTCCTGTGTTTTGGTGGTGATTTTGCAGCTCTTTTGGAGAGGAAAAGGGCGGGTGTCGTTTTCTCGGGATCATTGTGTTTTTTCCATCCCCGCCGTCTGCTGGCCCATCCATGCCATGGCTTCTGGCACAGCAGATGTCCTGCAGGCTCCTCAAGAGTGACACTCTGCCAGAGGATGTGTGTCAGAGCGCCTGCCAGGGGTTTGTCCTCAAATGTGCTGTTGGTGACATCCCTGCTCTGCTCTGAATGTATAAAACGCCAGGCTGCTGCAAAAATCAGCCCTCGGAATGAATCACACCTCACTGTCCCACTCAGGGTGTTCAGGCAGGTCTGGTTTGCTCTGCAAACCCTTCAGGAGTTCCTTACCATGGCCTTCAGCTGCCTGGGGTCACACAGAGCAGGAAAAGGAGGGAATAATCTCTCCCTGCATCCATCCAAACCATCCTGGAGATATCTTGCAGCAAACCCAAGGAGAATAAAAAAAGCCAGGATGGGAATACCTGAGGAGGATGTGGTGTCTCCATCACCAGGTTGAGCTGGTTCTGCCACAGGGCAGGAGGATGGAGGAGGAGACCTCTGGAGTGCTCCCAGCCCTGGGACCCACACATCTGTGCATGCAAAAGATGTGATGATGAAATGATTTTGCTGCTCCCTCAGGCTTCTCAGCCACAAATTCCCCTCATCAGATCCCACTTCTTCTATATGATTCTGGCAAGAAAATGCATACTTTGAAAAAAAAAAATTAAAAGAAAAAAAAAAAAGAAGGAAAAGAAAAGAAAAACCCTGGGTTTGCTCTCCATAATGATAATGATATCCTGCCAACAAAAATACAAACCCTGAAATGGATCTAGTTCTTTTCCCACATTTTTCTAAATATAAGGTCTGAATAGCAGCTCCAAGCTCTCACTTGGAAGGAAAGCTGCAGCCCAGGGCTGGAGTTTAGCTCAGCAGGGGGATGATTGCCTCTGGCAGTGCCTCAGGATTGCATCCCAATGGGGGAGTTTCCCTGGAAGCTGAGCTGCTCCACCGGGGCTGAAACACGTGGGGCCAGCCCAGGCTTCCAGCAACACCTTGTGCTGCATCCAAGCTAGAGGGAGACTTTTGTTGGGATAACAAATGGATCAGGACCAGCCAGGAGCTGGGATCCTTGTCTGGGATCTTGGACTGGGGCACTGTGGGGATTTGCAGCCAGGTGAGCAACCACAGCTGAGCTCTGATCCATCCTCGAGGGTTCCCCACCTGGCTGTGTTTTGATACCCAAAGGTGCCAACCCTCATCCTCATCAATTTTCTACAAATAATTAATAGACAGCTCTAAATCAGCAGTGAAGAGACCAATGTTACTGCCTACATTGGGCATTTCTAGTTTCCCTTCCCACTGCTTGGATTACAACCACAATTAAAAAAAATTAATTTGAGATAAATGATAAATACTTCTTGAGATGAGAATTTTTTTCCCATTTATGCACATACAGTTCCCCTCCCTCAGGTCTTGCCATAGGCTCCAGGATCCCAGGATCCCAGGAAACCACAAGGATTAGAGCCCAGCCTTGCACAGGTATCAGCAGAAAATAAAGGTCCTGGTGAGTTCAGCAGCAGCTGGGGCCAGTGCAAATCAGTGAATGCTATATGAGGCCAGGGTATATTCATTTCTGATTGCTTCAGCTCCCCCTGGATGCTGTGGAATTGCTTATGCCCTGCCTGGGATATTCTGGGGCAGGGATATCACTCAGAGAAAGCACAGCTGAACCTGGGAGCATCACAGGCAAATTAAAGGCCAGGTGGGGAATCTACTGAAATCAAATAACCCTTCTTAGTGGGTCACCATTAAAACCTGAATATTTGTGTCTTTTCAGCTGGACTGCCCCGTGGGCTGCAAGGCTGGGTTTTCTCCCACTCACAATTTAATCATCAGATTCTTTTCAGGGTATTTTCCAGGTCTTGCACTGCATTAGGTTTACAGCACCATCCATCACCTCCCCTTCAGATTGCTCCCATGGAGTATTTTTGCTCCTTTCACTCTCTCTTTTGCCTTGGCAGGAGCAGGGGAGGTTGGAGGTGCCAATGGAAACACAGAGCATACAACCCCCAGCTTCTGGCCCTGGAGGAGAGGGGTGCTCTGAGGAAGCCTGGAGGAGTGATGGAGGTGACCAACACCTGAGGACACTGCTGGGCCTTCCCCTGAGCCAGTGACACCTTCCCAGCAGCTTCCTCATGCCACACTTGTCAGACAAAGTGTCCATTAAAAGAAATTATCTTTTTTCCAAACGACCTTTTCGAAAAGATCACCATTTTGGAAACAGCGCTTTTTTTTGCTTTTTTTGCTTTTTTTGCTTTTTTTTTCAATAAGGACACTGGAAAATGCTGATTTTTATTTTATTTTTTCCCTCCATTTTCATTTTTTCCTCTCATTCTCTCTCTCTCTTTTTTTTTTTTTTTTTTCTTTTCCATTTCCAAAGTCTGGATCCTCCAGTCCTCCCATTAAACGAAAATGTTCCTTTGAGTGGGAAGCTGCAGGGATGTGTCTGGGTGAAACCTCCTAGGGATGTCTGGCCCTGAGCTTGGTGGGAACAGGCATTTATTCACTCAGAGCAGACTTTTTTTTTGTGTGGCAGTCTCTTAACAGTCCCTGGTATCTGCCTGTGCTTTCATATGTAAGTCATTCAAAACATTCCCTGTGTTTTTCTGCTCATAAAACTGCTGAGGTACATCCTGCACAGTGAACAAATTACTCAGCTTTAAACAGATATTTATGCTAATTATCCATGGGAAACTCTTTCTGCCATTGTAGTTTTTCATCTGCTGGCATAATATTCCAAAGGTTTTATGTGGCGTTAACTATCAGCAGTAAAATCCCCTGAAAGTAACATGAGAAGGAAGAATCTGCTCTGCATACATTTATTTTCTTTAAATGTTCTTGATTTGTCATCTATGAGATGAAAGTGTTTGCACTCAGCACTCCCTCCCCACCACTGCAGCAGCCTCCTCTCCCTGCCTGCTCTTGCTTCAGTTTATTTACTGAAGAATATTCATATTTTGTAAATCCCAGGTATTTATTCCCTTGATTATTTTGGCATGTTGCATTTTGAGGATGCTTGCTTTGTTTTAAGCAAATCTCTTCCCTGCTTTTGAAAAGCAGAGCACTAGTAAAAACAAAGGCAACGGCAATATTTGTTAATGTAAGTCCACGCTCCTAAAATATTTATTCTTTTTTCATATGAAGAAGATTAAATGCTTGCAAAATTCTACAGACACATGCACATATTTGACCCAGAAGGATGTCTCTTGGGATTTGTAACAGCAAATGTGTGTTGAACAAAACGTCTTGGCCCTGTACAAACTTACTTTGTGTTCTGAAAGCCAAAAACTTCATTTTAGCATGACCTTAGAAGAATAGTGATACTTTTAGTATTTCCTGGTATTTGGTGCAAGGAATGTTTTTATTTGAATGCAGATGTCATTTGGTTTACAGGAAGGATTTGGTAACATGTCCATGCCAGTACTGCACTTATCCCAAATTTCCTGCTATGGAGGAAGAACATATGTCAAAGCTCACTGTTTGTTAAATTGAAAAGATTCAGTACACCAGAAGCTTCTCTTCTAAACATTGTGACTTTGTGCAATTTACAGAATGTTCTATCTCCATTAAACAATAAACCCTTGACCCCTGGCGCTGGCTTTCAGGATCCTGCTATTTGAGAAGGCAGACATAATGGATGGCAATAATAAATGAAAAGTTCAAGAGGTTAAGAAAAACTGTTTAATTATTTCTCTAGAGCGTGGGCTGCAGGAGAATTGCATATCTGCCTTTTCTCCTGCAGGAACCCTGCAAGGAATGACTGGGGCAGTGCAGCTCGGGCAGGGGATAAAGCAGGTTGCTGGTCCTCAGCTGTGTTTATGAACAAACAGTCTCTGGATTCTCTTCCATCGCTGAACCTTTCAGCTTTCTGTGAGTTAACTCTCTGCCAGCAGCGAGCCTGTGCCAGCCCCACAAACCTCAGCATCTGTTTTGCAAGGCTCTTTTATTTGTTAGCATGTGAAAGCTATTGCTCGTGTGCTTCCCAGCTGTGGTGTGCTTGGTATCTTTAAAGACATCTTTGCTTTATTTGCTTGTTGAACCCAGACACACACAAAGCAGAGAGTTCTCCCCTCCCTGCATGAGCCAGCAATGCAACCTCTGCTGACAGGTCACCCTTTCCTCTATGCAAACCCAGGACAGACTTCATGACAAGAAAATCAGGAGGCTTTTCCTTCCTTCCCTTGAGCAGGCAGCTCTCCTTTTTACTCTCCTGTTTGGTTTCTGTCACAGCACTTGCTGCATTCAATTACCATGGGCTGTATCATGGGACTGAGAGCCCTGAGCTAAAATCATCATCCTCTAGTTATGCAAGTCACTGTACAAACAGCCAGCCAGGGAAAGGCTGCTCCAAAAACATCCACAGCAGGGCAAGGGGTGAGGGAGACACAGGGATCAGGAGTCATCACATCCAAGCTCAAACACATCCAAGGCAGAGCCTCAGACAGGATCCTGCTCAAGGTCTGGCCTGTGGCCACCTGCTGATGAACATTTCCTTGTCCTAGACATGGAGAATCGTTGGTTTGGTCTGGAAGGGACCTTAGAGATCACCTAATTCTAACACCCTGCCATGGGCAGGGACACCTTCCACTGTCCCAGATTGCTCCAAGTCCCAACATCCAACCTGGCCTTGGACACTTCCAGGGATCCAGGGGCAGCCACAGCTTCTCTGGGCACCCTGTGCCAGGGCCTGCCCAGCCTCACAGGGAAGAATTTTTCCTATGCCTTTTTTTGTGGTGTCTTTTGGGATGTCTTCCATGCACATGGAGAGTGGCAGGACAGAGGTGTGGGTTGGATGCCGTGGTGGGGTCAGCAGAGGAGGAGCTGGAATGTCTCTGTCACTGGGACACAGCCCTGCACTACAATGGGAACACCCCAGCAAATTTCCACCATCTAATTCCCAGGGCAAATCCTCTGCTTTGGGATCACAGCTTGCCATGCAGGACCTGGCTACTGGCATGGTTTAGTGGCAGGCTTGGCAGTGCTGCTTTAACTCTGAACACCAAGACCTTAAAGGTCCTTTCCAAACCCAAATGAATCTATGATCCATGTTTGGCCCCCTTTTTCATGTGTCTTGCATAGCTCAAGGCTTCCTCTGAGGGTGCTTTAGGAGAGGAAATTCACCATTTAATGCTGAGGCCAGGAGATGGAGCAGACCCTCCTTTGGGGTAAATCAGCTTGTACATGTGACCTCCAAGACTCTAGATCAGTGTGTTAGCTAGAATGTTGGCCAAAGGCTTTTTATTACTATTTTATGACAGATTTTGAAAGGGTTTTAATAGCTTTTCACACTCACTTTCTCCATCTAAGTGCCTTGATCTGCAGCTTATACCATCAGGAGTCGTTTCCCCGAGATGGGTCTGATGTAAGAAGAACGGCTTGACTTTGTTCTTTCTGAATAACCCCCTTTAAATCAGCTTTTCCTCTCTGCCTACTGTGTGGGATATGAAAGCATCCCAAACACAATCCCTCTGGTCTCCCCACAGCTCCATCAGGCGGGTGGGAAACGTGACGTCACCCTGTGACCCTGGTGGGTCCCTCTCTGTTTAAATAAACAGCCCAGGTTTCGTGTAATGTTACACTCCATCAGGAGCCCTGGAACAATAACAGAGCAGGAACCACTCCTGTGACTCCTCTGGGATGGATCAACAAACAGAAGGAGAGTTGGGCACATGCAGGTTGGATGGGACGTGTCCCCAGCCTGCCACCAGATGAGCTAAAGGGCTTTCATGGCCTTTATTTGGTAAATTATCCTTTATTTGTTAAAGCATCAAAATATAAATGCTTTGGGTGGAAGATTCTTTGGGCCCAAAGTAAGTTCTAAGCAAATGTACACATGAACATAATTTCCATAGATTTATGGTTAAAGGTCTGATGCTTACTGTTGCTAAGGCAACGGAGGGGGTCATCCCCAAAAAATATATTTGCAAGCACTCTCCTTTTGCACCCCTGAGGTTGTGATGCAGCCTCCTGCCCAGGTTTGGTCTCTTTCCAAAGAGATGATTTAGGTCCACCAGCCATAGTGACAGAATTCAGCCAAGACCTGCAGGTGATGAGAAAAAAAAAAAAAAGTCCAGAGAGTGGGAATACATTCTGTTTATGGGACACAGGAGCTCATCCTGGCAGAATCTCCAAAGCAGAGGGATTTCTCCTCTCTGTCCCAGTCCTGGAGTACGTGACATTTTCCTCACACTGGCTACTTCTTCAATGAGAAAACCGTGGGATTTTGAGGTCAGTCTTCCTTGGTAAATTCCCCATCAGCTAATGACTAAAATAACGATTCCCCACCCTGTCCCCTCCCTTCCCCTCGTGGGTGTGGTGGGAGAACAGTCTCATTTCCACTCAAGAAGGTGTAAGGAGGAGCTTTGGCTCCTGGCAAAAGCTGTCCCCACTTGACCTGGCTGCCAGTGGAATCTGTCCCTTTGGCCTGGGGAGGTTCAAGGAGACCCAATGGGATCATGCCCAGTCCCTCCCCTGGATGCTGCTGGCCACTCAGCCTGGCAAGCCTGAGGCTGGGAAGCCTTTGCTGCTCCTTCTCTGGGCACACTGAGCACCTCTTGGCTCCAGGCCACAGGACAGCTCCACATCCAGCTGGAATTCCAGCTCTGGGCCATGCTCACACCACTCACTGCAGCCCCAGAGACAGATTCAGGCACCTGGGCTTGCAAATGACCTGGGGTTTTTCCACCTTTGCCTGTGGGTGATGTGTCCCATATTGCTCCTCTCTGGAGTGCCTCCAAGTGCTTCCATTTTTCTTTCTCATGCCATGTGAGATTCCCCTTCTACCTGAACATAAAACCTCAGCTAAAAATGATTGTTTGTTCCTCGTGGCAATGTCACCAACTGCAGGCTCTCTGTCTCCAGAGATCCTCAGGCAGCTTTCCTCTCACCACAGGCTGACAGGTACAAGCAAAACCAACGTAGGAGCCAGAGAAAGCCCTGAAGTCACCAGTCCCTCCTGAAAAAAAAAAAAAAAAAAATGGAATTTTTGCAGCCTCCTCTCAGGAGATTCTGGTTTTACCTTCTTTTGGGGAAGGACACCCTGCAGCACACAAGACACATGGCTGAAGTGGGATATGAAAAAACCCCAGGTTATTTTTTTGCTTCCCATCACGTGTCAGCAATGATGTCTCAGCTCTCCAAGCCACCCTTCAGCCCAGCCAGGACAGCTAGAGACCCACCATCATCTTGGGTTTCCCTTTCAGAGCCACTCAAGTACCACTGAGGGTCCCAGTTTCTAACAAATAGGTGACACCATATCTTGGCAATTTGGTGATGGACCAAACCAACCATGATGGCAAATTTTCTGTTCCTGGCCCTTCTTCTAGAGGAGACTGGCACTGCTGGAGTCCCTCCCTCCCCTGGGAATGTCCCTCATCATCTTTGTACAGCAGCATCAGGAGGGAGTTCCTCAGCTCTGCCAGAGGAGCAAGGGGAACCTCGTACAAACCTCGCAGGGACACCCTGGCCAGGGGAAAGCCAATGAAAATAATGACTCACTTGACCCCTCACAAGGCAGCCAGCACCCAGAAGTTTTCCACACAGTGTTAAAAACACCATGCACTGGCCTCGAATCGTGCCGGCCATGCCAGACTCCCACCTGTTTATGTGGAAAACTTTATACACCCAAAGCATGAAGTTTTTCAGCATAATGTGTTGGGTGGATCAAGGTTTCCATGTGCTCCACTGCTGTCAAGAAGCAGTGTCTCAGCCAACACGGGACAGTGCAAGGAGGGCACAGAAAGTTTGAGTCTTCAGGAACTCATTTGCAGCAGCTCCCTCATTCCTTAGGCACTCAGAGACCTCTCACCTCCTGCCCTTTAATGCACAGAGTGCAGACTGAAGCAGCTCTGGGGGATGAAAGAAAAGCCCCACTCCTGCACTGCTTTGCAGCTATGCCTTGGGGGAGGGCCTGGGCAGAGGTAAGAATAGAGGTACCCCCAAAAAAACTGGAATTGGCAGGATGGTGGGTACAAAATGTGACAAAATTGAGAGTGGACTTAGGTAAAACAGTGCAAGAGGCAGGGCCTAAAAGCAGAATTGCAGATGATAAGAAAGCCTTGTTTGGAAAGAAGCTGTGTGGACTCACATGGTGACTCCTGGGATGTCCTGTGCAGGGCTGAGAGCTGGACTCAATGATCCTTGTGGGTCCCTTCCAACTCGGAATATTCCGTGATTCTGTGACTCTGCACAAAATGTTTGGGGCAAAAGGTGAGGTGCAAACATCCTCTCTCAGGAAAATTGCCTTTGTGCAGGAGCAGTGTCAGATTCAGTGCTGGCCACCCTTAATCTAGGACAAGGGACTTGACTAAAAAACTGGAGAAGGTACCTGGACAAAGCCAAAGCACTCCCAGATGCTCTGGAGTCCATGAATGAGACATGGTGCATCCTCCCAGCCAGGTCTTGGGCAAAGGTGTTGCATGTCCTGATCCCCAAGTTCAGTTTTCAGTGCTGCTGTTTGAACACTTGCCCCATGTTCCATCTCCTGAAAATGTGGAGAACAGAGCATTTTTCCTTCAGCCACGGAAATGCAGCACTGCTCATGCTGGGAGGGACTTGGCAGGTTTGGAGCTCAGGGTCAGAACTGAAGTCAGATCACTTTGCTCAGGGCTTTTTTAGTCACATCTAAAAAACCCTCCAGTTTTTCACACTCCAAATTCCTGACTGGTATTGAGTCCCCTTGTGAACTTCCACTTCCCAGGCTGAACAAGATCTGATCCTTCTGCACCTCCCTGTAGGACCACCCAGCCCATCATGGTGGCCAGCTGCTAAACTCAGTCCAGTTTATTGGCATCTTCCATGTGCTGGGGTCAAAAGCCTGGACACTGCATCCCAGACAAGATCTAATGGTCCCTGAGAAATGGGAATAGTCACAACCTCTCATCTGCTGGCTGTGCTCCTGCTGTACATTTCTCACATGTCACAATTTGCTATGGCTGTCTCAGCAAGCAAGTTAGAAAACTCCTGGTTGGAATAATTTCCAATTGCAGAATGCAGTTGCATTTCTCAAACCCAGAGCAAGAAAACATCAAATAGTGATAATCAAAAGCGACGTCGTTTGACTGAAAAATACACAACCCAATTATTACAAATCCTGGCCATGTTTTCTCTCACTTCTTCCCTGGAGAAGCCACGCTGCCAAGGGCTGGGTGTCCTGGGGACAGTCACTCTGAGGCAATGCCATTCTCCCTTGCTGAGTTCTGCTCTTGGACACTGATGAGTTGAACTCTGAGTTGATCGAGGTCCCGGGACTGCAGCGGTGAGTGACAGCTTTGTTAAGCTGTGATTGATGACTTTGCTACCAAATTCTGATTAATGTTTCCTTCCAAAGCCTCCTTGCCCTCACAATGTGCTGTCCATTAGCCCCTGCCAATATCTGCCTGGAATAACCTCCTGGCTGTGATGGGCGTTGTGTGATTATGGTTATCTAAACGTGTGAATAATTGGGAGGTTATGCCATATTACATGCTTCATCAAGTCCTCTATTCCAGTTTCAGGGAAACATTTGAAGTTCAACACTATGTCTCAATTATGCCTGAATTTCTGGCAAGGGGGAAAAAAAAAGTCCCATTAACGAAGCTGTCAAAAACACATTCTGCTTTAAATTTCCTGGGACAATTGGACAAGGAAAGTTGCTCACTCAGTAAAGAGCTGATTTCTCCTCACAGCATTAACAGGCTCTTGGATTTATTGGATTTCTTTCTTGCTTGGGCTCTAAAATGAGATCCTGATAAAAAGGAGTTGCACAGTAAATGAGTAAGCTCTGTAAACAATAAATTCTGTGATGAAACATTTATCTCCAGACAGTCTATATGGAAAGCAATGCTCCTCTGGTGGGATATGGAATGAGTTTGCACTGTGGTGATATTTGTACATTATAAAAGAAATAAAATAGGTCTGTTGTTGCAATGCTGGGACAATATTGCTGCTGAAAGCAAGACTTTATTCTCATGTGTGCTCTGGAGGGCATGGGTCTGGCCTGGAGCTCTGCCCCAGGCTGCTTTACACTTCAGGATTTTCATGGAGAACAAACCTACCAATATTCTGACAAATTCCCTTGAAATTTCAGGAGCAAAGAGCGAAGTGCTATTGTAGAGTTACAGATGTCAGCGTTGGACACTGTCACAGGCTCTCCAAAGCAGAACTGGGCTTCTAACTGGGAAGCCAGACCTGCAGCTGATTTTTCTCCCAGTGCTCACATTGTGTGTGCTGGCAGCAACTTCTGCCAGGACAAGGGAGACTGGTAGAGGCTGAGCTCAGTGTGAGCACACATAGATCAAGAGGTGGCTGGAGAAGTCCAAGAGGTGCTCAAGGAAAGGTAGGAGAGTAGCAATATTCAGCTTGTTCTGCCACTATTCCCAGTGTCAGACTGGTTTGGGACTGGGAAGTCACCATTCAACTTGTTGCAGTGGAGGTAAGAGAAATCATCAGAAAAAACTTTTTTTTTTTTTTTTTTTTTTTTTTTTTTTTTTTTTTTTTTCTCAAAGACAGCATGAAGAACTTTTCCTCTGCACATTTTCTCCATGGAGTGGAGGCCATCTGCATCTTAGCTTCCTGCTCAGTTGTAATTGTGTGGAGAGGAAGGATTTGTGCTCCATCACCAGAGGGACCAAGCAGGGACCAGCTCATGCCCATTCAGGGCTGGACAAGGTAACACAGGGCAGCAGTGGTGCCAGAGCAGGGGTGGGGATTATTCTTTATGCTCTGTGTGTGCTGAGCAGGGGCCAGACAAAGCTACACAACCATAAAACCACCTTTAATAGGGACAGCAGCCCTGTAGGTTGTCACTCTTCTCTACCTTACCCCTCTTTGGGTCCTTCCCTTTCTCTCTGGGGGTGCTCTCTGCTGCAAATCCCACAGGGAACATCCCCTCTCCAGCAAGAGAGGGGAATGCTGAGTTCATAGTGCCCCTTACCATGCAGCAACAGTGGCAAAGAAGAGGCAGTGAAAGGCTGTAGGAAAATCTCAGCCTCAAACCACAACCATGAAACCACCTTTAATAGGGACAGCAGCCCTGTAGGTTGTCACTCTTCTCCACCTTCCCCCTTTTTGGGTCCTTCCTTTCTCTCTCAGGGTGCTCTCTGCTGCAAATCCCACAGGGAACATCCCCTCTCCAGCAAGAGAGGGATGCTGAGTTCATAGTGCCTCTTGCCATGCAGCAACAGTGGCAAAGAAGAGGCAGTTAAAGCTGCAGGAAAATCTCTGCAAGGTGAATACATGGAGACAGAACAAATGTGTTAATATTTCCCGAAATATTGCAAAATACATCCAGCCTTGGCCTACAGTGAAAGCACAAGCAGTAGAGGAATCTAAAGCGTGCAGATGCATTGCATACCAGCATGGAAAAGTGACAGCAAAACAGGGCCAAAGCAGGCCAACCACACTCCCTTGGGAGTCTAGGAAATAAGTGAATCAAACAGGGCTTGGGGCCAAAACAGGCCAAAAAAAAAAGGGATCCCTTTAGGAGTCCAGGAAATAAAATGAATCAAAGTGTGTTTGGGGCTGTTACAGGCCAACCACAATCCCTCTGGAGTCCAGAAAATGAGTTTAAGTATTGTCCAGGCCAAGACAGGCAATTAAGCTTCCCCCCACAGGGACAAGTCAGTTGTGAACAGCAGAAAGTGGGGCCATTCTGCCCTGCCATGGTCAGGACCCCAGAGCACAGGTCAGCAGCCTCCTGTGTTGGGGTTAGCTCCAATAAACATGCAGATGAGCATGGCTTAAGGCTGTGGGAAAACCCCTCAATAGTGGTGAGTAAAAAATAACCCCCAGAATCCTCCAGTTCTAATATGTTGATCATTGCCAGAAAGTTCTCTGCTCCCCTTGTTATCATTGGTTCCTTTTTGCTGCAATAATTCCAATATTCCTAATCACCCTTCTTTATTGGATCCCCTCCCTAAACCCCACCCTAATTCCTCTCCAAGTTTATAAACACCCCTGCCTTGCCCTAACACCTGCATGGATCAACCCTCCCTGTCCCATCTTTCCCTGTTCATTCAGCACAAACTGTTTGGGTTTGCTGTTTGTTATTTTCTAGTATTGAATTATTTTAGTTCCTGAACAATCAGATCAGATTTTCTTTCTGCATAAAACCCCCAAGTTCAGTGAAGCCACCATCCCTGATAGCCAGGCTAGGATCAGTTGGTGGCAGCACTCCTGCTTGCCCAGTTTTCCTTGGGAAGCCCCAGAGGCCCAGGATGCACATCTGGAGCTCTGGGATAGAGTCACCTCCTGGCCAGGACCATCCCTCCTTAAATCCTCTTTGACTCTCACAGTCCCTTTAATCACAGAATCCCAGAATCTCTGAGGTTGGAAAAGACCTCCAGGATCAGCGAGTTCCAACCTGTGGCTGATTCCTACCTCACCACCAGCCCAGAGCACTGAGTGCCACATCCAGGCATTCCTTGGATACCTCCAGGGATGGAGACTCCATCACCTCCCTGGGCAGCTCCTCCCAATTCTTAACAACACTTTCAGTGAAGAAATTCTTCCTGATGTCCAACCCGACCCTCCCCTGGCACAACTTGTGGCCATTTCCCCTTGTCCTGTCCCTGTTCCCTGGCTGTCCCCTCCTGTCAGGGAGTTGTGCAGAGGCACAAGGGCCCCCTGAGCCTCCTTTTCTCCAGGCTGAGCCCCTTTCCAGCTCCCTCAGCCTCTCCTGGTGCTCCAAACTCTTCCCCAGCTCCATTCCCTTCCCTGGACACGCTCCAGTCCCTCAATGTCCTTCCTGAATTGAGGAGCCCAGAACTGGACACAGATGATTTGTAAACTTCAAAAAGGATCAGGAATAAGTTTTTTCCACTGTTCTGGGCTGGCAGGTCTGGGCCCACAGATGCCAGGTGAGAAGCATAGTTTGCATTTGGGCATCTCCACAGGAGGATTTTTTAATTTCTTTTTTTGTGGCAAATTGTCACAGTCCATGGGGGAGCTCAGCACCTTCTCCCCAAGGCTGTCACTGCTGTCACTTGAGGGGCCACAGAGCCAGCAGCACTGGTGGACACTCCATTTCATCCCTGAAGCAAATGGTGGGTGAATGGGGAATAAATCTGAGGAGGTACTGACAGTCCACAGTCAGGCCCAGGGATTTACTGCTGCAGAAGGTTTATTAATAGAGCTGTGGTTGTTTCAGGCCTGTTTGGGATGGGCTGTGGGATAATTTAATGATCAGCAAAGACAGAAAGCTGAGATAAGGATAACTGCAGTGTCCACATTAGCAGTGTTCCCTCTCTGTGCTGGCTTGGCTCCCTCTGGAGGGGCAGCCAGGGGTGAAGTAAATCATGGTGCCAAAGATGAAGTAAATCAGGTGTCCCTGTCCTGTGCCCCTCCATTAAGGCAAATTGATCTTTACTTACTCACAGCACCCACCTGAGGGTTGCAGGCAGTGAATTGTCCCTTCAGGCTGAAGAACAGAGAGGGACCATGGATGTCCATGACCCTCCTCCAGAGGGACAGGCAGCACCAGCACAGAGCTGCATCTCTGGAGGGTGGAGTGTAGAAAGACAAACACCACCAGCCAATAAAAATGGGATTTCTAAGTAAGTGACCCAGTCTTAATCACCCCTGAAGGCCATAAAACAGCTCAAGCAGTGTCATGAGGAGTCTCCCACGAGATACCTGTGGCTGAGGATGCTGCTGTCACTCATGGCACTTTTGGTGACCTCCAGAGAAAACAGAATTCTTGGCTTCTTTACCTTCTTAAAATGGACTGAGAACTCCAAGTTGGCACCACTGGGGTTTCTCTCAGCCTTTTAGATTTGGGTCAAATTGCTATTGAGCAGGAGAATTTCTCTTGTAGGAGGCAGAGATTAGGCAGCGGCACAAGTGTCCACTCTGTCCACAACCCAGTTTATTAGTGTGTCTTTTTTCTGATGGACACACTGAAAAAAAGTGCAAAAGTCATCTCCTTCCCTGATTCTGTGATGCTGCAGTAAGTGAACTGACCTGGAGCAACACTGCCAGTTAAAATAAATTTCTGGAATTAAACTGAATTTCCTGGATTAAAAATGCAAACCCATTGAATGCAGCAAAATCACTGCAAAATCCTTCTTATTTGGTTTAGTGGTGGACAATCCCTCAAGTCTTCCTGGGGAAAGTCAAAAACCATGTGTGTCTTGTAATTAGATCTAAATGATTATGAAATTTTGGGAAATTGGTGTTTATGACACCTGCTGAGGTGAACTTCCTCCTCCTGCTGAGAGACGACAACACAGGAAAAAGACCAAACCTAACTTGTCTGACCTCCCTCTGACCTACGACAAAATCACTCAAGATAATTTAACTTGGAAAAGTGATGGGCTCCCGGTTGTTTGTTGAACTGAAAAAAAAAAAAAATCCCTTCCACTTCCAAGTACTAATTTTCATTATTCTGCATCTTCCTTCAGGGGAAAATCCAGAGTTATTTTGAAACCACAGGTGATATGACCCATTAAAGCTGGGATTTAAGCATTGGTTTTATGCAGCAGATGGATAAACTATCAGTCACTCGCCTGTAGGTGGAAAAATCTTTGCTTAAGCCATTAACACTCCCTGGTGTAATACTACCTGTGTTCAGCAAAGGGAAATCTGTTTTCTTACTGTGATTTGATATTGGGAAATAACAGGAGGAGATAAGCTTTGTAACAGCACTGGAAACGTGTCTGTGGTAAGAAATGAGCCACGCAGCAAAACCACCTTTGGCATGAGCCACTCTTCCACGAGGGGCAAGACAGCCCTGCCACAGGCTACAGACAGGAGGAACAAGAGAAGAAGAGCATTCTGCCTCCCCCTGTGGGCTCCCAGCATCCCTCCTGCCATGTGGAGGGGTGCCCAAGCAGTGGATGGATGGAATTTGGGCTGCAGCTCTGGCAGAGCACCCGCAGGTGCTGTCCCGTATCGCTGCTGCAGCTCTGCTCCACTGCACAAACGCTGTCCTCAGCTGCTCCCGCTCGTTTCTGCACACTCCGAGCATCCAGATCCAACAGGGGGATGGCTTCCAAGGAGAGGAAGCACAGATGTTGGGAAATCCAGGAAGGAGGATCTCCTGGAGTATTTAAATGTGTAGCTGCTAAAGTGCATGGCTTCTCCGTGGAAACCTGTGCCTCTGACAGGCCCCATCCAACAGCCACTGGAAAGGTGTCCCAGGAGTCAGGTGAGGTTAAGCTGCACTTGCAGAATCTGGTGTTTGTGCTCCTTTCAAATGTAGATACTTAAAAAGCCATTGCCCATCCATCCATCCATCCATCCATCACAGGGCACTTGACTCCCACATTTCCCCCGAGTTACTGATTTTCCATGATCCAAACACGTGCCTGTTTCAATGCTACTGGCTGATCTCTCTGCTCCTTGCTGGAAGGGTTCTCTGTCTAGCAACTGAGAGAAGGTTGAAGGCTGTGTGTTTATGTTCAGTTTATTGTACCTTTTCTTCCTTGTAGTTCTCTCTGTGACTGTTGCCGAAGTCTCACATGTGGATGCAAACTGCAAAAGTTTCCATTTCCATTTCATTAAAAAAAATGATGATGATGATGATGATGATAATGATGATGATGATGATGAAGAATTTGGCCAAGGTTTCAATCCTTCCCATTGTAAGAAAACCAGGGTAGCCCTGTCCTGGATATTTTGTATGCTAAGTGGTCATTGATTATTTTCCCAAGAAATGTAGGGTTCCTTTTTTTCCTCTTCCATGTAATGGGGACAGATGGAATCTTTATTGTCCCTTGCCTCTTGACACATCTGTAGCAAAGACTGTAGAGGCCTGGAACAGTTTCCCAGAGCAGCAGGAAGGGATTTAAAACATAATCCCATCTGCAGATTGAACAAGCTCCTTCTTTAAACTCAAGAGGAGCCTTTTGCAGGTCTCCACCAATGCTGGTGACCCAAACCCATCACAGGCATGGCGAGTGCCTGGATCCCACAGGACTTCCAGGGCTTGACAGCTCAAGGAATAACCCAGCTCAGAGATGCCAATGTCCTGTGTAAATAAATTCCCTCACTGCTCACCAAGCACTGGGGAAGATGGATTTGCATTAACAGGTACCTTATTTCTAAATGACAGTGTACCTTTCCTTTCCTTTCCTTTCCTTTCCTTTCCTTTCCTTTCCTTTCCTTTCCTTTCCTTTCCTTTCCTTTCCTTTCCTTTCCTTTCCTTTCCTTTCCTTTCCTTTCCTTTCCTTTCCTTCCCTTCCCTTCCCTTCCCTTCCCTTCCCTTCCCTTCCCTTCCCTTCCCTTCCCCTCTTTTGCTCTTTTTCAACCCTGAAGGCCAAATCCACAGCAGACACAAGTCACATGTGCAGAGCCCAGACCAATTTGTCCCAGCTGAAGATCCTTGAGAGAACTTTAGGATCTCTGCATCTCATTCATGCAGGTGCTCAAAGTTCCTGACAGAAGAACATTTTCCCAGCCCTTTTTTGTGGAAGCCAGGTGAATCCTGCCTGTGTTTTTGCAAGCAATCTGTCCCCACCACCCTTTCCTCTGATGCCACAAATTGTTTATAAGGTGGCTGTAGAGAACACCCTGACTCTCATCTCAGTGTGACTTACATGCTGTGCCTTTTGGTGGCTTTTCCTGAAACAGCCTACAAGTGTGAAGTCTTTTCTCTAATTCCCCACTTTCCTCTTTTCTTCCTCTGCTCCTGTTTTCAATCACAGACTGCCCAGGCAGCGTAGTGGTCAGGCTTAAAGACTTGCTAGAACTGGATTCAAGATTTATGAGAACTAGATGTAACCAGGCCTCTCCCAGAGGTTTGGGAAGAACAGCTGGAGTCTGGCACTTTCCATCATGACAAGGCCTATTAAAAACTAAGAGTTGAACTGCAAAAAGCAGGGAAAGGGGGAATGTTTAGGCTAAAAAACGCAAAACAAGCGCCTGCAGTATCCAGCCCATCTGCACAGGGGCCAATTCTGACAGCAAACGCCTTTCGCAGCTGCCGAGGCTCGGGCTTATTTTAGCAACCACTTTAGAAAGAAGAGGTTAAAAGAAGAGAGGGAGGGAGGGGGGTGGGAGCTGTGTGTGTGCAGTGCTGGGATGCAGAGCCCGGGCTGGAGGAGCGGGTCACATCCTGCGCTGTCTGGAGCCCGTTCCGGCCGGGCCACCCCACCCAGGGCTGATGTAATGGCCCGGCTGTGTTTGTGGAGATCACCAAGGCGTGCGTGTGTCCGGCCATCCCACAGCAAGGAGGGAGGGCATGGAGGCTGGGCAGGGAGATTTGAAGGCTCTGAGCTCCTGGAAGCACGCTGCGTGTCCTTGGCGTTCCCACCCGGTCCTTGCCTGCTGTCCTGGTGTGAAGGGCAGGTGTGTGCCAATAAAGGCAGGAGCTTCTCTTTGGAATGGGGAATGTAAACCCCCTCCCTCCAAATTATTATTGTAATTCTGAAATTAGGGGCTCTCAGGCAAAGATATGGTAATTAGGAGTAACAGTTCTTTACTAGGGAAATTAAAATAGAAATGCAGTATTACAAAGAACAATCCCAAACCCTGCCAGAGTCAGAATCCAAGCTGACACCCGTCAGTCAGTCAGGGTGTTGGCACAGTCCCATTCCATGGTGGCTGCATCCTCCTGCAGTGGCAGATGTGGCTCAGCTGGAGCAGTGCTCCTGGAGAAGGTGCAGTTTCCTCTGAAGGTGCAGGGATGATGTGGAAAGGTCTGGCTTTCCTCTGGAATCCAGTGAAAGAAGGTGCCTTGGTGTCCAAAATGTCAGTTTTTCTCTGGGTAGGAAAGGCTTGGCTCCTCCCCTGGCTGGAGCATCTCCCATGGGATGATGGAATTTTATCAGCCATGCCCTGGGACTCACTGGCCATGAACAGGAGATCTCTCCTGGAGGGAGGATGGGCTGTGGCAAAGATAAAGATGATTGCCCCAGCTGGTTTAAAGCTGGCCCATGAGCAGATAATGTGTGCCAGGAGATCAGGGGCACTGCCCCACCTGGCTTCAACAGATACTGATAGAATACACATTGCTGGCCACATCAACCCAACACACCTTCCCTGCTCTCTGTCCCTGTAGGGCCACCTCAATGCCAGCCTGTCCCCTGTCCCCAGCTGGGACTCATGGACCTTCAGCACATCCAACCACAAGGAGGATGGGAGACCTGGAAGGGAAATGGAACACTGGGAGGAGACCACTTGTGTTAATCCTCCTGGTTTGTGCCTTCATTGATGGAAGGATGGGGGATGTGCCAGCACAGCCAGGCTGATCATGGTAATTATTCATTTTTTAACTGTATGACTATTTGAGAGCTGCAGTCCACTGGGTGAGGTGCTGATGCTGGTCCATCCAACACTCCTGACTCCTGTGTCTCACTGAAATACCTACAGCTCTGTGGGATGGCTCCATCCCAGGATGCCAGCAAACAAGACAAGCTGGATTTATCTGCACTTTTTTTCTGCCTTTGATCAAGGCTGATCCATGCTGTTAAATAATACTAATTCACAAAGGAAAGAATCAGAATTTAAAGGATTCAATTAAAAGGAATTTACCTGCTTTGCTTGTCCTGTCCCACAGTTTTATCTGGCAGCCACCAACAGTGTGACATCCCCATGGCCAAGATTAGGGCTCTGTGCCTTCTTTTTCTCAGGGGATTTTGTCGCCCATTTCCATGGGAATTCTGACTAGGGAAAAACCCACCTTCATCCATTGGCCTTGCCTCATGCCAAATGGTGTTTCAAAGCTCTCTGTTAGTCCCAGACAGGAGCCATAAACACCCAAAATACTTCACAGGCTGACCACAGGCTGTCTGGGTGTCCACACCATGGGTGGAGTATCCCTCTCTCTTGTCCTGCAGTACTAACTGAGGTCCCACACCACCTCCTTGGACCCTTTTTCCTAAAATACAAGCACCATGAAACCATTGAAATTCTGGGGCTCCTGTTTAAGCAAAAATAAACGACCCATAAACCACCAACTCCCGACACCATATTAAAAATAAGGATAGCTGCACAGAAGACACCCTCAAGCAGGCCTGGATGGGAAAAGAAAGGGAATTGAGCCTTTAAGTGCCAAATAAATTAAAAAGACAAATAAAACTGCTACTCTCTAATGAGCGGCAAGACTGGCTCTCAGCTGGTCTCTGGATGAAGCCAGGTTGCCTCAGGAAATTCTGGTGGATCTTTTGTGCACAAAGGGACAAATCTGACCCATCAGATGTCCAGACATGGTGGTGGCACAGGCCAGGCCTTCTGGGGATGGCAGCATAGCTGCTCCTCAGCAGAGAACTTATTTGGGATCCACATCTGGCAGCACAGGGTAGTCCAAGACTAAGCTTCTCCTAAAATTAAGCTGAACTTGTTCCAGTAGCTCTACCCAGGAAGGGTATCTCTGGTGAAAACCACTTTCTCATCTCTCCAGGTGAAATTAATAAAAATTGAAAATATAAGTTTAAAAGTTCAATTTCCATGTCCTGCCTTTGGCTGCTCCCATCATAGAAGTGCTGGCCCCAGAAACTGTGAGACTGTGGCAGCATCTTCCTAAACAGGAAAATAAAAACACCCATATCCATATTTCTGAAATATACCTTTTCCTTTAAGAAATATCCCTGGTCTTGAAGATTCTGTGATATCATTTCAACACAACTCTTCATAGGATGTAAAATAAGGCACAGGCTGGGAAACAGTGGGAACATAATTATGATGAACTTTTTCCTAAAAATGTTTGTTTGTGCTTGTTTGGGGTTTTTCTTTCTTTCTTTTCTTCTTTCTTAATGTTAAAAAAATCAGCATTTTTCCTTCAATTTTTTGTTGTCTCTTAGCAACTGAACAGTTTTGATCCCACACAGCTTGGGTAAGGAGATAGGAAGTGATTTGGCAAACAGCACATTCCAAAAAGGTGACCTTTTTCTGCTCTGGGTTTTCAGCTTGGGCAAATGTCCTGGGGAAAATTACAGCCAAGAGCAGCCCCAACTGCCCCATAATGCTCCAACATACTGGCAACAGCCTCCCATTAGAAACCTCATTGTATTTATTATTTCTCCTGCTCTTTGGGGCTGCTCTCTGTGTGAGATGGAGCAGAGAAAGGGTCTCCCAGAGCTCATAACACCTGCAGGAGGGTGGGCACAGGTGTGTTCCTGCTCCACACTTGTTCCTGCTCCCTGGGGGACACAACAGGCAGAATTTGTCCCCATGGAATTCTGCAGGAGTGGGATGTTATGGTACCAGGACTGCAGGCTCATAGCCCTGCCAAGACACAATAAAAAAGAGCTGTTTCATGGTGGAGGAATATGAGGAGCACATGTTTGGTCAAGCTGGTGGGCAACGTTGTTCCTTCACCTCCCAAGGCTGGCTGGGCTCTGGAATGCCCATAAAAACACCCCCCACTTCCTCCCCTTGCTGTGGGGGCAACAGAAAAACCTTGATTTCATCCCATGCAATTAAAACAAACGGTTGCCACATGTAAATATTTGTGTTGTTACCCATCTCACATCATCTGTGGGGCTCCGAAAAACAAACAGCAAAACACAGCCCTGGCCATTAGAGCAGGGCCTGGGAGATGTGCAGCAACCAAGCCAGCAAGGCCAGGAGGGCAAGGGGAGCCTAGGATGGGATTTCTGCTGGGTTTGGGATCCACACAGTGCTTGTGGAATGGTGCTGCTCCTGCCCTTGGGGTGTTCCCAAGAACAGCCTTTCCCCACAGCCTCCCCAGCTTCCCTGAGCGTGATGTCAACAGGACTGTCACACATGTCCTTGGAAAATTCGTGCTCCAGAGGTGGAAAAACCATGTTTGGTCTCTGAAACGTCCTCCCTGGTGATGTATCCAGAGCTCTGGTCCTCAGCAGTGGGTAAAGATCACTGTGGGTCCCTTCCAGCTCAGGGGATTCTGTGATTCTGTGCAGGGATCCTCTCAGCCAAGGACAAATCCCAAATAAAGCAACAAATTATTTGAATGCAGTTTGCACCCATAAGATTGGATCCAAAGAGGGGAAAACCAGTGAAAATCAGCTCTGTTTGCTTGTGCCTGTAACCTGTGTGACACCTATGCTTGTGCATTATCCAGGTTTGATTCAGCTCAGCACAAATATTACAAAATCAGGCCTTTGCCATGTTTGTCCCCAGGGTTCTGCCTTTTGGCATTTAGGAGTGAGGTGGATAATTATGCAGGATTTTTCCTTCCCTTGAGAAAAGACACAAAACCTGGATCATTTCTGGCTTTCCTTGGTGTCTGTCCAAGCAGAAGTTAAATCTCTCACAGCAATTTCTAAAATCCCCTTTCAGATAACACAGCAGCCGGGTTTCAAGGTTATTCTCAAGGGTGTAATAGCAGTATTTCTTCTTTACTGCAATACCATGATCTTGTGCACAGTTTCAAGAAGGTTTAGGACAACTTTAAGACTGGAAAGTGTTTTGTTGGAAAAAAAAAAAAGGAAAAGAAAAAAAATTCAAACCACCCTGTTAATTCCAGTCTGCCTTCTTTGTGCTGTTTTGAATAAGTTAGAAAGCAAACTGGGAAAATTTAATTTACACCAGGAGAAAAAAAAATACTGCATTCAAGAGAAAAAGAAAATCTACACTGATACTGTTCCACTTCAACAATTATTTGTAGCATATCCTATATATATGTATGGGGTTTATATACACATATTTATATATATAAATGTTTTTCCCCTCGGGGTTTTCCTTTTAAAGATTTTTGCCTTTTCACATGTGAACTATAAACAGACTGACAGATGGAATTCTTTTGTATAAACTGTTTCAGATACACTATTCTTCCATGCCTATGTCAGTTGTTTACAGTATCAAAAAGCCACAGATACGCCTAAAAGTAAGGAAAGTTGGAATTTCTGCCAAACATTTGGATACCATCCATCCTCAGAAGCTGTACCCTCAGTGCACCGGGTGGTGCTGAGGAACCTCTCACTTAGAGAGATGTGTGTCAGCAGGAGGCTGGGGATCTTCAAAGCAAGGGCTGGGGAGGGAGGAGAGGGGCACTTCTGCAGACTGTGGGCCCCCAAATTTGCTGCTGCCAACGTCTGCACTTGTTAATGAGTGTCTAATGGGCTGGTGGCTGCTGGGCTGGTGCTGGGAACATCTGGAGCTCTCCATGTGGGTGGTGCATGTTCCCCATGGCACTTTCTTCTTCTTCTTCTTCTTCTTCTTCTTCTTCTTCTTCTTCTTCTTCTTCTTCTTCTTCTTCTTCTTCTTCTCCTTCTTCTTCTTCTTCTCCTCCTTCTCCTTCTCCTTCTCCTTCTCCTTCTCCTTCTCCCTCCTTCTCCTCCTTCTCCTTCTCCTTCTCCTTCTCCTTCTCCTTCTCCTTCTCCTTCTCCTTCTCCTTCTCCTTCTCCTTCTCCTTCTCCTTCTCCTTCTCCTCCTCCTCCTCCTCCTCCTCCTCCTCCTCCTCCTCCTCCTCCTTCTCCTTCTCCTTCTCCTTCTCCTTCTCCTTCTCCTTTCTTTTTTTTTTTTCTTTTCAGTGCCAGGTGGACAGTCTGACCAGTGTAACCAGCATGGAGTGGTACTCAGGGTTCTCCGTGGCTCTGCGTGAGTTATTATCAGCCTAGTTTGGGCATTTAAAGTGTGAAAAAAGCCCAGAGGCTTTTAACAGTCATCCCAAAGAGTCTTCTTCCAGATTTAAGCTGCCTCAGCCAGCAAAATTCCTAATGCTGTCTCAAGAACAGTTGTTCTGGGTGATCCCCAGCCCCATGGAAAAGCCACGTAGAAAACTTTTATTTCCTTTGAGCTTCATCTCTGGCATTTACCCTTCACCTGTGTGGTTGTCAGTCATTGAAAACTTCTCCAAATCCTTTGTGCTGCTTTTTTTTTCTCCCCATACCATGCCACGTGGAAGAAGAGAAATGGACACACATCCTCATCACCCCCAGAACCTGGGCTGTCGTGCACCAGAGTTAAATACCCTGAAAAGTCCAGTCAGGGCCCATCAGGAAGACCACTGTGCCTTCAGGTCTGAGGGACTGGGAGACCCTGAAAAGTCCTATCAGCTTTCAAATCCTCTGATTTAAAAAAGAGGCCCTACAACACAGAGAAGGTTCTGTGAGATTTTGAGTTTAGGGAAATAAAAGAAAAGGACCTCTGGATGCCAGCATGTACAACTTGTCCCCATAATGCTCCCCAGGGATTGTCTCAAGGGCTGACCCCTTTTCTTCCCAGAAGATGTGGTTTGGCAAAGATTTGGGATTCACCAGGACATTCATTCATCCAAATTTGGGGCTCAAAAAGGTACCAGCACTAAACGCTTTGAAAAAAATCTTCTCAAAAACAAACAAACAAACAAACAAAAAAAAAAAACAAACCTACAAACAAACCAAAGAAAACAACTTCAAACTGGCCAACACATCCCCCTCCCATGTTTTTCCCATGTTTGCCACCAGAAGTTGTTCTTCTTCAAGTCAAGCCCATCAGCTCCACTGGATCAAGATCACTCAGGAGTTTGTCTGTATGAACACCAGTGATGCTCTGGCTGGGGAGTTTGGATACAGCTCTGTCCTCTTCCTGGCTGGAATGCCCCAGCTTGTGGGCACCAGCACAGACTGGCAGCTCAGCAGCAGCCCAGGCATGGCTGGATGTGGAGCTTGGTCTGCCTGGACAGCCAGGAAATCTGCCCTCAGCATTTACTACAGGCCCATAACCTTCTTCATGTCACTGTATCCATACAGAGCCACATTTCGACATTCCCAATGGAATAACACATTGCAGTGGTGGAGCTGTGGTGGCAATAAGGATGGGATCAAGAAATGCATGGAAAATCCTAAAACAGATCTAAGAAGTTGGTGTTTAGGCCTCCATCCTGCAAGGAACCAGGTGACTCCAGGCTCCCTCTGCACCATAAATGTTTCAGCTCTGGCTCATCCTTTGGAAAGCCTGGATCTACCCTCCTTTTCTATTCCACAGCTGGGAGTTCACCTGACCTGTCTCAAAGACTGTCACCCATGTCACCAGGATGGTTGGGTGCATCCTAAAGCAGGCCCAGATCACTGCTGTGCCACCCTGGCAAGAGGAACTGGGCAAGGCTGACTGCAAAAAGGATGGGAAGGGAGAAAAGGAAGCTCAGTAAGCAGGTAGAGAAAATATATTAATGAATCTGTGTTTTTCTGGAATGTGGAGGAGAGACATGACTGTGCCAAGAGCAAACTGGACTCTAGAGCTGACCAAGGACCCCATAAGGTTGTCCCTTAAAACCCTGAACCCACACTGGGTTGCTCAGAGAAGCTGTGGCTGCCCCAAATCCCTGGAAGTGCCCAAGACCATGTTGGACAGAGCTTGGAGCAGCCTGGGATAGTGGAAGGTGTCTTTGCCCATGGCAGGGGATGGAATGAGATGAGCTTTTAGGTCCCTTCTGACACAAATCACCCATGATGCTCACCCTGTGTGGTTGCAGTGCTCCTTTGCAGTGCTGTGCAGAGTGTTGAGCCTTTGGCACCTGCAGCTCCTGTCCCTCCTCCTCTGCTGGCTGTTGGTGCTGCTGGGAAGCAGAGAGCTCAGAGAACAGGCCCAGCCCAGCATCCTCCCAGCACACATCCCAGCTGGGATGAGAGGGAGGGATCCGGGGATTGACACGACGCCACTGCAGAAGCTCCAGTTGTGCAAACACCCCCTTTGGAAGTTGTGGCTCTGAGATGGAGAACGCCAACGTGAGGGTGCGTGACACTTCTCCAGCTCCCCCTGCAGCACTCAGCTCCTTTTCCAGGCCAGCACAGGCTCCTCTGGCTCCAGGGGAGTTGGGCTGGTCTCCTCTGAGCCTCTCTGAGCCTGGAGCTGCTCTGTGTAGCCATGGTGAGCTCTGTGCTCATGTAAACATTGCACAACCCCGAGCCCCCGCTGTCTGAGGGCAGCAGAGGCACCACTGGGCTCCTCCTCTTTGGATTTTCTTCCTGGGGGAGGGCAGCACTTTGTGGAGCCCTGGCAGCAGCCCCCGGAGCCGCCGGTGAGCCCGTGGCACGCTCTGAATTACGCTCACATTGCTGAGAGGATGGGTCACATTTTTGGGAATCCGCCCTGACCTCCTCTGGTGATGCTCTGGCTTCCTGAGGATGGAGACATGGAACAAATTCTTGCCCAGACTTGAGGAAATGACACCGGGTGGTGGAAAAGCTCCTGGATCCGTGCAGAGGGGGTTCTGCCTGGTGGACAGCCCTGCAGGAGGTGGGATGGGGACAAGGCAATGCTGGGAGCACATCCTGGGGAAATGGGGCACAGAGCTGGAGGAGAAAGTACTCTGGACCTCCCCCATCACTTCTGAAGCTCTGCCTCATGGGGACAGCAGGAGCATCTCCAGCACAAATCCCTGCTGTGCTCATTGCCTGGGGAGCAACAGGTAAGACCACAGCCTAGTCTGTGATGGGGAGAAACCTGTGGATGTGTTTTCCACACAAACCCACCTCCTCTGCAATCCTGTCCTGCAGCTGAATTTAAGACAGACTGGCTGATGGTCCCTGAACTGCTTTGCCACCTGCAAGTACTGAGTTATTAATTTGCACCCTGGCGTGTTCTTTGGAATTCCAGATTTAGAAATGCAGGAAGAAAAGGTTGCACGAGGGCAGCTTTAGCCCTTCCCAAGGACCTGCTGGCTGAGCTGCTTGGAAACTTCAGCTTCTCAAATGAGACAAAGCAAGGTGAAAACCACTTGATTAGTCCATCTCCATCCCCAGCAGCCCCTGGGAGGAGAGGGGGAGCCGCAGGAAGGGCTGGCTGGAGAGGGGCAGAGCATGGTGTGATGGACAAATGCACAGGCTGGGGTTGGACCACACTGGGCATTGCAGACCTGGCACAGCTCTGGAGGTGGTGGAACAGTGTGAGACACCCTGGGAGGCTCTGCCAGTGCAGGGCTGGGAGTGCTGTGTGAAACAGGAGCACGATGCACAGGCCTTCCACGCCTATTGGAAACAGATTTTTCCTTGACACACAAGCACAGAAGATTCCTCTGGAATGAGAGCCTTGACCAAGGCTGGGCAGCAGAGAAGGGTTTCCAGCTCCTTGCAGAGAGGAAGGAAATCCGCCCGTGGGACAGACGATATTGTCTTTTGTTTGACTCTGCAACGTTGATTAATGAATGCCTTTTTGATTTCACAAGAATTTCTGGGGTTTGTAAACTTTCTTCAGAGATTTTTTTTTCTGGGAAAAATGGAAACCATGCTCGGGGTTCTCTCTTCTGCAAACAAACCACTCAATATTTTCATTCAAATCAAAATTTTCCACGGATAGTAATGAGGATTTCTCAATCAGTGTCATAAACATGGTAGGCATTGCATTATGATCTAGATAAAATTTGTGTTTCAGCAGCAAGAACTCAGGTCAGAGCCCTTCTCTAATGGACCTTGTGTAACAGGACACAACCTTGCTCTGAGCACTTCGGAACAGAAAAGACAAAGGGCAAGAGAAAAAAGAAAAATACTAAAAATACGCTTTAACAGATGGGGCACGGAGGTGGCAAAAGATGAAGTGATTTGTTTGACGTCAGGATCATGGGAACATTAAGCCAAATAGAGGAACTAAATCCATCCCTCTTGGAAGGCTCAGCACATATCTTTAACCACAGACCATCCTTTCTCTCTGGTTTTGCTGCCTTTTGGCCAAATCTTTGCTCTTCACTTGGGGATGGCACCTGGTGCAGGATTATTTGCTGAGGATCAGGCCCCTTATTGGAGTAGGTTTTGGCTGATTCATCCAGTTCATCACCTGGCACATGGGCATAATGCATGATGCCTTCTTTTCCTATCAATCCCTTCTGGAGAGACCCAGAATCCTGATAAATTTTTTTCTCTATGTCAGTGTAAGCAATGCTGGCAGAAATCTTAGGCTTGGCCACTGATACAGCAATAACAATATTAATGATATTAATGATAAAAACAACAATGCCAAAATCAGACCTGAATATCAGGGGCTTTCCTTGGATGCCTGCACCCAGGATTGGACAGATCCTGCAGTGGATCAGAGCATCCCTGGCCATGCTGCCTCTGCAGAGACAGGAGGAGAACAAGGAGTTTATCCATCATCTGGTGGCTGGGGAAGACATTTGGGCTTGGTTTCCTCCCACCTGGCATGCTGGTGGAACACTGGCAGCACTCCTTTGCCCATAATGGAAAGCATGTCCAACACATGGCCAAAATCTGGAGATTTCCCCTCCCTTTGCTTCCTGTGGCAGCACAAATCACAGGATGGCCAAGGGAGGTGATCCTGCTCTTTGTCCTCTTCGTCTGGACAAGGTCAGAGGTCAAATGCACGGCCTGGTGATGGGGACAAGCCCCTTGCTGTGACCCCAGGAAGGAGGGACACGTGTGGGAGGGGTGGCTTGGGGAGGCAGGGTGGCAGTGGGGCACTTTGCCGAGCCCTGCTGGGCCTGGCGTGCAGAGCAGGCTGGGATTAGGGCTGGAACTCGCAGCATTTGGGCCATTGTGCAATGCTGGGCAGCTGGAGGGTTTCACTTTTCAGAGGGGAAAAGAAAATGTGAAAAACTAGAACCAGAAAACTCTTTTCTTCCCTTTTTTTTTTTTTTTTTTTGGACCTATCCAGAGCTTTCCACAATGCTAGTGATTTAAACCAGGCCTGGAATATGAATGCAACTCTAATATTTCTACCTTCCTGAGTTACATTGATGAGTCAAGGAGCTGGCTGAAGCTGAAATGCAGCAATGTATATGCACAAGCTATGGATGAAACCTCCTCTTGCATGGACACCTTGTTAGCCAGGGCTGTATCCAGGAGGTTAATGTTGTTCTGTCCTTCATGGGAAAGAGAATATTAATTTAATTTAAAATCTAGACACGCCTTCAGCTCTGGAATGGAGAACACAAGGATAATTTCACCAAGAGGCAGAGTGAGATGGAAGGAGGACACATCCTGAACTCTGCATCCAAGATGTGTGTGGCCTTTGAGCTGATTTCCTGGGACACTTGAGCTCATGGGTGTAAGGAAGCAGGGCCATTTTGGGGAGCAATGAGGGGCTGAGAAGGGGAGCAGGTGCCTGGGGTGCAGGTGAAGCACTCCACTGTCAGCATCCCTTGTTGTCTGGCTTGGAGGCAGCAGCAGGGTGAGCTGCAGGTGACTCTTCACAAGGACAAAGGGACAGAGGTGGCCTCAGTGTCAAACCAAAGTGGGGAACAGAGGAGTCCCAAAGCCAAAAGTGCCTGGTGCTGGGAGCAGGAACGGGGCTTTGCTCTCTGCAGCCCAGCCAGAAACCCTTAAAACGGCCTCCTCTCCCTTTTCATCCCTCATCCACATCCTCAGCCTTCTCACAGCCTCCCCCTCTTCATCCCCCATGCCAAATAAATCTCCTTAGAGTTTAAATAAATGCCATAGTGTCCTAAAAGTCTTGCAGCCTTAGAGAGGAAAAAAAAAAAAAAAAAAAAAAAAAAAAAAGAAAAGAAAAGAAAAGAAAATGTATTAAACCTGAAAGAGAAATAGTAGATGTGCATCTTCTTCCCTTTGGTCTCTCTGAAGGCTATTAAGTGATGCAGGGTGACTGTGGACAGGTACATGCAAATAATAGGATCAAGGCAGCAGTACAAAGGTTTGTCTCCCAATCTTAATGCAGGTGTGGGAGACACAAACCAGGTGGCTAAAAGGCTCCTTTGTTTGAAGCTGTCAGGAGGAGAAGCTGATAATCTCATGCCTCATCCCTAAACTCTCTTTCAGCCGTGTCAAGGCATCTCCTCACATCAGGAAGTCTGCAATGACATGGCTATGTGCTAAGCTCAGTTAATGTGGTCCGAGGTTTAAACACTTCAGGTTAAAAGTGGATAATTGGTGGTAGTGGATTTTAAAAGCTCACACAGGTGCCTTTGAAAAGAGGTCAGGAGTCAAGTGCATCTCTCCTATGAGAAATGGTGAGCCTTTCCTAAGGAGATCAAAATTCTTCCACCGAGAGCCCCAGGGCCTTGTAGGAACTGTTATTAATTTAGTCCTGTATGTTCCAAATAATGGAAAAACGATACCACATGTGTACAACGCTGAGGAACCGGGGCACGTTCCCTCTGGATAGATAAACTTTCACCTGGCACTCCTGCATTGTTAATTAAGTAATCCCCCCTCAGCCCAGGCAGCAGCAGCACGGGAGCTGCCATCCGTGGGGGTTCTTGCCAAGGCAGGGTGGGGACCGAACCCCAAGGGGGTTGTGATACCTCCCACTCAGGTTTTCCAAGGAATTTGGGGCATCCTGGCTGCAGTTCTGCAAAGCCACCCCCGCAGGTACTCAAGCAAAGCACACCTTTAAAAGACAAGCGCTCTCCCCCGGCGCGGGGCGATTTTCTCAAATTGTGCTTAATGAAGGCAAAGCTGGAGGAAATTAACATCCAATTATTTTCTTAGGGTGGATTTCTTTGTGCCGGCCGCGGGACACGGACCTGCCCAAACACGCAGCACATGAAAGCGGCTCCTGCCCGCGGCAGGATCGGGTTGCAAAGGCACCGAGCCCTGCACCTGCCCGGAGCCCAGCAGGGATGGGAGCGCACAAAACACAGCGGATCAGAGCCACGAGAAGCTGGTTCTCACCCCATCCTCACCATGTGCTCGAGTTTGCAGTCTGAGCACCCAAGATGACGAGCGCCAATAAAGAAAACAGCATCGTTATCACCCAAATTCCCATTAAAAGTGCGGTTTGGTCTCTGTTTGGGAGGGGTGGGAGTTATCAGCTCCTAATTCCGATTTCACAGTGCTCCTTTCACTTTGAGACCTTATTCTTTGCCTTTTTTTTGGTGAGTGCAGCCCAAATACACCCAGAGGTGTCACGTGAGAACAAGCTTATTCCAATTACGAGAGAACACAAGGAATTTGCTCCTTGAAAATATTCAGATGAATTTGTTGATATATTCTGAATGGGTTGATAGAGCATTTTTAGTGATAAGGCACCCCCCCAGTCCTGCTGGCTGGATTCTTTGTGAGCAGGTGCTCATTTTGCCAATTGTCCAAGTAAAATAGCTGTTTCTGTCCTCCTTAAGTCCTTTTTTCTCTGTTTGTGACTGGGGACAATTTGGGAAAGATTGCCACTGGTGAAAACATATTATGTATTTATTGTTATTATTATTATTATTTGCAATAAATTTATTTGTGTGACAGTAGCAAGTCAGAGGGTCTGAACTGACACAAAGCAAAAATATGGTCCTGCTCCAAAAGCCTTAAATTATCCCAACTCTCCAAATGATGAATGGTGACTCAGAGTTCATCCATTTCATTTCAATTTTATATGGCATAGAAACTGAACAGTGTAGGGAGGAAAAAATCCAAATGAAGCCTTGACCTTTGTAGCACAGTCCATGGGAATTATGGAAACGCTTCTTTTGGATTTATTTTTTTACTTGAGAAGCAATGAAATCAACAGTTTAATAGAATGGTTTGGGTTGGAAGAGACATTAAAGAGCATCTTATTTCAACTGCCTGCCATGGGCAGGGACAACTTCCACTATCCCAGGTTATTCCAAGCTCCATCCAATCTGGCTTAGAATATTCCAGAGATGAGGCAGCCACAGATTCTCTGGGCACCCTGTGCCAGGGCCTCCCCACACTCACAGACAAGAATTCCTTCCCAAAATCCCATCTAATCTTGCACCCTGGCAGTGACAATCCATTCCCTGTGTCCTGTCATTCCAGGCCCTTGTCTAAAGTCCCTCTTCCAGCTCTCTTCTAAAAAGTTTCACTTTTGGCAAAATTATCTTTCCTGAAAGGAACAAATATCTCATTCAAAAACATCTCCCAGGCTCTGGTTGTAAGGAAGTTAAGAACAGCACTTTCCCTTTTTTTATTAATATTGTTTGTTGGTGAAATGGCTTAATGGCTGCAGGGTCAGTTGACAGATAGGAGGTAAAATTGTTCTTCTCCTCCAGCGAATGTAGTGCTTGGCATGACTTCAAAATAACCCTATTGTTTGTCATCTTCTCAAAATACATTATAAAACCCCTGTTAAAAGGGAAGATAAGGTTTTCTAAGCATAAGTCAAGTGCCGGGTTGCCTTTTTTTAAAGCTGCTTGATGAGAATTAATGGTGTTGGATCTCCTGTTTTAAACACATTTGGCCAGGTTTTCTGGAGGCACCTAATTTATCTTGAGGCTCTTTCATCTACTATCTAACTGTGAGCTTGTTCATAGCTCATCAGCCATCCTGGTTTTGACAGGGAGCCTTGTGATGAGCAGCCAACAGCGCAGAGTGTCGGGGCTGGGACTATCTCTGGCAGGAAGGTGATGGGAAAAGCCTAACCTTCTGCCACTCCTCCCAGCACTCACCAAACCCAAAAATAATCTTGGGCTGTCACACAAAGCCCCTCAGCGTGGTTCCTGCAGCCCAGTGTAGAAGCAGATTCTCGCTGGATCCATTTGATGGGGAAATGGTGCTGTCAGTCCCTTGGGAGAGCTTGGGGTGGTGTTTGGGAAAATCCCCCTGTTGAGGGGACATTCTGTGACAGAGAATTGCTTTGACCAAGGCAGAGTGTCCATGGGGCCATCAGGAAAGAGGGGAAAGCAGCATAAATTTTGAAAAAAAAAAAAATCCCAAAACCTTATCTAATAAGGGTGGGAAATAAAGAGCTTATGTAAAAGAGCAACTTTTCCACAGTTCCCAAGCAGGAATTATCTGGTACATGATTCAGGACCGTCACAGATGTGTAGATTTTGGGCGTGAGCTCCCAAAGCCATTCTGGAACCAGCCAGGGGAGATTTGCAAGCAGGAGGACATCTCCTTTCCTTTTTTCGTGCTTTCGGCATCGATGTACGCGAGCGCTCGGAGCGGCAGCCACGGGGCTGCTGGAAAGTTTGTCACCATAACACTGCCTGTTTATGCTTTGTGGGGATGAAAGAACAGCTTTCTTCAATTAGGCTTTGTGCTTGAGCTGGCAGGCGGGTGCCGATTGTCTGGAACTCCACCTCTCAGCCTGGCCGCGCCCGGCCCTGCTGCGGATCAGATCCGCTGGGGATGGGCAGAGTGGGACACATCCCACTGGGGACAGCGGCCACGGGGGCAGAGTCTTTGGGGCAGGGGGGGACTGTCCTCAGGGACAAACTCTGGCGCTCTGGAGAAGCTGGTCTTGAAGTTGCAGTTTATTTCAAAGGGCGTGGGTATGCAGAGTCCTGCTGAGAGCTGCCAGCTGCAGCTTGGAGCAGGATGGGAAGAGAATGGGAGTAAGAGAAAGAAGTAAAAGAGGGATGAGAGAGAGAAATAAGAGAGTAAGAAGAGAGTGATTTTCCTGTTTACAATATAATAATTCTTCTTCTATGTTGCATATTCTAATTTCCACTAACCAATCTAACACAAGATACGAATCCTATAGCATCCACATACAGCCTACAAGAATCATTGTATTACCATAATGTGTTATACTTTAAACCCTAAAAACTACTCTTTGGACCCTAGCAGGGTCTTCTGTGACCTTTGGATCTGCTCTCCAGCAGAAGACATTGCTCTATCAGGAGGGGATTACTTTCATCCTGTTGTCTTCTAGTTATTCAGTAACTGAGGTTCAGTATCTCAAAGATGGCTTTCATTTCAATCTTGCTTTATTTTCAGAATCTTTATTCTGAAAATATGGTTTCTTTATTCTCAGAATCTTTTGCTAAGCATTCATATTTGTAAGGTTTTCCTGGTTCATCCTTCCCAACACACATGCTCTCAGGTGGGCTGGCTACTCCAGCCTGCTGGGGTTTTCAAACCCTGGGATCACAGAATGGGTTGGGAGGGGCATTTAAAAGCCTTCTCCTCCACAATGAGCAGGGAGTTCTCCCACTAGGCCAAGCTCCTCAGAGCCCCATCCAGGCTGACATGGAATGTTTGCTTTCCAGCAATGGGACATCCACCACCCCTCTAAATTTTCATCCTTATACCTATCTGAATCTCTCAGTTTAAACCCACTCCCCCTCATTCCATCTTTTCCTCTTCAGTCCCTGCTCCATGCACCTGCAAGGAGCTGGCACAGCACAGAGAGTCCTGCTGGTTCCTAACAAAGAGTTCAACCTCATTTTAAAGCCTGTGGTGGTGCAGGGACAGCAGACTCTTTCCATTGACTCGGGCAAGTTTTGGATATGTTGCCTGGATACTTGGCTATGGACCACAGCACTTGTGAGCAGCCCATGGATATCTCTTTAATAAGAAACAGGGCATGGGGAGGGAGCTGCCTCGGTACCAGTGTGGATTTATAAGGCACTGACTGCTCTGTGTCAGGCACATTTGCAGGTTGGGGGAATTTGCAGGGGGTTTATGATTGCCAGAAGCTGATAGCAAAGCCATGGTAAAAAGTCAAAATGCACCACCCATGGCAGCTTTTCACAGGGAAAACTGACTTATAAAACAGCATCTAGAGAGTGCTGTGATTTAACTCAGAACTCCTGAAGGATGAAATGCATTTCCTGAGTTAAGACATGACAGAGAAAAAAGTATGTGGAGAATCTGAGATGAACAAGTGATGATTTATAACAATTAAAATCAAACATACATCTTCACACTCAAGCAAGGGCAATGTAAGATGCCAACAGCTCTCTGCTACTTGTCATCTCTGTTATTTGTCATCTGTCCTTTTGTGCTTGCATCTTTTACCATAATCACTCTGCAAAAGGAGGGACCACAGAGAATGTCCACCTGCCCTACCCCCTGCCAGGGGCCAGCCCTGCAGGGACACGATGTGACCCTGAGCTGCCACAGCTGAAATCCCTCTGCTGGAGCCAGAACTCATCCTGGTGGCCTTTTGCATGTGCCAAACAGAGATTCACTGATGGAGAAAGATGAATCTGGTTTGGTTTATTTTGGTTTTGCACATGTTTTATGCTGGCCCTCTTAGGATTCTGCCGAGGTTTTGGAGTGGGTGAGTAGTGAGCAGTGTTGGGGCAGCAAAATCATGACCCAGGAGAGGAGCTCCACTTCTTTATGGCACTTGGAGGTTAATTGTAAATCCTTTCCCTGAGAATAAACACAAGCACCAATGCTGTGAGACCCTGCTCAGCCTCGGGAGAAAGAACTGCTCTTCACACTCTGAACTCAGACTCTGATTATTTATTTATTTCCTTTCAGGCTCAAAGCATTTCTCAACAATAATCGAGGGAGAAACAATGGCCCATTGATGGGGGCACTGAGCTGTCCCTTGTCCTAGGTCCAAGTGGGCATTGCTACTGAGAACTGCACTGACCTGGGGCTTGGCAGACCCAGGTGCAGCATCCTTCTCTCCTGGGGATTTCCAGCCTAACCCTGAGCCAGGTAATTGGGCAGCTAAATCCCTTTAAAAGTCTGGGCCCTTTCCTCAGCTCCTTCACTGTAATTCCTCTTCTCACAGGTGGGTTGTGAGATTAAACACATGAAAGACTCAGAGGCACCAAATGCTGTGGTGATGAGACCCATCTGACAGAGAGATCAGCTAACCCAGGGCAGCTGAGCTGGAAAATGCCTCAGATTTTTCTCCCCGACAGCAGGATGGCCTTGTGGAGAATTGATTTCCTCCTCGAAAGGCTTGAAGTATATTTTTAGGGAATGCAAACATTTTTATTTTCACTGCCTATTTTTCTTTCCTCCTCAATAAATAGCTTTTCCTCCACATGGGCTGGCCAGCTGCTCTGAAAATTCAAGGAAAAAAAAGCCAACAAAACCTCATTAACTTTCCCAAAGCCTTAATTGTCCCATTTATATCAGGGCAGTAGGAAAGCCCATCTTTCAGTGGCTCCCTGGCCCTGCTAACAACTCACCGTAATCCTTTCCATAATCCCCAGGAATGCTGATCGCTCTGGCAGAGTTTGATTCTCCTTGCTGATGAATTGCAGGGTATTTTATATCCTCTTGTCACAACCCCCTTCTCCTGCCTTTGCTCTTTCAGCAAGGAAAGTCACTTTTATGTTACCCATCTGGGCTTCCCCCACCATCACAGTTTTTTTTTTTTCCCCTCTTAGGTACACAAAAGCAAATGTTCTGGGAGCTTTTTAAAATACCTGAGCAACTGGTAGTAAATGAGTAATTTCCTGTTGTTCTAACCTCTTTTTTTTCAGCCAAGGAGTTATCTTAGCTTGGCATGTCAAGATAGTTGCATGATCTTCAGTGTTTGTGTAGATAAATATTATCTCAGCTCATTCCTGAGCTGATCAAACTGATTTTATAAACAGCTTCTCATAGTGGAAAAAAGACTGAGGTTTTTTTTCCTTTTTTCTTTCCTTTCTTCTTCTTTTTTTTTTTTTTTCCATTTATTCCAGGAGTTTAGTGGATGCTGGCATGCAGGAAAACTACTGTATGTGTGTTTGCATTGCAGAAAGTGCAAATCTGTCCATTTGAATCTTTTTTGAGTGAGCACACTGGGCAAACTAGGTGGTTTTGGAATGACCTCATTCCAGCAGAAAACAGCCCCATGTACATAGCAGAGTCTGGAATGTGAGCAGGACCTCATTCATAAACTTCCTCACCGTTTCTTTACACTCAAAGGCAGGAATAAAAAGCAGCCAAAACAAGCAGAAATGGTGTTCCAGAGTTAACCAAATGGGAAAATATATAGATGCACTTTTTAATTTTACTGTATTATTGAATTGAGATTCTTTTCACATCTGCAGGAGGCTTGCTGTGATGATACATTCATTCTTTCTCTTGGATCTGACTGGAAACTTTATTAAGCTTTTTTCTTTTCTTTGTTCTTAACTTTTTTTTTTTTTTTTTTTTTTGTGTGTGATTACACCTCTGTTTTCTACCACCTGCCCTGTTTCAGTGAAAATACAGAATTTGAAAAATGTGTTATAAGGGGTGCTATGAAAAGACTGGAGCTCAGAGGCCTAAACTCAGTTTCAGAGGGGTTTTAATTAAAGCTGGTAAATAGCAAGGGGAGAAAAACAATGAATTTTGGTACTTCTTACGAACAAAATCATCTTAGGTCTTCATGAGCAGCAGGTATGGACACATGAGGTCATCCTACTGTGCTGGAGTGAGGATGAAATCAATTCAGGCTGCAAAATCTGACTGGGAGGCTCCTGTTCTCTGGCTCCCTGGTGGCATTGGCCAGAAGTCACCAAACAAGTCACAGGCAAATCTGGGCTCCTCAGGCACTTCCCTGGTGAAATACAGTACTTTTTAGTAATTTTTAGGCACATTTGGGGCTTCAGCCAGATGTGAGCTCCACCATGCTAAGCAACATTTTCACTGCTTTTAAGTCCTTTTTGTCAGCTTGGCAGTAAAAATTGGGCTGGATGATTATTGCAGCCACTGGAAGAATTTTTCTGTGGTCTAATATAAGTGCAACCAAGGAACTCTGGCATGTGCCTGCAGCAACTTGGATTTCCAAGTGGTCTTACTTTTCAGTGCTGGACACTCCCAGGAGGAGCTGAGCTTCCAAGAGAAGATGACAGTGGGTGTATTCAGTCCAACACAGCTGTAGGTACGGTACAAACATGCAATTAGAGACAGTTCCTGCCCTGGAGAGCTTGGAGTCTAAATAGACAAACAGATCATCTCCAGATGGTAGGGGCTGAGGGTGAGCTGGTGGGAGAGCAGGGAGTGAGTGCGTGGCACTTCTGCTGCTGGATGCACACAGATGGTCAAAAGGCAGGGGAGAGAGGAGAGCCCCAGGGAGCACAGGGAGCTCAGATTTCCTGCAAAAACCCTGCAGGAGTGGGGCTGGTGTGGGGTGATGGCTGTAGGGCTGGGGAGTGCAAGGGATGGGGAGAGAGGAGGGAAAGGGAGAGAGGAAGGGAAGGAAAAGGAAGGAAAAGGAAGGGAGAGAAGGAAGGAAGGAAGGAAGGAAGGAAGGAAGGAAGGAAGGAAGGAAGGAAGGAAGGAAGGAAGGAAGGAAGGAAGGAAGGAAGGAAGGAAGGAAGGAAGGAAGGAAGGAAGGAAGGAAGGAAGGAAGGAAGGAAGGAAGGAAGGAAGGAAGGAAGGAAGGAAGGAAGGAAGGAAGGAAGGAAGGAAGGAAGGAAGGAAGGAAGGAAGGAAGGAAGGAAGGAAGGAAGGAAGGAAGGAAGGAAGGAAGGAAAAGAAAGAAAAAGGAAAGGAAAGGAAAGGAAAGGAAAGGAAAGGAAAGGAAAGGAAAGGAAAGGAAAGGAAAGGAAAGGAAAGGAAAGGAAAGGAAAGGAAAGGAAAGGAAAGGAAAGGAAAGGGAGAAAGAAAGAAAGAGAGAAAGGAAGAAAGGACCATTTATAGCAGGTCCCTCTGAAATGCAGGGGGGCTGCCAATGCGTGTCGATGCCTGGTGGAGAAGAATGGATGTGATTTAGCTTTATTAGACACTTGGGAATTTGCTGTGGAAAGCAGGATTGATGGACAGGGCACAGATTTTGGCCAATCTGTAAATGAAGAGCACAATGATGGAGAGCTTTTCCACCTCTCATCTTTGCCAGCCTGCAGAGGGGGACTCCTGTCCCGAGTCTGGGTTGCAGATGGGGTGCTGGAGGATCACAGGAGCAGAAACCCTCCAAAGGGAACTTCAGGCAGCCATGTCTGGCTCAGAAAGTCCCTGATCTGCAAATATTTGGGAGATGAATAGGTTCAGCCTGGTCTAGAGAGAGCAGTCCCTGCCCATGGCAGGGAGGGATGATCTTTAAGTTCCCTTCCAACCCTTAATATTCCTTGATTCTTAGGGGAGGTTGTACAAATCTCATACTCCTCCCCAGGCCTGTAGAGGCTGTGGTCACTTCCAGACACAGGATATTTGATGGTATGACCCAGAGGATTGCTGCTGAAGTCCTGCTCCTTGACATTTCCCTGCCTTGGTCACCTCAGCCTCCCTTTGGAGAGAATGCAGCCTAAGTACAGAAAGCACCAGCTGCCCAGGAAAACATCTGAGGATTTATTTCATCCCACAAGCACTGTAGGTGGCTGTAAGGTTTGGGAGGATGTAGATGAGAAGGATTTGTGGGGAAGTATTGAATGGTGGCCAGAACAATAAAGAAGAAGAAGAGAGAGGCACCTCTCCAAGTAGGGCTTCACCAGAGTGGGACAAGGAGCAAAGCATCCACCAGCCATCAAATGCCACATGGCTCTGTGCTAATTCCAGGAGTTCACCACCAAACATGGGAAAACTCTCATATTTAACTTGGCAAGAGGTGAGCTGATTTAACTGGTAAACCAGAGATGTAGCTGTGCAGAATAAATCAGTGGGCCACAAATTACACAGGAAATTTGGGTCTGGCGTTCAGGGTCGAGGAAGGTGGGAAGATGAAGGAATTAAAACCTGATACCTTTTAAAATATTGCTTCAGGGTAGAGATGACCTTGCTGTAGTTCTTTCAAATTCCCTATCAAAAAGGGCAGGAATGCATGGCAAGCCACCCTTTTCCAGCAGATATCTGGTGACACAGAGAGCAAAACTGGAGCAGGCAGGATGAAAGGCACAGCAGTAATCACAGTCCTTTGGATTAAAATAAAATTATACTGAGGTAGGATGATCTGGATAAGATGAACTCATCTAGGCAATCACCTGCCCTTCATATGGGCTAAATTTCTAGGGGAAATATTAATTGGATGAGTGTTCTTGCAAGCTGTAACTGGAGTGAGATCCATCAATGGTTTCATCTGACAAAGTGACTGGCTCAGCTCGTGCCATGTCAGGGCCCTGCCACCAGGAAAGTTTTTGTATTCTAAAAATAGAAGCTTTACCTGTTTCAGACTCACTGTCCTCAGATTTTTGTAAATTGAACTTTTTACCCTAAAAAGAAATAATCATGATCAACTAAGTACCATTGTGTGAAGCAGAGATTGTAAAGCCAGCAAGGACAAAATGAATGTGTAAAGGATCTCCTTTGAAAGGGGAATAACTCCTTTATTCAGTGTCAAATAAAAGCTCTGCATCACTGAAAATATGTCACTTTAGGCAAATGGAAAAAATACACACCTGGTTTCTGGTCAGAAATTTGTTTAGTTGCATTTCCCAGCAAATGAGTCTTCTTTTTTGTTTGTTTGTGTTTGCTTATTTTTCTTCCAATGCATTTAGCTTTCCATCTAGCTCATAACCCTATTCCATCTAGTCTAGACTGAATTTCCAACTGCCTTGTGATTTGATTAAGTTGAGCTAATTCTCATCAGATGATTTGAAAACAACCCAATCCAGCTTCTTCAGATACCTTGGCAAGCTGATCCCTACCTACTTGCAACTGCCTGGGATCACTTCTGATAATTCAGATCATCTGTGATGCCTTTAGGGACCGATCCAAATTCTGCTAAACCAGCACAGAGCTTTGCCCTGGTCTAATGGGCTTTGGACCAGCCTCCATCCTCTCCAAACCAGCAGGTCATATATCTGACTGAAGGTAAAATGTTTGGCTAAGTGCCTACAAAATGCATTGTAATACAAGCTGGGGATAATCAGAAGACAAATTTTGTGTATGTGCAAAATATTAGTGCCCTTAATGATAAAATGCTCGTGCTTGACATAATTTTTGGAAGAGGCTTGGAAACAGCAGGCTGGAGCTGCTTTCCACATGGGAATACCTTGCAGGCAGTAAAGAGCAGATGGAAAAGATCAGCATGGAGGGAATGAAGTGCTCTTCATGCTGCAAACCCCAGGATCTGTGGATGTGAGCTACTGACACTTTGTTATGAACTGTTTGCCCCAAGCAGGCATCCTCCCAGCCCTGGAAAGCTTTCCTGACAGGGACAGGCCATGCTCATTGTCAGCTGGATCTGTTTAGGGAATGTCTCTGGGGAATCTGCTGGTTCTCCTTCAGGGGATTCTTCATTCCCTTTGCTCCCTGAAAACCAGAGAGCAGTGTGGTCCCTTCTCCTGCAGCAGGACACAGCTCATGTCTCAGGGACATCATTCTCTCACCACCTCTGGCAAGATCATGGGCAGGCACCTGAGCAAACAGGGAGAAAAATGGTTTTTGTGTCCCCACAGTGTGCCCAGCTCTGCCACACCTTGGAAACTCACATCTGGTGATGCTGCAGGACTGGAGCCACCCAATAACTCAGCCAAGGGAGCTTTAGGGCAGAAGGAAATGGTGGTGGAATTCAGAAGAGGGCTGTCCACACCAAGGCACTCAGTTCATGGTTTTGGCAGAGCCCTTTGTATCAGCAGCAATGCCTAATCCCTAAACAGATGGGCTGAAAAATCACTTTGTGATATGGATGGGCTGCAAGGAGAAGCATATTCCTAAAGCAAGGCCCTGGATGCTCATTCAGAGTTTTTCCAGAGGGCTGCCTTGTCTGGGGCCCAGCTGAGCCAGCAAATGGATCTGATCCCTGTTCCTGACATGCACATCCCTGAAAAGCTGCCACAAATGCTCCAGCCCTCTCCTGCACCCCAGGAGAAGGGGGCAGACAGTGGGTCACTGCCTTGCCTGTGCTGTCATCCCATAGAGATGGGATGTTTTGGCAGTGCTGGGGTTCTACACCAGGGTTCTGCTTATTATTTGTTGTCCAGAAGCTTGATTTTTTTTTTTTTTTTCATGCACTCAACCAGCACAGACATGTTAAAGTGACCTGTTCAATGCACCAGTTTACACTTGGTGGCACTGCAGGTTTGTGTCCTGTCTAGTTTTATGGCACATTCCAGCTGCCCCTTGAATTATTCTAATTCAAGAATAAAGAAGTCATTACCAACAGGAGCTTTTGCTCCTGTTATTGCTTTTGATAGCAATGCCAATTTGAAAATCTTCAGTGCAATGAGTACCTCTAAGTGCCCAAACTCATGTTTGCTAAATTTCCCTTTCTTTCCCTCCTGAGCTTCTTATTTAAGTCTTTTATTTGCTGTGTTCCCAGCTCTTCACTGTGCAAATGAAGCAAAAAAACAAACTCAAAAACTTAGAGAAGCCAAAAAAGTCTGTCTGTGCTCTACCAAGGAAAGACAAGGTTCTGAAGGAGGGGGTGCCTCACCTTGAGTCCCTCCAGGACTTGAGAGCAAAAACATCTCTGAACTTCTGCATCCTTCATCTACAAAGTCTTTTCCCTTGGACCAGTCCTGGAGTGATCTCATCCCCAAGGAATGCAACATCCTTCTTAGAGGCACAGTAAGGATCAGTGGCTGGGAACAGATGCTTGGTAAAACAAGGAGACCAGGGAGTTCTCAGCAAAGCTGGAACAGATGTTGTTCCACAGTGACATTGTTCTCCCCTGGAGTCTATTTACTGATGTCTCAAAAAAAGAATCCTGATTTTTGTACAGATTTTTATATTTTCCTGCAGCTTCTTATCCAACTTTGCAACTCTTCCTGATCATCCAGGCATCTCCACACACTCCTGCAGGAGCAGCCACACTGGACTGTGCATTTCACCTGCAGTGTCACATCTCTTGCTGGGATTTGCCATCATGGTGGTCCCATGGAAAATATGACAAAATCCTTTAGGAATAACTGCTTTGTCTGGCAGGGTTTTGCCACTCCATGTCCCATTTAATGTTGTGCAGGTGCCTGAATGTCCAAATGCTCCTTGAGCTCTGTCCTGAGCTGTGGCCACCTCCCTGGGGAGCCTGTTCCAGCACCCAACCACTGTCTGGGGAAAGAGCCTTTTCCAAATATTTAATATTTTCCTAAAATCAAAGCTAATCCTCACCCCCAACACAACTGTAGGCGCCTCAGTTCAAGTGATTTTGGATAGTTTGGGGCCAAAAGGCCTTTTTTTGTTGTTTGTTTTGGTTTTGGGTTTTTTGGTTGTTTTTTTTGTTTTTGTTTTTGGTTTTTGTTTTTTTGTGCAAGGAATCAGGATGCTAAGGCTTTGGCTTTGTGTGTTTTCATCATGGTCAGATTCCTTCTCAACTCTGAGCATCCAGGGAAGGTGAGCATCACATGCCAGCAAAGAGAAACATCCTGCTGGTACAAGTCTGGCTAATTAATTGATTATTGGTACATCCCAGCCCTCCCATTTGTCTGGGAGCACAAGAGACTTGAGTGGAGTCTTCTCCTTGGAGAGAAAACAGGCAACACCCAACCACCTCCTCTGCAAGGACACACAGAGCAGGTGCTGCTGGCTTCAGAAGGGTCTACAAAACATTTCTGAGGTAAATCAGCAAAGTCTGAACCCAGGGTGACCTTATCAAAAATCAAACTCACTGCCTGCAGACTCTGATCCCCACCCCACCTTCTGCTGTGGTGTTCCACAGGCAAAGCTTGGGAAAGCCCAGGGCTGGAGAGGACACAGGGAATGCCCAAACCTTCAGGGGTGTGCAGGGATAAAATGAGGGGTCATGACATCAAACTGCCAGAGGACAGGGATGGATGGGAGATTGGGAAGGAATTCTTCCCTGTGAGGGTGGGGAGGGACTGGCACAGGGTGCCCAGAGCAGCTGTGGCTGTCCCTGGATCCCTGGCAGTGCCCAAGGTCAGGCTGGACAGAGTTTGGAGCAATCTGGGACAGTGGAAAGTGTCCCTGCCATTGCAGGGTGGACAAGATGGGTTTTAATGTCCCCTCCAACCCAACCCATCCTATGCATCTCCCATCAGTGGCTCATGTGTCATTTCTCCTTGTTGGCTGAAGATCTTTTGGAGATCCCACCTGGACCCTCAGCTGGCTGGCAGCTTTCTCTTCCTGGCATCAGCCAGGAATTTTGTCTGATTTCTGATTTCTAGAGCAAGAATCCTACAGTTTCAAGGAGCTGTTTCCCACCAGTGAAGGTGTGTGAGGATCCTGTTAGGATTCACATCTCGACTCAGGGCAAGAGAAACATCCTCAGCTTTTGAAGTGTGAATACACACAGTAAAGCAAAGGGGTCAGCAAGACCCACATGACAAACAACCAATAAATACTGGAGAGCAGCAGGTACTTGTGCAGAAGCAGAAACCAATCCAGAGGCAAGCAGACAGCTCAAATTCACAAGCTGAGATAAACCCAGCGCAGAGCTTGACCTGCCTTGATCACAGCCCAAGGAAGACTTTTATCAGATGTGTTTAAACAAATCCCTTCAGTGATTCCTGACTTGTGTCAAGGGAAAAATATATTTTGTCCCTGAAAGAAACCTCTTACAGTTCCTTCTAAACTCACCAGTAAATCAAGACAAGCCAGAGATCCCAACTTGGCAGCTGCTGGTCTTGGTTCTGTTTGCTCAGCTGAGGGGGGGTCTCAGCTTTTGGGGGGCTGTGCTTGTGCAAAGCAGCAGCAGCAGCTCTGCACACAGCCCATGCAGTGCAGGACAGTTTGAGGGGCAGGCTGGCCCTGCCCAAGGTCCCAAAGTGGGTGACATGGGCAGGAGCCTCTCCCCCCTCACTGCCTGTGGTCCCACTGATTCCAGCAGGGCAGCAGCAGCACTCACCAGCCAGGGACTAACCTTGCTCAGCAGCAGATTTCAGTGTATTTTAATATAAAATCAGTCTCTGGATAGACTGTGGCACTCAGACACTCACAGGGAGACAGATCAAACTCCATGCCAGAACAGAAGTTCTCTCAACTCAAGGAACCCAAAAGATCAGTCAAGACCCAAAATACAAACTCAAACTGTTACTCCTTGTCTTCCACTGTGGAGACTCATTCAGTGGAGTGCCAAGAATCTGGAATGGAAGGGAATCATCTTTGCAGATGCAATGAATTTCTGCAGGTAGCAGAAATGGTAACTGCAAAGAGATTTTCAGATATGGTCCCACAATGGTCTGAATCATCTCTGGCCTGGATCAGGAATGGTGTGAAGCAGAACCAGGGCAGTGACTGTCCCCCTGTTTTGGGGGGGGATGAGGAGCCTTGAATAATGGAGTCAGTTCTGGGGTCCTCACTGCAAGAAAGAAATTACAGAATTATAAAATGTCTTTTGAGGAGCTGGAGCATGTCCAGAGAAGGGAATGGAGCTGGGGAAGGGTCTGGAGCACCAGGACAGGCTGAGGGAGCTGGGAAGGGGCTCAGCCTGGAGAAAAGGAGGCTCAGGGGGCCCTTGTGGCTCTGCACAACTCCCTGACAGGAGGGGACAGCCGGGGGGATTTGGGATCTGCTCCAGGGAACAGGGACAGGAGGAGAGGGAATGGCCTCAGGCTGGGCCAGGGGAGGGTCAGGTTGGAAACCAGGAAGAATTTCTTCACTGAAAGAGTGGTCAAGCACTGGAATGGGCTGTCCAGAGAAGTGATGGAGTCACCACCCCTGGAGGTGTCCAAGAAATGGCTGGATGGCACTGAGTGCCCTGGGCTGGATGACAAGGTGGGGATTGCCCAGAAGTTCTACTCTGTAATCTTGGAGGCCTTTATCTCAGTGATTCTGTGATTCCAGGAAACAATCCCCCCTGAAGCACAGAAGGGGAAGAGCAACAGCACAGCCCTGCCTTGTGTCAGCACAAACCCTCCCCACAGTCACAGCCCCATGCCCTGACCTCCCTGGGGCCACATCCATCCCACCCCCTGCCCCTCCGAGGCTGTGACCACTGACACTGATCCTCGACCCCTCTTCCCAAGGTTTCCTCTTCCCAAAATTATCCCAGACTCCTGTTTGGCCACCCCATGGCTGCCATCCCCTGCTAGGTAGGCTCAGCCTGTGTGATTTCACAGGGGTCAGGTGCTGCACTCCATCCCCAGGTCACAGCTATAAATAGGGGCTCTCACAAGGCACTGCCTGCCCAGGTCCTGGCACAAGCAGTGTGGAACACTCTGAATGAGCAGAGTTTGATGGGAAGAGCCTGGCTTGGCAAACCCCACAGCCCTGTTGGGGATTAAACACTCTGATATCCAGCAGAACGAGCTGTTAGCCTGGCTGAGGCCATTCCAGCTTATTTCATAAGTGACTTAGACAGATGTTTAATGGATTTATGTAAGGTTGGCTGAAGTCAAACACAGGTGTAAGAGATGAAAGGGGAATGGGAAAAATGCACTGTGATGATCATTTTTCCATTTCTCTATTTTTTTTTTCCTTGGCTGTTGATTCTAGTGCCCTTTCCATGCAATGTCTACGCTGTGAGTCACTGAGAAAAAAAAAAAGCAAAACTATTTTTATTTACTACCAGTAAGGAATGAGGTTTTACACAAAGCTGTGCTGTAGCTGTGCTCTCTTCTCCTGTTTCAGCTCTCCAGTTTATTTTTGCTCTACTTCAGCTGCTTTCTGCTGACAAGATGTGCTGAGCAGACATTGCCACTCTGAGGAAGGGGAGAAAATTAAAGATGTGGAAATTCACTGCAGCCTTCTCATTATTTGCCTTTCCCAGCATGTAATACATGAATCTCATGCCTGCCTGTGCCAGCCTGGCCTCTGGATATCTCCAGTGGTTATGGAATAAGCCTTCACATCTTCTTGTGTGGTTCTGGAGCTTGCCAGGGTGGGTCAGCACAAGGAACAAAGGAACTGCACTGTGCTTCTTTAAAACCCTGCACACATCACTTGCAGCCTTCCCCAGGGAACTGCACAAGGATTTTGGCCATGGGGTGAAAGCCTCACCTTGTACCAGGTTCTCTCTGGCTCCCACCAAGGGAAGCTCCAGTGCAGAGGGATGGAGAGGAAAGAGCCCTGGGGTGGGCTGGAGTGGGAGTCTTGGAGAATCCCTCTCCAAGGAAATCCCTGCACCTGGCTGAGCAGGGACTGTGGGACAAACTCAGCCCAGCCCACTGCTTTGCAAACAACATGGATTATCTCATCCAGTCCTAATGGGTTCTCTGTTGATTCTACAAGTTGCCTTGGGACCAGGCCACCCACAAATCCCCCACAGGCATCTGTGATCCCATCCAGAAAACAACTACTCCCTCCCAGCTTTCCAGGTGTGTGTCAGTGCTCCTTGGCATGCTCTGGACACATCTTGGGCACAGTTCAGGTCTGGAACCCTGAGGTGGTGATGGGTATTTCTAGGGGATACTTTGGTGTCTGATCTATCAAATGGTACCAGGGGAGAAAAGGCAAATCCCTGGGATACACCTGGGGAGGGGATGAGCCATCAACCTGTGTTAGCTGGGAGCATCCAAAGGGATGGATGGCTGAGGGACAGTGCCTGCTTTTTCCATTTCTGTGTCCCCCCTTTGCATTTTGCATTCTCACCTTCCCAGAAAAACCCATTCTGCAGTGGTGCAAAACTCAAGGAGGCACAAAGCCCAAGGAGGAAGGCTTTGGTTCCAGAAATACAGGAGAAGCGAGGGGAAAGAGCAGGAATTATGCAGGAATTATGTGAATTATGTGAATTATGTGAATTATGTGAATTATGTGAATTATGTGAGTTGTGGAGCCCACAGGTAAGGCAGAGCATCCCCATGCTGCAGCTGGCGGGGAGGGCTGGAGCAGTGCTCAGGCAGGGGAAGGTCATGGCAGGCGGCAGCGCCAGGAGCTGAGCTCACATCTCCCGGCTCCCCAGCCAGTCCCCGACCCACAGGACCATTTTTTCCTCTCCGTTCTGCCTCATTAGCACCAGTAAGCACTTCTGTCATCAGGGACACGCACACTCTGGTGGGGAGTGTAACAGAAATGCCTGTTAATAAATGAAATAATACTTTCCAGTTTTCAAGGCTCTCGGTGGCGGCCGCTCAGCAGCCCTGGCTGAGTCAGGCTCTTTTATTTACACCCTCAGCCCTGCCAAAGCTGTTGTTTGCCATGGCCTGGGCTTGTCCAGGGACATACCCAGCTGCTGAGGGATTGCCTGGAGCTGGCCACGCAGGCAGCCCCAGATGGGGAGGCAGGAGGCAGCGATGCCGGGGGTGCACAGCAATGGATGGGAGAGCAGCCAGCGGGGAAGGGGCTCTGGGCTGGGCTGCTGCACTGGGAGCACAGGGGCAGCTCCATAACAAATGGTTTGTGTTAGCCCTGAGAGCCTCCAGCCCCACGGTGGGGATCCGTGTGCCGGCACGGAGCTGGGGCTGGGGCAGAGTTATTGCTCCATTCTCCTCACAACAATGTCACACCACGGGACGTGGTTTATGGGGACATTAATCCACACAGCAATGGCCTGCCTGCATCTCACCACCCGAGGTGTGTATTAGCTGCCTCTATAACATAGACTCCAGTGGGTTTTATTGCTGCTCCAGCATAAATCCTGGGGTTTAGAGCCTTTTAAAACCCTCCTGTTAAGCTCTACTCTTCCAGGTCCCAATCCAGATAATGGTGGAAAAGCCCCAAACCTCCTCACCCTTATCCTGTCTCTCAGTTGATGCCCAAGTCAGCTTAGGCTTTGCAGACATCAGAGCTGTTCTGCATTTCCTGGAAGAAAACAAGGATAACAGAGGGGTTTGGTATGCTCCTCCTTCTCTTCTGTTCATGCTGCAGCTATTGAGAGTCAGTGCAATGAGTTTGTCTTGTTGGCCAGGACACCCATCACTGCATCCAAAACCTCTCACCTGAGTTGCCATCACCTTTTGTATCCCTGAGAGTCAGCTGGGAGCTGCTCCCATTGACCCTATGATCTTTGCTGAATCTATTACTACAAGAAGAAAGATTACCAGGAAAGGAAAGTTTTCTGCTCTTAGGAGATATTTATACTGGGAAGGAAGGAAGGAAGGAAGGAAGGAAGGAAGGAAGGAAGGAAGGAAGGAAGGAAGGAAGGAAGGAAGGAAGGAAGGAAGGAAGGAAGGAAGGGAAGGAAGAAGGAAGGAAGGAAGGAAGGAAGGAAGGAAGGAAGGAAGGAAGGAAGGAAGGAAGGAAGGAAGGAAGGAAGGAAGGAAGGAAGGAAGGAAGGAAGGAAGGAAGGAAGGAAGGAAGGAAGGAAGGAAGGAAGGAAGGAAGGAAGGAAGGAAAAGAGAGAAAAGAAAAGAAAAGAAAAGAAAAGAAAAGAAAAGAAAAGAAAAGAAAAGAAAAGAAAAGAAAAGAAAAGAAAAGAAAAGAAAAGAAAAGAAAAGAAAAGAAAAGAGCCAAAGCAAATGTTCTGTCTGATGAAACAGAGCTGGAAATCAGGAGCTCTCACCTGTGTGCCCTCTGTGAGGCACCTGTGGCATCCAGGTGCCACCCTGCCATAACACCCTGCCATGCCACCACTCTGCCTTTTAGCTACAACTGCAGAAGTCCTCTTGGGAACCCCTCCCCAGCCTGTTTCATTTCACTTTTCACCAGACTCCCTCCATCCCCTACACCAGGATCAGGCAGACCCCCATGTTTGCCATCACGTGTTTGTCCTGGCTCTTTCCCCCGTGCCACCTCCTTTGGGAAGGTGACACACTTCAGGCCATAGGGGCCATAGGGGGTTGCTTTTCAGCTCCCTCACACTCTTCCCATGCTCATCCCACCCAGCTGGATTCATCCTCCCCTTTCTGGAGGAACAGCCCAAGCATTCCTCACACCACAGACCCCACAGAGGATTTCCTTGCCGAGGACCAAATTGCATTAACTCACTAAGGCTGCACATCTTGACCCAGCTGCCACTCTTGAAAAGGTCCCCACTTAGCATTTGACAGGAATGTCAGCAATTCAGATGCCTAATGAAAGCAGGGAAGGGTTTGTCACTCTAACCATGCCAACAGCTGAATTCCCTGTTCCCTCTACACTCCAGGGAATGCCAGGATGCTGCCCTCCCCCTGCAGTGGGAAGTGAAAATGGCACCAGCCATGGGATAATTTGTAGATAGGGAGAAAAGATTTGGCATTAGGAAGGTGATTTTTTATAATTTGTTGTTGCTCCATCCCTGGAAGTGTCCAAGGAAATGTTGGACAGAGCTTGGAGCAATCTGGGATAGTGGAAGGTGTCCCTGCCTATGGCAGGGTTTTGGAACAAGATGAGGACTAAGGTCCCTTCCAATTCAACCATTCTGTGATTCTGTGATTTGACCATTCTGCCTTGGACTTCTCAGATGAGTAGGACAAACATTTGGAATCCTGCCATCATCCCAAAAACAGCAGTAACAGAGATGGTGACAGTTGGCCTTGAGTCATCTCTGACAAACACTGGCATTAATTCTTGGCAATTCTCTGTCACGCTGGAGGAAACATTTAAGGAAGAAAATGGTCACCCATTAAACAAATACCCTGGAGATCCTGACAGCAGGGCTTCTGCCTGGGACCAGAATTACTCTCATCCCAATATTCACCTTTAGGCTGGTGGTCACTCAGCTCAGAGAGGCCAGATCAAAGTGCCAGAAAACCATCAATTTTAGCACAATCTGTGTTTTTGTGTTTATAAGAACACCACAGCCCCAGACTAAATCTCTCCTGGGCAGTGTCCACAGGGGCATTATGCTTTTCCTCCTAGGACCTCCCATCCTGGATGATGGATTCAGTGATCACATGTGGGGTCTCCAGGAGTGGCTTTTGGGGAGGTGACCAGCCTGGGTAGGGGCTTAGGTTTTGTTCCACCAGCCCCAATACCGGTGAGCTCTGCTAAAGTGGTGACAAAAGATCCCAAAAAAGGGACATTTTGGAGTAGGAACAGGAGGCAAGACAAACTCACCAGTTCCAGCTCGCCTGGCTGACCAAGAACAGAATTTCCACTGATATTTTATTTGAGACACATCCTATTTTAATGCAAGCACGTTTTCTCTACACAAACACTGGATTGCTAAAATTCAGTCCATGAGGAGCTCTCCTGAACATGGAAACTGCACTCAACAAATCATGCCTCTCTGCTGTCCCCAACAGCTCTAAGAGATGCTGTTTGAGGATCCTGTGGCACAGAGGGAATGTGAAACACATCTGATGTCTGAAAGCTCTGTCAGGGTTCCCTCCAGAGGCCAATAAGCCTGGCTCTGTATTTAACTCTTATTTAACAACACTCCTGTGGAGAGGAGCAGCACACATCTTTTCCCATCCATTCTTGGAGGAGGTGGAGCTGCCAGTGTCATGGAGAGGTCCCACCAGCTCATGAGCACAGGCTGCAGAGGGAACTTCAGTACAGTGGTATTCCAGGAATGAGAACATTTCTCCCACTGCTGCCTCTCGGGATGCAGAGGAGTCACCATACAAAATGCTATTCTTTTCTGGCTGGAAAAAAAAAAAAAAAAAAAAATCCATGAGCAACTGCAAGACAATAGCTGGGCCCCATTGTCTCCCCTGGCTTTCAGGAGACGTGTCACAGAGGGCTGGATTCTCCTCTGCTTTGTGTCCAGGGATGATTTTGGAAGCTGAAATCTCAACCATGAACAATCTGTGAAGCTCAGCTTGCTGTACCACTGGGTGCTTATCTGGTTTGGTTATCAGAGGGCCAGAAATTTTCTCCCTCATGGAAAAGTCATTGACAAAGGAGAAAGGAAATGAAGCTGCTGTTGATGATGAAGCTTTGCCTGCCTAGTGATGGGTTTGGCAGCTCTGGACTTGATGGGGTCCATCCCAGAGGTCTTTTCCAACCTTAACAATTTTATGATTCTGTCCTTCCCACCTTCTCAGTCACTGGCCTTGCACAATGACCACAAGATGACACTGTCCTGGCATCCAAATATTCCCAGATGAGCCATTCCAGCTGCATCCCTATCCCAAATGGCCACACCATGCACGTTGCCCTTCAACTTTTTGCCAAGTTTGCTTCATACAGGCCAGAAAAACTGAATAGAAAAATAGCTCCCAAGAGCTTCATCCTGCTCTGCAAGTGGGTCTCTGGTTTCTAAAGTAAAGAAAACCTCCAAGAAGCAGGATAAAGGGAGGAGAGTTACTTCCAAATTCTGGACAAAAAGAAATTTTAGGCCTTGAGGTACAATAAAAGCTGTTCCAGGATGTCTAACAAGGAGCAGACTTGTAGAAGACCACCAGCACCAGGGATGTGGGACTGAGAGCTGGGTTATCCCTGCAGGAATCTCTCCCAGCTGATCTCTTAATGTTCAATGAGGAGGACATCACAGTTCTGTTGGTCTCCTTGCATAAAACCTTCTCCAGGCCTTGGACAGTGGAAGAAACAAGGATGAACCTGAATTAAAGAGATTTCTGATCTTCTTCTGCAGAGGAAGGATCCCACCTTGACCCAAATGGTGTCACAGCAGTGTCCTCCAGAGACCAGAGGGGGGGAAAGAAAGGAGCTCTTGGAGCACACTCAGCTCTGGTCGTGGTGGGGTCTAATGAGACCCTGAATGTAGCAGAACTTAAATCTTTGCCAGAGACAGAGAAAGACTTCCCTAAATCCCAGAAACCTTTGCCAGAGACAGAGGAAGACTCTCCTAAATCCCAGAGTTTTCAGGGTTTTCCAGCACAGCCCAAACCCAAGGCAATCCCAACACATCATCAAAGACCTTTGGTGCAAGAAGGGGTGGAATCACCCTTGCTCTGTTATTGACCTCTTCTCAAACCCTGGCTTGGTATCAGGGAGTTGAGCCATGGGATATTTAACTTCAGGACTGGTTCTGACTGCAGTTCAAGCTCAAACCACTCTAATCAGAGTCCAGCATCATTTAAAGCCCAGGTTTGGCTGGGCTGTGGTTCAAAATAAAAAGTCCCCACTCCGTGTTGTGCTTCCTGTGGAATGTGGCTGCTCATGCAGAGCATGGGATCCATGGGATGGAGAGGTGGATTTGTGGGCCACTTGTCTGTGAAGGAAGGACTGTGCAGTTTTTGTTTAGTCTGGTTATAAATGTCATATGTTATATATCCTTCACCATTTCCTCGTAAGACCACTTCACTAATGGATATCTGCACCAGGAAACTTCTGTGGCTAGACAGCCAAAATTTTACCTTCTTCACTTTCAGCCCTTCCTTATAACACTGTAATTCCTCAGGATTTATGTCATTCCAATATTTGTTTCATTCTCCCCCAGTTGCTGCTCGCCAAGCCAGTGATATTTCATTTATTTTAATCTTTCTTCCAGAAATTCCATTTTTCCAAGCAGAACCTTGGTGCTGTTTTTTTATTCCCCTGATGTTCATCTCATTTGCCAAGGGAAGGCTAAGGCACTGCTGCATTATATTCCAAGTGAAAATTACTTTATTAGTGCAGTGCACTGTGCTAAGAGAAGAACTTATCTTAACCAGAGCTGAACCCCTTTGCCTTTTAACTTTGGTAACTGTGACTCAGAACTGAAACTGCTGGATCTGGTTAGCTTCTTAAAAAAAAAAAAAAAAAAAAAAAAAACAAAAAAACAATTAAATTGAGAAATTTGGGGTTTTTTGGTCTTGCTGGAACTACTCATATATAAGCACCAGCAGTGTCATGTAACACAGACAAATCTATTTTTTGTGGAATAACCAGAAGATCTTTTTTTCAGGAACACGTAGATCAGTTACATGCATTCTCTACTCGTTGCCATTTATAATTTTGTGTATAAGGAATTTAAACTCTGAGTTTGCTGCCCTGTGTAGAGGGGAACACTTGGCTGAACAAACCTGACAAAGTGTTACATCAGACCTGCAACAGGCAATTACTAATTATTGAGGGAAATTGCTTCATACATCAGGCAATACATCATGTTGTAATTATTTTAATATTAAAAGGGGAAAGATCAGTTTGGATAGGTGTGCAGCTGTATTAATAAATTATTTTTGGGTGCTTCCTGCTCCATTTGCATTAGCTTTTCCTCAGGGGATAAGATTTCTCTTTGAATTTTGTTGAAATATTGTCCAGCACACCTATGCTTGCGAAGTATTTGACTGGTGAAAGGAAAGGGAGAAGTCAAGAACTGGTTATGTATTTTAGCAGTTTTAAAAATCACTTACAGAATTTTAAAAAATTACAAACAGAATTTGAAGAAATAAAGAGTTTGCAAATCTCTCCATAAAACTGTGATTTCTTTGCATGGCTAATTTTGCTCACTGGAAACTGGGCTTTCTGTAAGACAAAATTTTTTTCTGGAAGCAGAACACTGATTCTGTGACAGAGTTGAGGGAATAACAAAACAGATAAAACAACATCATGTAGGTCTCTTTTAAGACACAAAAAATATGTCTTTTAGCATTTCTTTGAAACAGGTTTTGCTTTTTTTGAGCAACTCTGCGATCCACTTTTCTTTTTTTGTCAGAAAGAGAGAACAGTCAGGAAAACTCATGTTGTGTTTTAAGAAGTTGGGTCTGAATTCCTGGATGGATTCTCCTGAGAAAACTGTACTGACAAGAAATGACATTAATGACCTTTACATAGTGATAAAATGAACTGAATTATTTTATCCTTTCTTCTGTAAATAGGATGTGACTTTGGGGCTCATGTTTGGGAATAGTGTAATTCCACCAAGATTAATATCCCTGCTAAGGAGGACAGACCTGAAATTCCCCAGCAGGCAAAGGAGATTCCTTGCCAGGGAGGTTGTTGGTGTGGGGCACCTTGGTGCAGCCAAACTGGGCTCCAGGTGTGACAGGGGAGCTCAGAGTTTCCCCTGGGGGTGGCTCAGGGTGGGTGATGCCTGCCCAGCTCCCCAGCACGTCTGCCCAGAGCCTTGTGTGTGATTTTCCATCTCTCCCACCCTTGGGAATGCAGCCATTTATCCTCCTGCTGCAGGAGGCTCTGCAGCTCTTTTCTGCTGGGGAAGGAACCCCACACTCACCCAGCCCCAGCCCCACAGGCTCCCCTGGCCCCTCACCCCACACCACAATGTCCCCATCACCTCTCTGCCCCTCCCTTCAGCTTTGCTCCCCTTTCATCTCCCATTTCTCCTCCCTCATGGGCTACCTTTGATTTTCAAACGCTCCTATTCCAGTCCCTCCTTCTCTGGTGGAAACTTTAACAAATGCACCAACATCTGCTACAGTTAGTCATCACACTTAATGTACAGGATATTCCAGCTGGCTTCACTCTCCTTTTATTATGTATTGGAAAGAGGTTTCATCTGTGCTCCTCTGGCTTGGCCAGACACACACCCAGACTCACCTCCACGTGGTGTGGACACAGCTGGGCTACCATGGGGTGTCCCTTGGCCACCTGCCCACCTTCCCCCAGTCCAGCACCCCACCCTCTCTCCTGGTGCCACAGTGGGACATGTTTGAGTTCCTTTTTTTGGGGAGATGTGATGTCCCACGAAGGCAGCCTGGGTTTGGGCAGTGGTAGAGAGGGATACCCACAGTTCAAACAATTCCTGATGGCTGGAGATGGCACCAGCCTGCATGGAAAGAGCTCCTGGCTTGGGGTGGGGTGTGGAAGTTTGTGATGCCTGCAGGCTTTCCAGGCAAATCATTAAAAGCTCACATTAGCAGGAAATCAGACTTTTTCCAAATCTGAGGGCAGAGCAACCAGCCTCCATCCCTGACCCACAGAAGGTGTCTTCACAGAAGAGACAAAAATGGAAGAAACTCCAGCCCAAAGGCCTCATTTCATGGAAAAAAAATGAGCCAAAAATCACCTCAGACACCACCACAGAGGCTTTATCCACAGCAGACTGAGAATACAAAAGCTGCACAACTGCATTGTTGGGAGCTGGGGTTGTCTGGAGCATCAGGCAGGTGGGGGCAGCTGAGAGGAGAGAACAAATAAATATCTTCAATTAAAAAAAAAAAAAAATCTGGTGTTTGGGGTAAAAAAGAAAACCATATGCTCCCCTTTTTCTTCCAGCAAGTGTTCACCAGTTTTCTCACAGTGGTTAAGCACTGGCAGCCATGGAATGCTGCATGAATTCTGTTCAGAAAAACACATTACTAAAGGAAGTTGCCCAAAGATAAGAGCAGAAAGCAAAAATTAAAACACAAGAAGGCACTGAGGGTTTAAATAAAGACTTCAAGGTGCACGTCCTGAGGTGGGGGCCCAGCTGGAGAACTGCAGAGAGTTTGGATGACGTTGTTCCCATCAGGTGTGCACTGAAGAAAAACATAACAGCAACACACTGAGGCCATGAACACCCCAGAAAGGGGCTTGCAGGTGACTTCACACATGATTCCTGTCCTTGGGAGTTTCCAGCCAATTCCCTTTGCAAGTTTATTTGCTCTCCTAGATAAATATGGACCCACGTTATGCACTTGTTCCCCCGACAGCACTTGACAAAAGGAGCATTTTTCTCGAGTGTTTGATCGTCCTTAGAACAGAAATAGCAGATGGTTAACACAGTTGTCGGCTTTCTCTAATTGTAGGTGAAATCCCTGGGTCAGGAGGATTTCCAGCTGCTAATGGATTTTCCTCATTTTGGTGTGAAATCAGTGAGTGTAGAAACTGAGCTGCCAAACTTTGCTCCACGCCTCAGTTTGGGGTCTCTAAATGTTATCCCAGCTAAATAAAAGCTGTATTTTTCAGTATATTTAATGGCAAATCAGTATATTCCTGCTAAAAAAAACATTTTTCAGTCGTATTTCCCTTCATTGCACAAGAATTTCCCATCTCCTTCAGAGACCAGCAGGTTACAAATTCTTCCCTGTGAGGGAGGGGAAGTGCAGGGTGCCCAGAGCAGCTGTGGCTGCTCCTGGATCCCTGGAAGTGTCCAAGGCCAGGCTGGCAGGACTTGGAGCAACCTGGGATAGTGGAAGGTGTCCCTGACATGGCAGAAGTGAGACTGGATGGGATTTAAGGTTCTCTTCAACCCAAACCATTCTGTGATTCCACGATAAAATCAAAGACAAGGGTGATATAAAAGCAGCATCTTTAATTACCAGATACAATTAAACCTGCTAAAAACGAGCAGACAAGAGACAGACTCATAGAATTGTTAAGGTTGGAAAAGACCTTCAGGATAATCAAGTCCAGCCATCAGTGCAGCACCACCCCCATGCTCACAATTAAACCATGTCCTCAAGTGCCACATCCACATGTGCTTTGAACCCTTCCAGGGATGGTGACTGCAACACTGCCCAGTCTGTTTTAATGTTTTACAACCCTTTCCATGACAATTTTTTTCCTAATAGCCAATCTGGACTTCCCCTGGCACAACTTGTGGCTATTTCTCCTTGTCCTGTTCTCTGTTCCCTGGGAGAAAAACCTGACCCCCCTCTTGGGCTGTCCCCGCCTGTCAGGGAGTTGTGCAGAGCCACAAGGTCCCCCCTGAACCTCCTTTTCTTCAGGCTAAAATGTGTGGTGGGGTCCCTGTGAGGTCTGAGCTCACATCCTGGATCCGTGCTGGGATTTGGGGTGCAATGGAGGGGTTCAAAGGAGGAATTTCTTGGCTGAGCTCAGACTGACACGTGCAGAACGGAGCTGGAAGAAATCCCATTTCTTTATTCCAGGAGACTGAGACTGTGGGACAACAAAATGATGGAGCTTATCTGTGTGATCGATGAGAAAGAAATCCAAGTGGAATCCATTTAAGGTTGAGCTTGGTACTTCCCATTTGAAATATTGACAGTAAGTGGAGGAGTCATTCCATTTAGAGACAGTGACATCATCACAAATGGAGCTTGGGATGCCCTCCATAAATTTCCCTGCTTGCTGCAGGTGACAGACATTGTCTTCAAGGAAATGGAGGATGTCCAGAGAAGCTGTAAATAACTCCTGCACTGCTATAACCACGAAGTTTGACATGACAAAACATAAAAGAATACGAAGAAAAGTCATTGGGAAATGGCTGATTTACCCATGAACAATTCTAGATACTCCTTCAAAAAAATAAAAAGTATTTAAAACACTTCATGATAAAGATCTTCCAACACAATGCAATTCAAAAGTGAGAATAATTTCTATGTTGGCAAAAAAGATATGGGAAAATAAAGAAAATTCCACCAGAAGAAAGATCTATCTCTTCCTGAACTCATCTGTACTATGAACATTGTCTGACACTTGAAATTTGGTACATGTTTGGCAATCATCCAGTTTATGTTAGAAAATTCAGGATGTTATTAATTCAAGTGTGCTGTAGTAGTGCCTCAGGTCTCTTGATGTACTTCACTTAATTTCCTGCTTTAATTTGGGTCTGGAATATGCAAATAAATGCAAGGAGAATTTTATTTTTACTTCATAGCACACTTGAAAACAGGTTGCTGACTTAATGTTGCTTAGCCAAAATGGATCTATTTCTTAAAAATAACCTTAATATGCTCAGTTTATATCACTACTTAAGGTCTGGTACATGGTAGAGCAAATCACAAGAATATGAAGATTTCCAGTTAATTCTGAAAAATAGGAAGCTGAAAAAATGCATGACAAGTGTAGATGTGAATCTGCCACTACACAGGTTGAATTTAGCCTGGTTCCCCTCTAAAAGAAACATTAAATCTTGCATAAAAGGAAACCCTGCTCATTTAAAAATATAAAAAGGCTGCAAAACTTAGCACTGTGGTGTGAATTTCTTCTTTTTTAATAAAAACAGCCCAGTGAGGCCTGGGAGAGTGGCAAACCCACGCAGGCTGGGACCAGATGACCTCTGAAAGTGCCTCCCAACCCAAACCATTCTGTTCCAGGTCCGGGGGGGGCAGTGGCTGGAACATTTGCTGGTGTAAATCAGCTGCTGATCTGCACCAGCTCCTGCCTCCTCCCTGCACTGCCATTGTCTGCATGGACACGGTGTAATTTAAGCCAGCATGTTACTGTAATTAAAAAAATACACAAATGACAGAATTTGACTCAAACCCCGCCATCCTTCATGGTTTACATTTCCTACAGAGGGAGTTAACTGGTAAGATGTACATGTTTATTGGTTTCCTTCTTTGTGCTTTTACAAGTATTTTTCTCTTTGATGATCTAAACCATATGTCGAGGTACTTTGGAGGATTATTTTATCAGTTTCTCTGCAGTATGAGAGAAATACCAGGGCAGAGCCCATAGGTTTGCACACATCCAGGCCACTAAATCATCCCTCTTTCCCGAGCAGCCCAGCTGCCATGCTGATAAATAGTCCTTGTCACATTAATTTAATTCTGAATCACTCTGAGACATCGTTTTGTTACAAATATAAATTTTGTGGTGTAATGGAATGTGTTAAGCCTTTAACAAATGAACATTTAATGGCCGCTCATGAAAAAACATAAATAATCAGGAATAAAATTAGCGGGGTTGGTAATGAGAGGATGGAGCAGCATGGCCTGGCCCTGTGAGCTGGGATAGGTGGGAGCAGCATCTATGTTTGCTCCTCCCCCTTCAAAGTTTTGGCAGGGTTATAAAAGCCTGAACTTGACATATAAAGTTCTTTTAACAAACCAAAATATAAAAAAAAATCTGCTACACTATTTTTGGTAATAACTGAAAATACCTGTCTTTCCCTTGATTCCTCTCCACCTTTATTATACTGTACATATTATTCTATATTTTATTATTATACTTTCCAATAGATTCTATTCTGTTATTGATTTATTATTATTATTATATTGTTACTTAGGGATATGTTTTACTGGTGGGCTTGGTTGTGCTGGGTTAATTTTTGGACTTAACAACCTTTGAGGGCTCTTCCAACTTAGATGATTCTATGATTCTACATTTCCACGTTGCCTTTCAATTATTCCCTTCCATTGAACCCTGCCAATGTCCCATAGTCAGAAAGAAATTAATATTCTCATTTTATACATTTAAATACATATATAGGTATTTACTCTCTTTTTCACTGAATAACCTATATCAATTTTTTTTTTTTATTGAATAATAATTATTTTTTATTGAATTCTTGAAGTCAGTACCTGTTAGAGGCATTGGCTTTCCAGCTGTTCCAGCTTTTCTGGACTTACCCACACATCATTTTTTGGGGAAGCCACAACCTCAGCGTGCAGGAATGGGGATCCATTGGTCCCTGGGTCAACTGAAGGGCAAGATGTTAAGCACAAAGGTGTTGCCTGATTAGTGGCAGTCACTGGAAAGAAGTTTTAGCATCTGTGACTGTAGGCAGTGTGTGGAATTCAGCCAAAAGGCTCTCTTTGAATATCAAAAAAGTATCCCTAAAATTGCAGGCCTTTGGAGACCACGGCGCTGCACAAAATGCCAAGAAAAACAACACATAGTGCATAAATCTGGAACAATCACTTACTGCAGCCAGGAAGGGACCCAACGACAAAACACTTACCTAAATGCTTTTTATTTGCATTAACATTTATTCAGGAATGATCTGAAAGCCTCGGCCACTTTCCTTTATGTGTCTCTGTGTGTCTCTGTGTGTGTGTGTGTTAAGGGTTCCTGCACAGCTCCTGGGTAGGAATTCCCACCTGTGGGATGGTGGCGTTGGTCAGACTCATCATTCTGGGGACAGGAAAAAGGGACAAAAAAGGGGACATTAAACCACCCCTTAGTTTCTCTGCTACTTCTCTTCCCACTAGGGTTGGCAATTTGCATGTGGCTGAAGGCGTTCCCTGGCCCAAACATCTGAATGCAGAGGGGACCCCTCTTGGTTTTTAATTTATAATTATTAAAATTCACATGTGTTTGAGTTGGAAATCACCCCAGTTTTAATATCAACCTCAGTTTGTTTGGTACTGTCCTCCTCTGCGCCAACCTCGTCAGAAAGGTGGTCCTGGTCCTGGTTCTGGTCCTGGTCCTGGTCCTGGTGAATCCCCCCAGCCCCTGCTCTGTGTTTTCCTCACGGGAAGCATGGGATGGTGATATGTTCTCAAGCTCCTCTGTAAATCAGCGAATCTCTCTCCCAAGGATTTGCTCACGATTTGAAAATCTGACTTGAAACAATCCCCTTTCCCCCAGGGCACCATATGCAACTCCAATATATTGGTGGCGAAGGAAAATATGCTGTGCTTGGCGTTTACAATTCCCACTCTAATTTAGCAGACAGGTGTTTCTGAGGAACAGCTCATCTGGCAAGGAGAAGGAGGGTCACTGGGGTGCAGATTATTAGTTCTTCCCTTGTATTTTCATTAAGGGGGCAGGCTTGCAAACAGTTGGTAGAAGGAATTGCTCTGGGAAATGCTGTCCCCCTACATGAATGGAGGATCAGGAGAAGATGGCAGTGCTTGCTCAGAAAGGGCCCAGCCAAAATTCCTGATTTTGTATGAAACATCTCCCTCATTATCAGAGGTGACCAGTGAACCAGACTGGCTCTGGTGAGCATCAGGATTTTGCCCTTCCCCTGAGAAGCAGCCATTTCTTGAGACTTTCTCGAGGGTGAGCAACAACTTTACTGGTCCTGAAACTTGTGACTTGCATTCCCTGTCAGCCAGCCAGCAATTTTTTCCTTAGAGAGAAGAAAAAAAAAGAAAAAAAAAAGAAAGAAAGAAAAGAAGAAGAATAAAAAAATTCAGCTAAACTAAATGAATCCTGTTCTGAGAGCTAAATATGGTCAGAACATCTGTGACCTCCCCTGACTTCACCCTGGCTGAGCAAGGACAATAGCTGCCATGTGCCACCCTTTGTTGTTGAGCCTGGAAAAGATTCCTCATCCCAGAATAACACACGCGTGCACCCATGCACGTAGGCACACACACAAACACACACACACCAGCTGCTAGAACTTGGATTTCTCATCCAACTGGGAAGAGCTGGCAGCAGGGCAGTGCTGGAGGGATGAAAGAGCCCCCCCTTTGCTCCATAAAACCCGTGTGTACACCAGGGGTTTCCTTTCGTCTACAGATGTCCATTCCTAGTGTTACAAGGTGCAAATTCCGAGGTTGGGCAGGCGCTGGGAGCTGTGTTCTCGTGTTGAAATGCCGGTATGTGGTCCGCGTGCCTCTGATCTCCAGAGTTTCCTAGCATGACATCTTTCATCATCATCATCAAGCCGGATACATGTGGCCACCAGATTCTCTTCCAGCGGGAAGACGGGCAGCGTCCTTCACCTCCCTTCTTTCCCCCAGCCTTTCAAGCTGCTCCTTCCCAGCTTTGCGGGGAACCTGGGCTCACAGCACCGAGCCAAAAACTCCTCTGTTAAGGGCTGGAAGGAGGTGGTTGGGGCCAGCACAGCTCTAACCTCTGCCTGCTCCTTTGAAGGGATGGGCGAGGGTCTCCTGCCATCCCCTGCTGCTCAGCTGGGCTCGCCTTGCCCCATGTCAGGAAACAATGGCCTTTTCCTTGGTTTTTTTGAAAGGAAGTGGTTAACTCTTCCTTCACCGCCCCACGATGGGATTCATTTGCAAATGCCCTCTTCAATGAAGAGCAGGGCGACCACAGGGATGGTTTGTGTGGGAGGGAAGCAGGCTCGCCGGGAAGCTGCGGAGAGCGGCTGTGACCGCCCGCAGCGAGGGCCCCCTACCATGGGCACTCCTGTTAAAGCCATCTCAGCCACCCCACTGCTCCTGGTCCCACAGGTGCAGGGTTCCCTGTGTGGGAGATCTCCCTCCAGGGCTATCACTTGCATTCAGGGGATGTTTCTGATTCACATCAAAGTGAAAGCTGCAGCAAGCATGCGTCAAGTGGACAGAGGAGGGTGATGTTCCCCCTCTGCCCACATAATGGTGGCACTTCAAGAGCTGAGCAAAGCAGAGTGACTTTCCCAGCTAGGATGTCCTCTCCTTTTAAAAATGCTCATAACTTTTGCTCAAGGTAAACATTCTGGGGTGGAACATCCCGTATTTCACCCTCCGCCAGATCCGGTTTTGCCCAACGCCTCAGCTCCCACTGGAGTACCATATAACTCGCCAGAATTTCCAACACATTCTACAAAGTGCTTTGAGATCCCTGCCAGCTCCCTCTCTGGTCCTCTGGTGCAGTCCAAGAGGCAGATATTAATCTTAACAGCTATATGCTGGCTGGACCCTGGTTGCCTAAGAGATTCTCCCTGAATTTATTTATTTGGATTTATTCAAAAGAGCATAAAAAGGAACACTCCTCCCAGACTCCAGGCTCACCAGCCATAAATTATAAAAACAACTACAATGAAACCACCCACAGCACCTCCCGCCCCTGACACGACTGTTTTCCTGCAACACCCGGCTCTGCAGCGGCTGTGTCCAGCTTCCCTGAAAGCCTCAGCATTCCTGCCTGGAGATGTTGACTGCAGGTGGCCCAAGGATTGGTACTTTGGGAAGCCCTGTCCTCACTCCTTCTTCAGAGCTGCTGGGGTAGCACTTATGTGAGAAGTGGAAGAAGCTGTTGATGTGATTTCCAGAGGATAGGATGATCCCCCGGCACTTTTAGGTGTCCCCAAAGCAAGAGGGAATTCACGTGGGACAGGGTTGGCCAGAGAGACTTCAAGAAGTCCAATTGTTGCAGGTCTTCTCATCCTCCAGTCTGTCCAGACACATGGCTAAATAACTTGTTCTTGAAAATCTCCAGTGCTGGAGTTTCCACCTCCTCCCACACCGGGAATCCTGGTTCTCGCCCTTGGAAAGCATTTCCCAAAGTCTGACCTTGGTCACCCTTGCCCTTAGTCTAATCACTTTATCTGCTGGCCCCAGCAGACACAGAGGAACTGCTTCCTATCTCCCATCCAGTGGGGAAATCCAAAATACTTGAAGGCTGTTTTCATATTTTCCCTCAGTTTTCTCCTCTCTAGACTAAACAACCCCAAATTTCTCAGCGTCTCCTCGCAGGTCATGTTTTCTAGAGCTGTGTTCCCCTTTGTTCTTCCCCTCTGGATCCTCTCCAAGGACTCCACATCTTTTCTCAAGTGTGGTGCCAAAAGCTGCATTCAATATCCAGCCGAGGTCTTCCTGGAGCTGTGTGGAACAGATGGATAACTTTGCAAGTCTTCCTGCAAGCCTGGTGTGTGTTTTGCTCACAAAAGGCAGAGCACTGCTGGCTCCCCTTCAGCCCAGGATACCCTATGCTCTCCTCCAGGGTACCCCAGCCCCAGACAGGGGCTGTTCTTATCAGCAGGGTCCTCTCTGATTGAAGGGCTTTTGGCTTTTTTTGCTGCTCGTGCTGAGCTTTGGCATTTTCAGCAATGTGGGAGCAATCCTTGGAGGTTTGAGTGTCCCAGGGCCATGCCCCTGCTGAGGGAGGGAACTCAGCCTTTAAGCAAAATGTCATAGATTCCCGTCAAACATTCCTTGGAGTAGCCTGGTTTAGTGGAAGGTGTCCCTGCCCATGGCAGGGGCTTGGAACAAGATGGTCTTAAGGTCCCTTCCAACTCAAACCAGTTTTTTGCTTCAAAACAGGAAAATATTGGTCCCAAGAGGGTAAGAATTTTCCCGGGCCTTGTTTCCTTCCCAAATCCCAGCTATGGATGCTGGCTTGATTTTTGAGGCTGTGCTCATCCAGTCCATGTTTTCCATGCCATGCTAGCACATCTTAAGGACTGCCTTCAGCCCTAGGATGTGGAGACACCTCAAATCCTGTCTGTTCTTCCCTTCAGGCCTGTGAATGAGGAGTGGTGGGATGGCTACCATTGGGGGGGGGAACCCTGATCTCTTGCCCCAGATGCCCAGGGAAGTTCCCAGCTGGGAGCAGGACACCAGATGAAGTTCATGCACTTGCTATGATGGACTCCACCACATTTCGGGACCAGGCTGAAGGTGTCACATGCTGAAGGTGCATAAACTGCAGGTGGCCACATGGTCTGGAAAACTATGGAACCACAAAATCTTTTAGGTTGGAAAATACCTGAAGATCATCAAGTCCAACTAATTATCTGAAGAAAAAAAAATAAAAGTCCATCAGGACTGAAAGGAGCATCAGAAAGTCCCTAATCTGACCTCTGAGCTCAACCCAGACTTCTATCCAGTCAGTCTCAAAAACTTCCAAGGATGGAGACTGCACAACCTCCTTGGCTCACTCACTCCAATGGCTGACACTCCTCATCGTGAGAAAGGTTCTTCTCTGTATCTAAAAATTATATTTTTGGATCACAATGTATTCTCTGTGTGATTTGTTTGGTTCTCAAATCTAGACACAGGCCTAAACGAATCCCAAGACCTCAGTTTTAGCTCTGCTGACCCTTCTCCTGCCACTTTTATTCAGAGCAGAGGCACAAAGTTGGATTTAGAGACAGGTGGGGATGTGCATGGTGCAGTGGGATCCAAGTCTCCAGGACAGCAGAAGGATGAAGTAAAGACAGGGCACTGAAAGGAGCAGGTGTGCCTGTTCTTCCACAGTGGGGTCTGGTCCTGGAGGGGGTCTTTGGATTTTGGGGCCCTGAGAAACTTGATCAAGGGCACCCTTGGCACCCTTGACTGTGGTAGGGAGATAGTAACAAGATGATCTTTATGGTCCCTTCCAACCAAACCGTTTGGTGATTCCATAATTTTGTTGCAATTTTGAAAAATAATCAGTCTTGAGCAGAGATCCAGGCTGAAGTGGGAGCTGCAGGTGGAGTAACACCATTACAGAGATGTTGGACACATCCCAAGCCCCAGGAGCTAGGGTCAGAAAAATCAAAATTAAATTGCAATGGGAAAGAAATCCAAACCAGTCCAGGGTGTGTTCATTCAGGATATTCTTTCTTTAACTCTGCCCTACAGTCAAGAAATAATGACGCGATTATAATTTGAGCATGGTTGTGTTTGTAGCCCTTGATTAGATTCAACTAATTAGATTCAACAAAGATTTTTCTTTCTCTCTTCTGTTTTCCTTTATGCTCTTCTAAGTTACAGTGTCATTTTGGGCAGATGGAGGCTGCCAAACAGTTAATAAACCAAACAGCAAGTTCTCATAAATATCAGCTTATTCTGCCATGTGCTGTTCCCAGAGCTCTGGGGAGGTGGAGCAGGGCAGGAACAACCTCCACCTTGCTGACAGCTTTGTCTAAATCCCCTGGATTTGTGTCTGGGTTTAATGATGAACCCAGGAAGTGAATTGCTTTTTTTTTTTTTTTTCCTGCTACATCATATTATGATCCATTTTTGGTACCAGAGTCCAAGGAACTTGGGGCTGGAAATCCCAGCCCCACTGGATCCAAATGCAGAAAACACCTGACCTGTCTGACCAAGGTCTCACCTTGATGAAATTAAAAGGCAAAACATGGTCCATAGGATGGAAAGGAAGGCGGTACTGTCTCAAGAAAACCTCTTAAGCAAGCTTGGCTGCACTTTTTATTCAAGAGAAAAGCAAAGCTCAGGAGGAAATAAAAAGTGTTTTGCCTGGCTGATCAAAGACATCTGGAAGACTTAGAAGAAAACCCAGCAAGCTGCTGCAATTGATAAAAAAAGATTAGTGCAGAGCAATTTTCTTGGAGATAGCCAGGAAACAGCAGAATACCAGAGAGGAGAGAAAGGGATCCACCCTGAGGTGACCTGTCCATATCCATGACTGACTCCAACAAATCCAAGAATATCCTGAGCTGGAAGGGACTCACAAGGATCATGATTCTGACTCATGGCCCTGCACAGGACATCCCACCACATGTCTGAGAGCCTTGTCCAAAAACTCCTTGAATTCCATCAGCCTTGGGGCTGTGACCATTCCCTGGGGAGTCTGTTCCAGTGCCCAACACCCTCTGGTTCAAATCTGATAAAAACTGCACCAGGACAGAGTCCAAACCCAAACACTAAGGAAAGTCAGGAGACCCCTTGGGAATCCGAGTGTAGCTTAATGCACTGAATGTCACAGCAACAGATCCATGATTCAGAATGGTCAGTCATCAATGCAAGATAAACTAATTATTGCAGTCAGAAATAAGTTGAGGTGATATAAATTGAGGATTTTGGTCCCACTGAAAGGTGCAATGGCCACAAGGTTTCAACTGAGGACTCACAGGAAGAAATGTTAGATTTCCTAAAAGACCAGTTGAGGTTTTGGAGGATGGAGACTTCCAGAAGTAGGAGAGGGTGAAAGGATGAAGTGAGCAGGGACAGAAATGGGAAAAAAGCCATACTTGCCAGGTGATGGCAACAGCAGAGCTGGCTCCAGCTTCCTCAGCTACTTCTTTAAGGTGTGAAAGGCAGAAAACAGAGGGAGGATGTCCTCAGAAGAGGGGAAAGCTTGCACTGATGGGGCTGTGGACTCCTCACCTGAATCTCCCTGAAACTGTAACACTCACTTAAAGTGCATCATTTATTAAAAGCCAGTTTTCTGGTCTTGACAGCAAAATGTTGAGTCTTGAAAGTGATCTCAGGCTTCATACTTTATTTGAGAAAAGTTTTTAAACAAGTACTGAAATTCTCAGTCACATGACTCCAAGAACTGAGATATAAGGGTAGGCATTGAGAACTCCTTGATTCCCCTGGATCATAATGCATCTTATGATCAGATTAATAAAGGAGGAATGGATTTAGGTGCTGGCTTGAGGCCAAGTTCATTAATATTTGTGGATGTGGATGTTGTGGCTGCCCCATCCCTGGAAATGTTCAAGGCTGGGCCGGATGGGCTTAGAGCAACCTGGGATAGTGGAAGGTGTCCCTGCCATGGCAGGGGGTGGGAATAGATGAGCTTTAAGGTCCCTTCCAGCCTGAACCATTCTGGGATTCTGTGATTCCACGAACATGTCCACACCCAGCCTTACTCCAGATATATCAAGTAGGGACAGGGGGTTGGCAGACCCCAAACAACAGCGGGCAGGAAGAGAGGAAGCTGGCACAGGTTAACTGAGTTGCTTTTCCCAAAAGGAGCAGCAAGGGGGGGTTCTCAGCCAGGACCAGCCACAGAGGGACACAGGGTCCTCCCTGGAGGAGAGGACAAATGCAAAGAAGAGGCGTCACACATTCCTCTGTGCATCCCTCACCTACAGCTGGGCCCGAGGAGGAGGGAAGGGTGTGTTTGTGCAGCATCCCAGCTTCCATGTGGGCCATCCCAGAGCCAAACTACTGTTTGATTAATCAGCCCTTCGATCCAGCTCGCTGCCTCCCTCCGCGTGCAAGGAGCACGATCCCAGCAGCACACCCCAGGGCTGGCTGAGGCAGCTCCTGATAGCGCTGTTTATACAGCTCCCCGATGGAAACAATGTGGATTTTATTAAACCATCCCATTAGTGTTTCTCCATGCTGTCACGGCAGACTTCAAACAATGATTTATGTTGGCTCGTAGGTCTTTGTCCTCACACCGAGAGCGGCATCCAAGGACAGAGTGTTCTGGGACAAGGAGGTGGGAGCCCTGCTGCTCCGGCTGTGTGGCCGTGCCGGGCTCTGAGCCCCCTGTGCCACACTCCAGGCAACAAAGGGGACCTGCTGGCCAGCCCAGGACAGTGACACGAGGCACACAGACACCTGGCACTGTCCTTCGTGGTGTCAGGCTCCCACACGGATGGCTTAAAGGGAGACAGGCACAGCCCATTGGGACCCAACTACAGGCAAGTTTTTTATGCTGTTTGAAGTGGGACAGATCCTTTTATCCCAGGAAAAATGCACCTGTTTGTCACCTGCTGGTTCTTAGCCCTAAGAATTATGTTTATACTGCCAGGCTGGTTTTCTGCCTATTTTTGACTTTTTCCCACCCCATCATTCCCTGGCTGATTCTATCCCCCAAACCAACTTTGCCCATTTTGCATGCATGCCGGTTTTCAGGAGTGAAATAATCCACTCAGAGAAGAAAACACAGCTATGGACTGGAGGACTGTCCCCTTTGGGACATAAAAGCCACAGACATCCACACTTGGACAAAGCAAGCTGTGGCAATGCCAGGAGTGACTGTGCAGTCAGTATGGATGGAGCCAGGAGTACATTCCCCAGGGAATCCTTTACATGAGCTTTGAGAGATGTCAAAAATGCAAAGTCCATTCTTTTCTGAGTACTCCCGTGTTGTCTGGGGTGTGCTGAGTTTGTGCTGAGGTTGTGGGAATGAGGCAATCCTGAGATGTACCTTCCCACATGAAAAAAATACAAGTTCTTTGCTGGCAGGCACCACTTGTGTGTGTGTGTGTCTCCAAGGGCTTTGCTCTCAAAGCTCACCAGATGATTTGGTCACTTGCTCTCTCTGCCAAGTGGGCAGAGGGCTCAATGCCCTCATGCTCATCACCTCTGGGTGGGGGAGATCACAAAAACACATCCAGCAACTCCATGGGCCGTGAGCTGCTGAAAAATCAGGCAGGAAGGTCTGAAGCTGATTTTCATGCACATGGGATGGCTGAGTGAGCCTGCTCCTCACCCTCCTGTTTAAACACAACCTCTGCCCTCAGCTGCAGCAAGAGTATTTCACCCTGTGGGAGTCTCCCAGGGAAGATCTTCCTCTTTGGAAAACTGCAGTTGGAGTGGATATTGTGAAGAGATTCAAACCTCCTCTCTCTCACCCATGTAAGGTCACTTTAACCACTGTAAAACAGAGCTTTCAAGTTTTTGGAGCCTAAACTTGTGACTTTCCCACTGTTTTCATCAGCACCTGCACACACCAAATGTTTCTGTGCCTGAAACAGCACTACTGAGAGCTGCAGAGTGATGTTTGTAGAGAGGATTTGGAAAGAGTCTGTGCAGGAGAGCAAAAGTGCAGCTCTGTTTCTAGCATTTTTTTTTGGTTTAAAAATCACCATGTGCTGAAAGCAAAAGATCAGAAGTAAATTAAACAAAAATGCATCATATCATCCACAGGTAAGTCTAAGATCCTGCAGCATCAAGAAGCTTTCCTTGCCCAGCTTTGGAAAGATCCAATCTCTGGGCTAAAACCCTTCTTGTGCTTCTTGTTTCTTCTTTATTCCTTCATTTCTTTTTTATTAAATTCTCCTTGGTCTTCAGTTTATCAAGCCATCATCTAGCCAGGCAGGATTTGACATCTAAAGCACTGTCACAAACCTTGGCAGTGCTGCAGAGCAGCTCTCCAGGGACTGGCTGGAAAGGATTGGGGTAGGGCTGTCACCCTGCACAGTGCATCACCCTGCAGAGGACAGGCACCAGCACACAGCTGCTCTGCTCCTCTCTGTGCTGCCCACTCAGTTGGGTGTTGTGTTTCTTCTTCTGGCTGCAGAGAACGAGGGTCCAAAATTTGGCAGCAGTAACAAGAAAATGGAACAGTCTTGCCTTTCTTCAGGATGAGGGCTGCTGCATCTGGATTTCAGCAGCACTTAAAGGACCACCAGGCCAGCACATTTCCTGCCACTGCAGTGGGAAATGTGGAATGAAAGCCCAAGTCTCAGGTGTCCTCATGGACATGCCTGAGCAGGGACAAATCACAGAATCCCAGGATGGTTTGGGTAGGAAGGGACCTAAAAGATCATTTCATTCCATCCCTGCCATGGGCAGGGACACCTTCCACTGTCCCAGGTTGCCCCAAGCTCCTTGCAGCCTGGCCTTGGACATTTCCAGGGATCCAGAGGCAGCCACAGCTTCTCTGGACAACCTCTTCCAAGAGCTGTATTCAAAAAAGTCACAGAGGAGTCTGCATGCACTTTGCAGGTGAATCCCTCACTTGGACAATAAGATGAGCTCTTCCCCGGCAGGTTTTACAGGGAAATATTTCCCAAGGACAGCATAAAGGCTGCCTATGTTACAACAGCCTAGAGAAACCCCTAAAATAGCGCAATACGGCTGACGGGAAAAATATATTGGGAAGGGAATCATCTGGCTGGCTGGGAAACGCAGGGCTTTGAAAGGGGATGGGGCGGGACAGGAAGAACATTCCTTTATCACTACAAACGCCTCGGGCCGCTCGGGGGAGCATCCGCCGGGGCCGCGCTCTGCTGCCGCCGGCAGATGCTGCGCTGCGCTCATCCCAGATGATGGAGAGGGATGAGGTGCCCGGAAAGCGGCAGCCTGAGCCCCAGATGCTGCGGCTGGAGGTCGCCACGTGTGTGGGGTGCAGGGGGCTGCAGGCAGCAGGGTCACCTCGCCCTGTGGCCAGCGCTGGGAGCTGCACGGAGGAGGAGGGAGAGGGCAGTGCGCTGCTGCCGGGGTGTGTTTTGCAATTCCGTGCGGTGCTCGCTTCCCTCTTCCCTCGGAAGATGGGGAGAAGTGCGGTGTGTGATAATTGATAAATGATTCGTGTTAATCATAGAAGTTTTGGAGTTTGTATAAACCAGAATACTTAAAATAAGAAAAGAACATTGACCTAGATAAAGAGAAATATATGATTAAACCCATTCTGTTTAAATCCCCTGTTATGAATTTTGTATATTGAATATTGCATACCAGTTTGTAAAAGAGAAAAAAAAGGGTTTTCCACAGTCTGAAAGGTTTTTTTTTTTTTTTTTGCAGAATCAGATTTCCTGACTTCGTGTAATCAATCACAAACTATCTGCTAAAGATCAGGCTTCCCACTTCTCCTGGTTTTTATCTACCAAGACCAGATGGTTACATGACCAATTGTCCCAAGAGCTGTCCCACGGGAGTTTGGAAGTTTCTTTGACCACCACTGCTTACCTTGCAGAATTACTACAACAAAACAATAAGAATTATTGATTATTATGAGGAAAACCATGCTATAAAAAGGGAGCTGCAAACCAAGTTGGGTGGAAGCGTGGAGTGGGCGGTGGCTCCTCACGTTTTCCCCAGCACTGCTTGCTCTGGCTATGAAATAACCAGTGTAAATTTTGCTAAATATCGAGACTTTGTTTCTCATTTATAACAGGTGGCTTTGAGCTTCAGCTCAAAAGGGGTTTTACAGCCCCTTCCCCACCTTGCCGAGGGGCACAGAGGACTGGACCAGACTCAGAGTAGGGCTCCTTTCCACCACCCTGTTGCTCATCCCCCTGTCTGTCCTGCATCTGCTTTGCCACACTGTTTAATTAATTTGTCTTCTTAGGTAAGAAATTCTTCCCTAATTTCTGAATAATTGTCAAAAACAGGGCTTGTGGATACATGGAAGTGAAGAATTAAACCCCTCTTCTGCATCTCAGGCTGACAAAGCTATTACTTGGGATGTCAAGGCCAATCCAAATGACCAGATGAGAATAAGAATTGCTGAGCCAGCCCCTGGCTCCCCCTTAAGCAGCACAACCCCCTACACTGACTTCTGCAGACACCCAGAAGAGAGTACCAGCCTTGCTCCCCTATTGCTGCCACCAAAACTGGCTTTTGCATAGAGTCCCATCCTGCAGTGGGTTGTTTTGTCTTATTATTTACAAAGAGCTGGCTCTTCCTTTTGATAATTATCAGCCACCCTTTGAAGTAATTTGTCTCCACAGATGTTTGCTGCTGCCTGGAGACACGTTACTGTCCCAAATTGCTGAGGACATCCTTGAAGAGTCATGGTAGGGAAGCAAGCCCACTGCCTCCTCTCTGGCACTAAACCACATGGGAAAGGTCTCTGCTCCTTCCTAAATTGGGACAAAACTCCCAAGTGCCAACAGAGTTTGTGTCCTGCAGGAATAATATTGAGTGAGTTCTTCTTGTTGAGAAAACATTGATGTCCTGAGCCCCAAGAGACCCTGAGGGCAAAAAAGAACCTGATTGCAGCAGGGACGGGAGCAGGGTTTCATGGATCAACACCACCTGGAGCCGAGCTGGGTCCAGCATCCTCAGAGTTCAGTCTTTCCCACACCTGGAAAAAGGCACTGCAGAAGATTCAGCAGCTGCCAATGGGGATGCAGGCAGAGCACATCTCACCCTTGGCAGACAACAGGTAGGGAGCAGAATTTCTCCTTTTGTTTTCTCATCCTGACCAGAAAGGAAGATTTTTGGAGCTGGTGGGAGCTGGTGGGAGAGGCATGATAGTTTAAATCAACAGTTTGCTGTTAGCACTGCAGAAGCCTGCTGTGCACATTACCTGGTAAACAAACCATGCTCCGAGAAAGAAAGGCCTGTTTATAAAAGCTCCTCTTGACATTTGCCTCCTCAAACATAGCAAAACATGTGCTAGGAATAGATGCATGAATGATCGAGTCTGTTTTGAGTCTCCTCTCTTCAACAACTAAGGAAATCCCTATGTACAAACATTTAAACTGGAACATCTGGAGCACAGTAATTTTATCTTGAAGATCCACATCAAACAAATGTGCAGCTCAGCCCAAGAAGATCTACAAATACTTCCCCAAGGAGACCCCAGTCTTACAACTAGGGTACCAGGAGACCTCAGATTTGAAAGAAAGATAATTCAGCATCTCTTTATCCACACCTGACAAGTATTCCTTAAGAGGGCATTAACATGAAATTACCGCTCTTAGTCAAACCCAAAGTGAAAGAGATTTGTTCCAATTATCTGACGCAGGCCTTGAAATACCTGCTTTTAAATTTACAACCCAGAAAACCTCATGCATCATTTGCAGGCAGAACTTTACCCGAGAAATCTCACTTTGGTTGCACTTTTTCTGTGCAGCTGAACTGCTAAAATAAGCACCCAGCCATATATAGCACAGTACGTTGGCACTCACAGCGGTGGGGAACGACTGGATTCAATTTTCCATGGAAGATGACAATTAAAATTGCTTTCTTTGGTATATCCCATCCTTTCTGTTGTTTTTTCTGTTCCCTCCAAGCGCAGAGTAAATTTAGGACTCCGAGCTCTTTTTCCTTCAAAATCTCACTTCCAGTTTCCATCTTATTAAAGACATGACTTAACTTTAATGTGTGTAACATAAACGGTATCGTAAAGAGGAAGAATTAAAACAGCATGGGAACATTGGTGGTTTCAAGAGGGGGGGAAATGGCACAGCTTCTTTCCTTTTGGGTTGTTGTTTATCCAGTGGATAAACCTCGGCATTCATCGCTCCTACCGAATACTTCGCCTTGCCTTGCAATAATTGGGAATTCCACGTTTTGCAAAGTTGTTACATTATATCCACAAATAATCCATCTTGTCAAGTCCATCTCATCCGTCGAAGATAAAGTTGGAGCTGAGTCACTGCAGACATCTGGAGAAGGTTCATTACTTGTAATTGCGAGCCCCTCTGTTAATGCACCCCATGAGAAAGGAGCTGACAGGCTGCATATTTCTGCAAACTGTTCCCAGAAAGAACCAATTTCCTGACTTCCATGTGGTGTCAATAATATAGGCATGAGATGGAGCAGTGCTTATGAAATATTAAATCTGCTTACAGGACCCAGCTATAAGCAAATTCAGACCACCTGGGAGATGGAGGTTTGCACTGGGTATGTGGAGTTTGGCACTCACCTGGTACATGAGATGGGCTCTAATCTACACATTTTGGCTTATTTACCACAAAACTTCCTGACAGTAGTGCAGGGAGAAGGGAGAAAAAAGGTAGAGGGTGGAGGGGGTAAAATACATTTCTTCACGTTTAGGACTCAAACCTTTCAAATCACTGACATTATTAAATTTACTATCACATGCAGCCAGAGATCTTATTATTCATCGGCAAAAAAAGGCTGATATTTCATGGCTTTTGAATTAGATCATTTTGGTGCATGCCAATGAAAACAAAGCATTAGTGTTTTGATGTTTTAATATAATGATTTAATTCTCTCATTGATATTAGAATCCAGAAACACAACAAACACAAAGACCCCTTCAAAATCCTTGAGTCAGAGCAAAGGCTCTTAAATCACTTCAGCACTCTGACCTCCTGTTTCACAGAGTGTATTTTATGCCAGGGACTTGGAGAAGAAGGGGTCCTTCCCAAACGTGCAGCATGACAGTGCTAACCTGCCTTCGGCGAGCTTGCCTGTGTAAATTGAAAAACATCTGGGCTCTTTTTGCTGGCAAAAGCAGCAGGTCCTTGACCTCAGAGCAAAGCCGTCAGCTTGAACTGCAAACTGAGCTTTTTCAACAATTCACCCTCAATTTTCCACCCTCTGGGCACTGCTATCCTTGAGGAAACCCAGCACCCCTGGGCTGGGAGCAGACATGAAAATAGGGGCATGGGGACAAAGAAATTTTAATGGCATTAGTCCACCACCTAGTTTCACTCCCCAGTGTTCAGGGCTGGGGATGAAAAGTGGTCTTCATTTTCTCCACCAGGACATAAAATACAGTTTTCCTCTGAGGAAGATGAAGGGAATAAGCAGAGTAGGAACAGGCTTTCAGCAGAGCAACAGGAAGATGCCAGCAAGCCTAATGGCTTTTTGCTCTGTGCTACAATAGAAAATCATAAAATCTTAAGATCATAATCACTGAATGATTTGGGTTGGAAGGATCACTCTCATTCCAAGCCCTTACCATGGGCAGGGACATCTTCCACTATCCAAGCCCCATCCAACCTACCCTGAAACACTTCCAGAGATGGAGCAGCCACATCATCTCTGGGCAACCTGTGCCAGAGCCTCCCCACCCTCACAGGGAAGGATCTCTTCCTAAAACCTAACCTGCTCTGCCCTCTGTCAGTGCGAAGCCAAAAAATAAGGGTAGAACATCACATGGGACTTAGTAGAAACACCTTCCAGGAGGAGAAGTTCTCTGAGATGGTGGGGACAGGCCCCAGAGGTGGTGGAAGATGGAAGATGCACATGGTGCTGCAGGTCAAGAGCTGGGACATGCAGTGGGTAGATGCAGGGCCAGGCCAGGTTGGCATCTTGTACCAGCCTTGCCACATCCACCCCATTCCTGGGAGGCCACAGGGAGCACCCCTTTCCTGACACTGAGCTCCTCTGCTGGGGCACAGCACAGGATCAGAGGCGTGGAAGCACGTAGGCTTTCCCATCCATTCATTTCATGTGCGAGGGAAGGGGCTATTTTTGGGCTGCAGCCTCTTTGCTGCAGCCAGGATCTGTCAGCGGGACGTGACGTACGGCGCCGTGGGACAGCTCTGCTCCCTGTGCTCCCCTCACACAGCAGGAATGTCTCTTGTTTTCTCTCCTCCAGACCATGTCGGAGCTGAGAGCAACCAGCCGGGACAGCTCAAGGCACAGGGAGATCAGGCAGCTGCTCAAAGCAGCCAGGGCCTCCCTGCCTGTGCTGGAGTGCTGCAGCACCGCTGGGCTCCCGCCACTGAGGGAGGGCTGGGGATGAGCATCCATCCCTTCCTGCACCAGCAGCCACCAGGGCAGCACACCAAGACCTTCTCCCACTGCCCTTCCTGAAGACCAACAGGCACAGATTGAGAAGCTCTGAGCTGAATTTGTTGCTTGCCACAGTGCTTAGACCTAAAGGTGTGGTGCTGCATTGTGGATTTTTTGAGTTTTCTCCTATGCCCGTGTCCTTCATCCTTCATCCTCCATCCATAGGTCGTTTCTGGATGTAAAGTGGAGAGTGTGTTTGTGATGGTCAAGGCTGAAACCTCTCGCACGTCACATAGGCTGAGCCTGGGGTTAGACCCTATTCTTGGCCAGGTACAGCTGGGTTAGACAGAGCTGGGCTGAGTTGGTGCAGGACTTTGTCCAGCCCCTGCCTCTGGCTGTGCACAGGAGAAGGCACAGGTGAGGCTTTGCTGGGGCACTCTGGTCCCCTGGCCTCGAGATGATACTGGAGTGAGCACCTGCAGCTTTGTAATCACTGGGATGCTCTTCTTGCTTGCCCCATCCCTCGGTTTCCCAGAAATTCCACTCATCCAAGACCTGCAGAGAATGGCACTTGCTGAGGTTTATCCACTGAAGTCTCTGCTTTCTCTATATTAACCATCTCAATCCAAATGACCAAAGTGTTGCCCAAAACTGGATTTGTTTCCATACTTGCCTTCAGCCTCTTGCCACCACATTTTCCCAGCAGGACACAGCAGGGCTGTCTCTGCCTCAGGCCTCAAAACAAAATACTTCTGCTCCAAATGCCACCTGAGGTGGTGATGCCTCCTACAAAGCAGAGTTTTATCTGCTGACAACCAGCATTGGTGCCTGAAGTCTGGAATAAGTGCAACATACTCATGGAAACAGTTTGTCCCAGCCTAAATCAAGCCAAAAGTAGAAAACACAGAATTTGTGTTTTTAAAATCCAAACAAGTACAAGCAGAATTGCTTTTACCCAACACGGAATCTCTGGCTATGACCTCTCTCACCTTCTGTGTCTGTGCAATGCCTGTCTCCCATATCCTGCTAGTCACTAAAGAACCTGAGCCTGTGACTCCCACATCTCCAAAAGGAGATTTAGCATTTACATCTCATTGCAGGTTCTACACTCTGGTAACGTCTAATGTTTCATGCTTCTCACGCAATGGGTGTCCTGCACTACCCAAACAAGATGATTTTTAAAAGCTAATAAAATAAACAAGAAGTTCGTTTATGTTTCTCAAAATAATAATTAAAAAAACAAAAAAAAAAAAAAAACCCCAAAAACAAAACAACAAAACAACAAAAAAAGTTGTGGTTTAATGAAAGATGGAATCTGTTGCTCCTGAGAGCAAAGATTCATAGCTGGAATGAGTGTTCAGCCCAGCTGTTTCTACTATGAGGCCATATTTCATCCCCCTTGAAGGTCCTTCATGTTTCCACAGGCAACTATCCTAGCACAGCCCAATAAATTCCATCACCTCAGCTGGCCAAATAACCACCATGACCAGGTGGGGTCTGACCAGCTTCCAGGATACCAAGGAGCTTCAGTAGCTTCATTTTACACCTTCTTTTCTCCTAGCAAATACCCAACACCACCATAACTATGGATCGTTGGCCTTGCCAGCAGAGGGCTAATTTTTTGCTCTGCCTGGCTGAGCAGTCTCAGCACTGTGAACCCAAATCCCTCTGTTTGGGCCCAATGCTTCCTGGTGCTGAGCATAAAAAGCTGTGCAGACAAAAAGGGAGGGAATCTCGCCAGCCATTTATCACCTCAGCAACAAGGACTTGGTAACAGGCTGTTATCTTTAGCAGAAAGCAGCAACAGAAAGGAGACACCAGATCACCAGCCCCAGGTCACGCCCCTGACGGGTGTCCTTATCAGTGCAGTTATCAGTGTCTGCAGCGCTCCAGGAGCTCAGGGAGCAGGGATGCTCCTCAGCACCTGCAGATCTTTTTACCCCATCCACCCAAAACCACAGCCAGCTGTGTGCTCCTGCCCATCAGCATGTGCCAAAGCACAGGGTGGCATTCTTGAGGTGTCCTTGCAGGGCCAGGAGTTGGACTTGATGATCCTTGTGGGTCCTTTCCAGCCCAGGATATTTTGTGATTCTAAGGCTTTGGCCAGCCCAGGTTTGAGCCAGCTCCCTGATCCATGCTGATTTACCCCAAACCAGGCTTTCCCTCTGTCCACCCTGCCAGGGCAAGGAATGTGTTGCATCAACCCCAGCCCCACTGCTTGTGTCTGATGAATCATGGTGACCTTTTCAACATATTTCTTGGAGTATTATAAAACATTATCTGACAAAATTAAAAAAAAAAAAAAAAAAAAAAAAACAACAGCCCAAACCAAAGCAATTTGGGTAATGATGGCCTTTTGTTCCAGTTTATCCTGCACCAAACTCCATAGATGGCAACTCTGAACATTTCCCAGACCTTCACAGTAGAGCTTGGAACTGTCTCTCTGATTTATCGCTTGTTTCGTGACACATGCATTTCTCCTATATAATCCCAGTGTTTTGCTTATAAGCCATATTGTAGCTGTGAATCAATCTTCTTTATTTGAACATCTAGGACAGATTCACACATCATTTCACCATTAACTAGGATAGACTCAGCCTTGCAGATCTTTCAGGTTTCAAGCCTGGCTGTGTTGTTTCAGCTCTTTGCTGCTGCTCATGTTTTGAGGGGAAAAAAAAAAATTAAAAAAGCCAGACTTTGGGGCTTTCTGTTGCAGCTTGAAGAAGAACACAGGTTGTTTCATCACTGGTTGTGAGACATGTGTTACCCGGCTCATTAATTCACACAACTTCTTGTTTTCTCTGCCTTTTTCATGCTGATGTGATACATTTGTGAAGTCCAGGGTTGTACTGCAAGTGATTAATGCTGCAGTAAAGTCTAATAAACTGAGATTCCAACAAAAAAGTGTGAAAAATGTAATCTCTAAAGTTCTGAAAGCTCACATATGACAAAACCCATAAATCACCCCAGAAGCAGTCATTATGGTGAGTTACTAACTAGATTATACAGCTGCATTTGTCATAATTTCCCATTACGTAGAGAATAAACCTATCAGGCTGATTTATGGCAGAGGGCTCCACAATATGAGAACTGGGACCTGTGTTGTTCTATGGAAAACCATGAGAAATGTTGTGTCTACTCAAGTGCTGAATGGAAAAGGAAAGAGGGGAGATAGCTGTCATTTGAAGGCACTGGTTCAGGGACAAAGACTTCAGAGAGAAGTCAGGCTTACTCCCATGGGATGGCAGGAAAAGATTCCACCAACCTGTCCCAACACCACCAGCAGCACCAGAATGCACTGTCCAAATGTGGGGGGAAGAGAGGTGATAAGAGGTTTTTTGAGGGGACCAAAAGTCAGTCATGGGGAAATCATAGAATCCTAGAATGGTTTGATGGTTTGAGTCAGAAGGAGTCTTAAAAACCATCTTGTTCCAACCCCTGACATGGGCCAGGACAAACTGAACAGCAGAATGCCTGGCTACTCAGGGGATACTCAAAGTTTTGGATTCCAAATCTCTGCATCTACCTTGGAGCAGCTGGGCCTGTTGGGAGAAGATGGCATCCACCTGACCTCAGACCACAGGCAAAAAGATAGGACTCAGCAAGGCAAGGGACATGCCTGCACAGCAGCCCTCTGACAAGAGCAGCAGTGGCCTCTTCTCAATGGCCTCCATTGGTGCAGCAGCTGCTGAAGACCATGGTGGCTACAGAGATGCTTTTTACTCTGCAATCCCTTCGTACTCAAAGGCCATGCTGGGCATTGGCAGGTCTGGCTGGCAGGGAACAGGCAAGAGGCACTGCTGTTGTGACTTCCATGTGTTCACTGGGGACACAATGAAGACTCTGTTCATCCTAGACACTGCCCAGGGCTTTGGCACTGCAAACCTGAGCTTGTTGAACATGCAGCAGATTCTCTGTTGGCAACGGGAGTTGCCCACTGGGAGATTGCCACCTGCAGCTGCTCATCACCCCCAGGAAATATCTCTTTGGAATCAATATCTTCTTGCAGTGGGACAGCAGAAACAGACACTGCACTGGTGTCCCCAGAGCAGAGACACACGGGCTCCTGCAGCTCTGCATCCCTCAGGCTGATGCCAAGGTTACGTCAGCCCACACTGTGCATCCAAACTGCTCCATGGAGGAGAAAACCAGAGGGGTCCTTGCCACAGCAGATTCCTTCTGAGGGAAAGGTGTTCTGTATTCCTGCACATGGGTGTCCTATGGAGCACCTGAGTGCACTTGGACACCACATTCCTATTCCTTGCTCAAGTGTTCAGGCACAACATGAGTGCCAGTCCCAGCTAACATAGGGGTGTTACTGTTATGCAAAGCAATTCAAATTCTCTGCTGGAAGCACCTGTCTGCAGCTTCTTGATCTAAAGGAGCCTACAGGTGTTCCTTATCCTTATCCTAAGTTCCTTATCCTTATCTATGGTGTCCAATAATGGGAAGGTTTCACAGAGGTATTAGAGGGGCTGGACCCGGAAATAGTCAGGTAAGAAAAAACTGAACCATGCACACCCACTACAGTTGCAGGAAAACCAGCACCATCCAAACAGCACCTCTGGTGCTTTCATAGCTAATATTTTTGATTATAATCAGCAGCACTGATGATGTTTGTTTCTCTTTGACAAAATGTCAGGCAGGTTTCTGCCTGCTTTGTGAAGGGAGCCCCTGGGGTCCATTCCCTCCCAGAGGGGCTGCACTTGGTGGGTGCTGGGGTTTTCATTGCTGAGCCCACTCACAGTCGCTGAGCTGGGCTGGGTTGGGGACAAAGCGCAGGCCTGGCCCAGCTGTGATGCCTCTGGCTCATGTGACATCAGGGGAACGTGTCACAATGGGGGCAGCTATAAAAGGCCCCTGCAGGTAAAGCTGGCTCAGCTGGTCCAGGGCCGGGGCACAAGCACGGTACGTGGACTGCATTATCCCCCTGCATCCAGGGCCAGCCCCTGGTGCCAGCGCCTCAGGCAGGGCAGGGGGCTGCTGCTGGCCCACTGGGACAGGCCCTGCTGCCTGCCAGCTGTCTGGAGCCCTCTGCTTCCTGCCCTCACATCCCTGTGCCTCCAGGCCTCGCCTCAGCCACCACAAGTTGCCTCAGTAGCCCCACTGAAACCCTTCCCTCTCTCCTCCTGCAGATCATGGTGCACAAATCAGTCCTTGCCCTGGTTGCGCTGCTTCTCTTCCAGTTGCCACAGCCTGTGGTGAATGGTTTGGATGAGGATCTGCAGCTGAGCACAAAGGAGCTGGAGCAGGCTCCCCCAGAGCCAAGTGACCCTGGCTGGGCACCCCTTCTTGTGGCTGCCTTGCAGCAAGGGCCCTATTGGGCTGCTGCTGAACTGCTGCTCCTGCCTTTAGGGCTGTGGATCAGGCACAGAAGGACAGCCACGAGGCAGAGAGCAGCATGCCGGCGAGCTGAGGCAGAGGCGAGAAGGCGCAGGATGGAAATTGAGCGGAGAAGGCTTCGGATAAAGAGAGCGTTCAAAGACCTGAAGGAAATGTGGAGGACCATGAAAATGATAAAGAGGGAAATGGCCAAGCATGTTCGAATGAATAGGAATATGAACAGGAGGGTGCAGGTGAGCTGGGCAGGCTTTTGGAGGAGCACAGACAGCAGCCTGTGTGAGGAAAAGCTTCCTGCTGGAGATGCTCTTTGGGCTGGCCAAGGCGAGCTGCACATCTCTGTGAGCAGCCAGCACAGAGCTGCACCAGGGCAGAGGCTCAGGGCTCCTGCCCCTCTTCACTGCCTCTCTTAACTCTATCTGCATTTACTGTACCTATCAATGCTTTCTCACGCAGAGGCCGTGCACTTCCTCAAGGATGGAGCCATTTGAAGGAGTGTTGGGCAAGGGAGCCAGACTGATTTAACTTCTTAATTAGTTTAGAAATATTTTAAGTATTTAAGTTATTTTATCTAAAAATCACCTTAATGTATAGTAATATTACTGTCCAATACAATATTAATTATAACACAGATACTAATTTCATTAGAGCAGTTATACGTTCTAGTATATAAAAATTATGATTCACAGTAATAATTCCTATGAATTATATTATTAGTCCACAATTGAAATACGTTATACTTTTATAATAACAAAGGAATTTTATGTAAGCTTCAGTCTTCAAGTAAAGTTCTTATTTGTGTTATTTAAGAGATGTAACATAAGAGTAGAGAAAAGAATTGAAATATAAGAATTATTACAATTATTACTTGTAATTGAAAATGTTTAAAACACATGATTGTACTTTCAAAATGACACTGACAGCCCTCCTGTCTTGTGAGAGTGTGTTCCCTCTGGGAGCGGCAGTCAGTGCAAAACTCGAATAAAGGCGGTGCCTGAAAAAAAAGCTGTGTCTGTGAGTGTCCAGAGTGACTTCCAAGTTCAACGAGTTTCACCACTGTGCCACGTGCAGGGAATCCTCTGACGAGGCAATATTGCTCAAGGGCCCATCCAGCCTGAACTGGAACATTTCCAAGCACAGGGAAGACAAAGCTTCCCTGGGCAACCTCTGCCAGTGCCTAAGAGCCCTCACGGAAAAGACTTCCTCCCCACGGCCCATCTCAGCCTTCCCTGTGGCACTGGGAAGCCACCGGCGCTGGCGCTGTCCCTGCAGGCCCTGGCACACAGCCCCTGGGCAGGGCAGTGCCGGGCCCGTGCAGGGGCTGACAGGATGCAGGAAGGTGTCCCTGGAGAAGGCCTGGCACAGCCCTGGGGCCAGCAGGGGCACCATGAGGGCAGCAAGCGGGGCCTGGCGCGGCCGGCGGGGCGGGAGGGCACAGGGCGGGCGCCCAGGCCCTGGCAGCTGGAGCAGGGAGCTCTGCAGTGCGGGCGGCACAGAGCCGGCGGCTCCCGCAGCTCTGCATCCCTCACGGCTGAGGCAGCTGCCCAGGCACAGCCGGCTGGGGACACGCGGCCACCCCGGGGCCACCCGCACGGGGACCCTGCTCTGGGGCCAGGCCAGGCCGCAGCAGGGAGCGCCCCATGGGGCTGTGCCCGGCCAGGCAACGGCTCTGCCCAGGGACAGGGCTCTGCCAGCAGGGCAGCAGGGACAGCAGGGCCGGCCACACACACAGGGGGACACGTGGCTGCACTCACTGGCAGCAGCACTGAGGAACCTTCTCTCTCTCTGCTGCTCCCACACAGGACGCTTGGGCTGCTGCACATCAGGCTCTGCTCCCAGGAAACAAAGGAGAGGGGAACAGGAGGAAATGGCCTAGTGTTCTGCCACGGGAGCCTTAGACTGGGTGTTAGGGAAAAATTTCACCTGCGGTAGCGTCACCTACACTGGCACAGGCTGCCCATGAAATTGGTGCTATTGTCATTGCTTGAGGCACTTTGGGAATGTGTTCATGAGGCACTTGGGGAGATGGTTAACAAGTGAACTTGCCAGGGTCAGGTTAGTGGCCTCTGACTTGATGGCAGGACCAATGTGGGGTGGGACACAGCCCAGGTGCTGCCAGCTGAGCCACTGGTAACATGCCACCTTACCCCACTGCAGAACCCTTTTAGGGTAGGCTGGGGCAGGGGAGCGAGGTCCTTGGTTCTCCCAGCTGCTGAGCACAAGGTGAGAAAAGAGAAACCCTGTTACCCATCAAAACCCTTGCACTGACACATGGTAACAGAGGAAATAGAGGGGCAAAGGCACAATTTTGAGATCCATCTAGGCAGCACCGAGAGGGGAGCACTCAAATCTAGGTCACCAGCATTGAAAATGTCACAGGTTTTCCTGTGGGGGAAAAGCCTGAACAACAAAGACAACACAAACACTAAAGCCAAATATTAATGTTTCAATTTGCTGTGATAGATGACTGAGAGTAGCTGCTGTGCAGTGCTGACTGTCCCTTCTCTCCACACCCCTCGTCTTTGCTCATCTCAGGGCTCTACAAAGCCAGGGGAGGGCTGCTTCCTGCTCTTGCCTGTGCTGAGACCAAACAGCTTCTGGGTGCCCAGTGCTGTTAGCAGGAGAGCTGGTGAAAGTCACAGCAGGTCAGAAAGCTGCAGCATTACCTGCATTGCAGTAACCCCTTGTTGAGCTTCCCTGTCCTCTGGCAACCATCCTTCAGGCCAGGCTGTTTAAATCTGAGCTGCTTTCACAGGGAATTCCGTGTTTGCCCAAACTGGGTCCTGACTAAAGGCAAAGGCCAAGGAAGGGCCCTCACGTATGCTGCCGGTGCCAGGGAAGGCCACAAAGAAAGAGGGCATTTCTTGTCTTCGAGCATCCCCTCTTCACAGTCTGGCCTTGCAACTTCGCAAAATCCACACAGATACACGGGGACATTTCAGCAATGGCTTTCACTCTGAACCTTGCAATTTTCTAATAGGAAAATTCTGATTATTTTCTTCTTCTTCAAAAGGGATGGATTCCCTTCTTTGATGTATCTTGGCACAAAGGTTCTCCTCACATGGAAATGCTTCCAGGCAGCCTGGAACTCTTCTGCCCCCCAACAACCCATTTTGTCCCACTGGATCATTGGAAGTGCAGTGCAAAAGAGCCACATTTCTCTCCTCTGACAGGAGCTGGATGCTCAGCCCAAGGGCCTGACACAATGCAGATCATCACTGAAGGGCGGTTTTACCTTTAACCTTGAAGGGGGTTTTTACATTAGCCCAGGAAACAAATCAAATAACAGAGGAAAATATCTTCAAGTCGAGCCATTGTAGGTTTACTCCTTTGAAAAAACCGTATTATGCTTGGGAGCAGGCTGCCTATGAAGACGTCTGCGTAACCATCCTAACAAAGGTTTAAAAGTCATGCGGATGCGGCATCTGTGGACCTGGCTGATTGGTGCAGTAGGCAGTGTTAAATTTGCCATTGGACTGTGTGATCTTCAGGGACTTGAACAACCTCAATGACGTTGAAACAAAACTCAGGCAGGGAGGAGTCATAGCTTAGACTCAGTGATCCTCAAGGGTGCCTTCCCACATGGATATCAGTGGGATTGCCAGTGGAGGGCAGATGAATATCAATCCAAACCAAAGACCAATGAGAGCTTTTTGAAAAAGATTCACTCAAAAGCAGCCTTAAGCAGTACACCAGGGCCACTCTGAGAGGCTGAGCCAGGGTGGGGACAAAGGGTGGGGCTGTCTGGGTTGTGATGTGCTGTGACACATGTGACATCACAGGGGACGTGTCACAATGGGGGCACCTATAAAAGGACCCAGCAGGTAATGCTGGCCCAGTGTTGCTTGGGCAAGCGGTGAGTGCACACGTGGTGGGGAGGCTGGGCTGGGGACAAGGGCCGGGGCAGAAATGCTGCACCTGGGGCTGGGTTCTCCCTCTGCATGCAGGGACAGCCCCTGATGGGAGAGTCTTGGGCAGGGCACCCTGCTGCTGCTGCTGCTGGGGCAGTGGGACAGGCGTTGGTGCCTGCCAGCTCTCTGGGGCCCTGTCCTCCCTGCCCTCAGAGCTCTGAGGATTCCCATCCCTGCTGCCCCCACTGCCAGCTGCCTCCCTCACAGCCCCACTCAAGGCCTTCTCTCCATCCTCCTGCAGACCATGAAGTCCATAGTGTTGCTTTTCTTGCTCTTGAAAAGCCTCATCCATTACCCACAGCTCGTGGGTGATGCTTGGGAGGAGGAGACTCGTCTGCGCATGGAAGTGCGTGCAAAGCAGCTGGAATGGGAGAGGATTCGGCTGGAGCAGGAGGTGGAGCAGCTCAGCCTGGGGCAGGTGCAGCTCATGGGGGTCATGCAGCCCTTAGCTCTTGCTGTGCTGGTGGTCCTTGTCTTGGTCCTATGGCTGATGGGGTGCAAAAGGAGCCTGGACAGAAGAGAGTATGAGAGAGAAAACAATGGTGCAAATGAAGAGGAAGCCGGAAATGGGGATGCAAATGAGGAAGTCGATGTTGGAAATGAGGAAGAAGATGAAGCGAATCGGGAGGAAGATCACAATGATGATGGTAATGTACAGGAAGACGACAACGTGGCAGGAAATGGAGAAGATAATATGGGAAATGAAGTTGTCAATGAGGCGGCAAATGCAGAAAACAATGATGCTGCACTTGCAGTCTATCAAGGAAACGATTCTGATGATAATATTGGAAGAATTCTAATGGAACGCATCCAGTGGCCAGTACAGGGCCTACAGAGAGGCTGCGAGTGGATAACCAACCTCATGGACAATTATGCCCTTTACTTTGGACACATCTTATCCAACAGCTTCTACCCAGGCCTGCAACGAGCCATCGGGGTGGGCAGCGCCTTCGAAGGTTGGAGTCCCCGAGAGCAGGATGTGGTGTACCAGGTGCTCATCCCCATGACTCCTCCCCGAGGCCACAGCTTCCACCTGGAGCTGGACTCTGCAGAGCAGAGGCACGTGAGGAACTTCCGTGTCCGCGTGCAGCTGGAGTGCACCTGCACGGAGGAGCAGCAGGCTGACAACATGCTGTGCTTCCTGCACCACCCCGAGGAGGAGCTGAGGAGCAAGCAGGATCCCAGCCTCCTGGACACCCTGTGCACCGACTCCTACCTGGATGTGCAGAAAACTGCCCGCTGGTTCTACCAGCTGGTGAGAGCCATCTGGCCAGCTTTGCCTCAGTCACACAACTGGCATTTAAAGCTGCTGCCCTCCAGACGCTCCTGCCAATTCCAGGTGAGCAATGGCAGAGAAAGCTTCAGGATTGAGAAGGCAAAGGCCAAGGAAGGGCTCTCACTTGTGCTGCCGGTGCCAGGGAAGGCCCCAAAGAAAGAGGGCATTTCTTCTCTGCCAGGATCCCCTCTTCACAGTCTGGCCTTGCAGCTTCGCAAAATCCACACAGATACACGGGGACATTTCTGCAATGGCTTTCACTCTGAACCTTGCAATTTTCTAATAGGAAAATTCTGATTATTTTCTTCTTCTTCAAAAGTGGTGGATTCCCTTCTTTGATGTATCTTGGCACAAAGGTTCTCCTCACATGGAAATGCTTCCAGGCAGCCTGAAACTCTTCTGCCCACCAACAACCCATTTTGTCCCACTGGATCATTGGAAGTGCAGTGCAAAAGAACCACATTTCTCTCCTCTGACAGGAGCTGGATGCTCAGCCCAAGGGCCTGACACAATGCAGATCATCACTGAAGGGAGGTTTTACCTATGTGAAGAGGGTGGTTACCTTAGCCCAGGAAACAAAACAAATAACAGAGGAAAATATCTTCAAGTCGAGCCATTGGAGGTTTACTCCTTTGAAAAAACCGAATTATGCTTGGGAGCAGGCTGCCTATGAAGATGTCTGAGTAACCATCCTAACAAAGGTTTAAAAGTCATGCGGATGTGGCATCTGTGGACCTGGCTGATTGGTGCAGTAGGCAGTGTTAAATTTGCCATTGGACTGTGTGATCTCCAGGGACTTGAACAACCTCAATGACGTTGAAACAAAGCTCAGGCAGGGAGGAGTCATAGCTTAGACTCAGTGATCCTCTAGGGTGTCTTCCTACATGGATATCAGTGGGATTGCCAGTGGAGGGCAGATGAATATCAATCCAAAAGGAAGAGCAATCAGAGCTCTTTGAAAAAGATTTACTCAAAAGCAGCCTTAAGCAGTACACCAGGGCTACTCTGGGAGGCTGAGCCAGGGTGGGGACAAAGGGTGTGGCTGGCTGGGTTGTGATGTGCTGTGACACCTGTGACATCACAGGGGTCGTGTCACAATGGGGGCACCTATAAAAGGACCCAGCAGGTAACGCTGGCCCAGTGTTGCTTGGGCAAGCGGTGAGTGCACACGTGGTGGGGAGGCTGGTCTGGGGACAAGGGCCGGGGCAGAAATGCTGCACCTGGGGCTGGGTTCTCCCTCTGCATGCAGGGACAGCCCCTGATGGGAGAGTCTTGGGCAGGGCACCCTGCTGCTGCTGCTGCTGCTGGGGCAGTGGGACAGGCGTTGGTGCCTGCCAGCTCTCTGGGGCCCTGTCCTCCCTGCCCTCAGAGCTCTGAGGATTCCCATCCCTGCTGCCCCCACTGCCAGCTGCCTCCCTCACAGCCCCACTCAAGGCCTTCTCTCCATCCTCCTGCAGACCATGAAGTCCATAGTGATACTTTTCGTGCTCTTGAAAAGCCTCATCCATTACCCACAGCTCGTGGGTGATGCTTGGGAGGAGGAGACTCGTCTGCGCATGGAAGTGCGTGCAAAGCAGCTGGAATGGGAGAGGATTCGGCTGGAGCAGGAGGTGGAGCAGCTCAGCCTGGGGCAGGTGCAGCTCATGGGGGTCATGCAGCCCTTAGCTCTTGCTGTGCTGGTGGTCCTTGTCTTGGTCCTATGGCTGATGGGGTGCAAAAGGAGCCTGGAGAGAAGAGAGTATGAGAGAGAAAACAATGGTGCAAATGAAGAGGAAGCCGGAAATGGGGATGCAAATGAGGAAGTCGATGTTGGAAATGAGGAAGAAGATGAAGCGAATCGGGAGGAAGATCACAATGATGATGGTAATGTACAGGAAGACGACAACGTTGCAGGAAATGGAGAAGATAATATTGAAAATGAAGTTGTCAATGAGGCGGCAAATGCAGAAAACAATGATGCTGAACTTGCAGTCTATCAGGAGGAAATGATTTTGACGATAATATTGGAAGAATTCTAATGGAACGCATCCAGTGGCCAGTACAGGACCTACAGAGAGGCTGTGAGTGGATAACCAACCTCATGGACAATTATGCCCTTTACTTTGGACACATCTTATCCAACAGCTTCTACCCAGGCCTGCAACGAGCCATCGGGGTGGGCAGCGCCTTTGAAGGTTGGAGTCCCCGAGAGCAGGATGTGGTGTACCAGGTGCTCATCCCCATGACTCCTCCCCGAGGCCACAGCTTCCACCTGGAGCTGGACTCTGCAGAGCAGAGGCACGTGAGGAACTTCCGTGTCCGCGTGCAGCTGGAGTGCACCTGCACGGAGGAGCAGCAGGCTGACAACATGCTGTGCTTCCTGCACCACCCCGAGGAGGAGCTGAGGAGCAAGCAGGATCCCAGCCTCCTGGACACCCTGTGCACCGACTCCTACCTGGATGTGCAGAAAACTGCCCGCTGGTTCTACCAGCTGGTGAGAGCCATCTGGCCAGCTTTGCCTCAGTCGCACAACTGGCATTTAAAGCTGCTGCCCTCCAGACGCTCCTGCCAATTCCAGGTGAGCAATGGCAGAGAAAGCTTCAGGATTGAGATGCTCTTTGGGGTGCGCAGAGGCGACTCCGACATCTTTGTGAGCAGCCAGCCTAGAGAGGCCTACACACAAAGCACAGCCTGGCCTGAGACTTATGCTGTGGCTGAGATGAAATTCTTCAAGCACATCGCCAGGCAGGCTCCCAGTGACAGTTTGCACCTCAAATGCCTGCAGTTTTTCATCCGTCTGCTGCTGGGCTTCAGCTTTTCCACCTACTGCATGAAGACCATTGTCATGCACCTGCTCAATGTGGTGCCCGTGACACAGTGGCGCAGGAGAGATTTGCTGCAGCGACTGCTGGATATCAGCAAGAGCCTGCGTGTGTGTGTGCAAGAAAAACACCTGGACCACTTCATTGTGGGGAACCAGAGGCTGCCTCAGAACATCCGTTTACCCCCAGATGTTCTAAATGCTCCGCTGTACAATCTCTTCCATCGCCTGGCAGAGGAACCAGCTGCACACACCCAGGCTGTAAATGAGTACCTGGAACTGCAGAAGTGGTTCAAAAAAATCCTTCTCGGTGAGCAGTGAATGGACGTGCCAATGCACAGAGCTGTGCTTGTGCCGCTCGCACCTGGCAGCTGAGATTAACCTCATGGAACAAATTTGGTGCGTTGAGGAGAAGAGGATGAAAACAAAGGCTCTGGCAAAGGTCCCACAGCCTCTCCTGCCACCTAATCAGGTGGACGGCCACAGGAGAGTTCATTCTACCTCCTGGTATTATTCCGTGTTCCAAAACAGGCACCCAGACCTGCAGAAATCCCTCCTGGCATTTCCCCACTCCCAAGAACTGCTGTGAAGAGACAACATGCCGTACATGTGGGGCCAAATCACCAAACCCCACCTGTAACAGGCACTTGTTCCCGGCCTTTGAGGACAGCCAAAGTTTCGAGCATGAAAGAAGCGAGAATGCGGGACAGAAAAAGATAAAAGAAACATGGCAAAAAAGGCAAAGAGGAAAGACAAGGGGGATGAGCTGCTTGGCTGGCATCTGTCAATGGACGATGTCTCTCCTTGTCCATGGAAGGGACATCTCTGGGTCAGCACTGGACAAACTGTCTTGGAGCTGACCTGAAAGTTTTTATATATGAGAATCAAGATGGTTTTTTTCATAGGTATATATTTTGTGTAAACCCGTTCTATACTCTAAATAATATAAATTATCATATATATAGTAAATTATAAGAAAACAAAACAATATATATTTATAACCTATATGACATTTATATAGATTTACTATAGTCATTATATATTACTCTAACTACATAATATATATTATATATCATATGTATATAATGTATTACGTATGTTGATATTATTTCAAAATACAAGAAAAGCCATATCGAGGGTCGCTATCTGTTGCGACCCCTATTAGTACTCTATAGTTAGTTCACTTTTGAATGGAGAGCTGGAAACGGCTTTGATTTTCTTTCAATAAAATACAGTTTTTCAGAATTGGGATTGTGCAAGGCTTTATTGATCTCAGCCAGATCTACAGTATTGGTAAAAGTCACGCGCTGTGAATCTGGGCTCAGGAGCTGTCTGCGTGAACTCCACCAACGTGACAGTGCTGAACTGGTTCTAATCAGAAATTAAGCCCAGCCCCCAGCCCCCAGCCCCTGTGACCACAGAATCACAGAATGGCTTGGCTCAGAAGGGTCCTCAGAAATTGCCTTGTCCCAGCCCTGCTGCCAAGGACAGGGACACCTTCCACTGGGCCAGGATGCTCCAAGCGCCACCCAGGCTGGCCTGGAGCACTGCCAGGGACGGGGCAGCCACAGCTTCTGTGGGCAGCGTGGGCCAGGGCCTCAGCAGCCCCAGAGGCCACAATTTCCTGCACAGCTCCAGCCTAAGGCCTCCCTGTGGCACTGGGAAGCCACCGGCGCTGGCGCTGTCCCTGCAGGCCCTGGCACACAGCCCCTGGGCAGGGCAGTGCCGGGCCCGTGCAGGGGCTGACAGGCTGCAGGAAGGTGTCCCTGGAGAAGGCCTGGCACAGCCCTGGGGCCAGCAGGGGCACCATGAGGGCAGCAAGCGGGGCCTGGCGCGGCCGGCGGGGCGGGAGGGCACAGGGCGGGCGCCCAGGCCCTGGCAGCTGGAGCAGGGAGCTCTGCAGTGCGGGCGGCACAGAGCCGGCGGCTCCCGCAGCTCTGCATCCCTCACGGCTGAGGCAGCTGCCCAGGCACAGCCGGCTGGGGACACGCGGCCACCCCGGGGCCACCCGCACGGGGACCCTGCTCTGGGGCCAGGCCAGGCCGCAGCAGGGAGCGCCCCATGGGGCTGTGCCCGGCCAGGCAACGGCTCTGCCCAGGGACAGGGCTCTGCCAGCAGGGCAGCAGGGACAGCAGGGCCGGCCACACACACAGGGGGACACGTGGCTGCACTCACTGGCAGCAGCACTGAGGAACCTTCTCTCTCTCTGCAGCTCCCACACAGGACGCTTGGGCTGCTGCACATCAGGCTCTGCTCCCAGGAAACAAAGGAGAGGGGAACAGGAGGAAATGGCCTAGTGTTCTGTCACGGGAGCCTTAGTCTGGGAGTTAGGGAAAAATTTCACCTGCAGTAGCGTCAGCTACCTCTGGCACAGGCTGCCCATGGAATTGGTGCTATTGTCATTGCTTGAGGCACTTCGGGAGTGTGTGGATGTGGCCCATGGGGACATGGTTATGAGGTGGACTTGCCAGGGTCAGGTTAGTGGCCTCTGACTTGATGGCAGGACCAATGTGGGGTGGGACACAGCCCAGGTGCTGCCAGCTGAGCCACTGGTAACATGCCACCTTACCCTACTGCAGAACCCTTTTAGGGTAGGCTGGGGCAGGGGAGGGAAGTCCTTGGTTCTCCCAGCTGCTGAGCACAAGGTGAGAAAAGAGAAACCCTGTTACCCATCAAAACCCTTGCACTGACACATGGTAACAGAGGAAATAGAGGGGCAAAGGCACAATTTTAAGATCCATCTAGGCAGCACCGAGAGGGGAGCACTCAAATCCAGGTCACCAGCATTGAAAATGTCAAAGGTTTTCCTGTGGGGGAAAAGCCTGAACAACAAAGACAACACAAACACTAAAGCCAAATATTAATGTTTGAATTTGCTGTGATTGATGGCTGAGAGTAGCTGCTGTGCAGTGCTGACTGTCCCTTCTCTGCACACTCCTCGTCTTTGCTCATCTCAGGGCTCTACAAAGCCAGGGGAGGGCTGCTTCCTGCTCTTGCCTGTGCTGAGACCAAACAGCTTTGGGGTGCCCAGTGCTGTTAGCAGGAGAGCTGGTGAAGGTCACTGCAGGTCACGCAGCCTTCTCCTCCAAGGCTCCTGAGACACAAGGGCAGAAAGCTGCAGCCTAAGCTGCATTGCAGCAGCACCTTGTTGAGCTTCCCTGTCCTCTGGCATCACTTCTTCAGGTCGGGCAGTTTAAATCTGAGCTGCTTTCACAGGGTATTCCGTGTTTGCCCAAACTGGGGCCTGACTGAAGGCAAAGGCCAAGGAAGGGCTCTCACTTGTGCTGCCGGTGCCAGGGAAGGCCCCAAAGAAAGAGGGCATTTCTTCTCTGCCAGGATCCCCTCTTCACAGTCTGGCCTTGCAGCTTCGCAAAATCCACACAGATACACGGGGACATTTCTGCAATGGCTTTCACTCTGAACATTGCAATTTTCTAATAGGAAAATTCTGATTATTTTCTTCTTCTTCAAAAGTGGTGGATTCCCTTCTTTGATGTATCTTGGCACAAAGGTTCTCCTCACATGGAAATGCTTCCAGGCAGCCTGAAACTCTTCTGCCCACCAACAACCCATTTTGTCCCACTGGATCATTGGAAGTGCAGTGCAAAAGAACCACATTTCTCTCCTCTGAGAGGAGCTGGAGGCTCAGCCCAAGGGCCAGACACAATGCAGATCATCACTGAAGGGAGGTTTTACCTATGTGGCGGTTGTTACCTTAGCCCAGGAAACAAAACAAATAACAGAGGAAAATATCTTCAAGTCGAGCCATTGGAGGTTTACTCCTTTGAAAAAAATGAATTACGCTTGGGAGCAGGCTGCCTATGAAGATGTTTGAGTAGCCATCCTCACAAAGGTTTAAAAGTCATGCGGATGTGACATCTGTGGACCTGGCTGATTGGTGCAGTAGGCAGTGTTAAATTTGCCATTGGACTGTGTGATCTTCAGGGACTTGAACAACCTCAATGATGTTGAAACAAAGCTCAGGCAGGGAGGAGTCATAGCTTAGACTCAGTGATCCTCAAGGTGCCCTTCCCACATGGATATCAGTGGGATTGCCAGTGGAGGGCAGATGAATATCAATCCAAAAGAAAGAGCAATCAGAGCTCTTTGAAAAAGATTCACTGAAAAGCAGCATTAAGCAGTACACCAGGGCCACTCTGGGAGGCTGAGCCAGGGTGGGGACAAAGGGTGTGGCTGGCTGGGTTGTGATGTGCTGTGACACCTGTGACATCACAGGGGACGTGTCACAATGGGGGCAGCTATAAAAGGGCCCAGCAGGTAACGCTGGCCCAGTGTTGCTTGGGCAAGCGGTGAGTGCACACGTGGTGGGAGGCTGGGCTGGGGACAAGGGCTGGGGCAGAAACGCTGCACCTGGGGCTGGGTTCTCCCTCTGCATGCAGGGACAGCCCCTGATGTGAGAGTCTTGGGCAGGGCACCCTGCTGCTGCTGCTGCTGCTGCTGGGGCAGTGGGACAGGCGTTGGTGCCTGCCAGCTCTCTGGGGCCCTGTCCTTCCTGCCCTCAGAGCTCTGAGGATTCCCATCCCTGCTGCCCCCACTGCCAGCTGCCTCCCTCACAGCCCCACTCAAGGTCTTCTCTCCATCCTCCTGCAGACCATGAAGTCCATTGTGATACTTTTCGTGCTCTTGAAAAGCCTCATCCATTACCCACAGCTCGTGGGTGATGCTTGGGAGGAGGAGACTCGTCTGCGCATGGAAGTGCGTGCAAAGCAGCTGGAATGGGAGAGGATTCGGCTGGAGCAGGAGGTGGAGCAGCTCAGCCTGGGGCAGGTGCAGCTCATGGGGGTCATGCAGCCCTTAGCTCTTGCTGTGCTGGTGGTCCTTGTCTTGGTCCTATGGTTGATGGGGTGCAAAAGGAGCCTGGAGAGAGGAGAGTATGAGAGAGAAAACAATGGTGCAAATGAAGAGGAAATCGGAAATGGGGATGCAGATGAGGAAGTCGATGCTGGAAATGAGGAAGAAGATGAAGCGAATCAGGAGGAAGATCACAATGATGAATACAATGCACAGGAAGACGGCAACATTGCTGCAAATGGAGAAGAGAATGTTGAAGATGACGCTGTCAATGAGGCTGAAATCGCAGAAGGCAATGATGTAGAACTTGCAGTGTATGGAGGAGGCAATGATTTTGACGATAATGTTGGAAGAATTCTAATGGAACGCATCCAGTGGCCAGTACAGGACCTACAGAGAGGCTGTGAGTG